>JAYGXS010000003.1:89011482-89034736 GCA_036362985.1 Ligula intestinalis | reverse complement strand
AGGAGTCGGTCGATACGAGAAAGGGCGTGACAGGGCCGCATAGCCTAGGACCATAAATGCGGTAGATGCGACCTCAGACGCGATCAGCGCAGTTCGCATAGTAAGCAGAGACGTCATAACTATATAACGGCTTTAACTCATGGGTTTAAATATTAATAATAGTAATACTTACAAATTACTATTAGTATATATTTATAGCATTAAAGTGTTTAGATTTGCAACTCTGAGCACTTCAGTTTTTTGATTTGAAGCAATCAATCGCAACGATTCTCATTAAATCGGTAAGGTTTTGGTTTAAAAACATCCACGGACGGGGACATGACAATATCCGCAGGAAGGGCATTCAATTCCTTGATAACCCTCTTAGAGAAGAAGAATTTTCTTGGGTCAAGTCTTGCCCCAGTCACACGTTATTTGAGGGCGTGTTCTCGCAGTCTAGAGGTGGTGGCCTGCTCAAAGAAGTCATTTGCTTAGAGGCAGCAATCCTGACCACGCAGCATGCGAAATGCCTGGATAAGGTCCCCGCGTAGCTGCCTGTAATCCAGGGGAAACAAGTCAAGATTTGCCAATCGGATCTCATAAGGGAGGTTCCGTTGTCCTCGTAATAATTTTGTTGCGCGTCTTTGTACCCTTTCGAGGGTTTTTCGGTCTTTGGCTGTCCAAGGTCTCCAGACCTGGATGGCAACTTCCAGTTGGGGTCGCAAGAACGTGCCGAAGACCTTGCAAAATACAACTTTATCAAACTTAGCAAAGGTGCACTTCATAAGATATAAGCTCGACATTGCGGATTTAGCCACTTTCAGGCAGTGGAGTGATTGCTTCAGTGAAGGCGTGAACCTCACCCCCAGTTCTTTCTGAGCCTCTACTTCTGGCAGCGGCGTGTGATTTAGGTAATACACCCTCCGAGGCCCAGTGATGGTTCTACCGAATCGCATTAAGTTGCATTTGGCCACATTGAATGGCATGAGCCAAAGGATGTGAATGTATGTGCATGTACCACCCTATCTGCACATGTCTCACACTGTTCTTTTACCTATGATTAAGGATTCCCGAGGGAATCCGAAACGTCTTCTTCTTCGTCTTAGGTCATCAGCAAACATTGCGATTTCGCAGTCTAGTCCGCTTATGCAGTCATCAGTATATATAAGGAAGAGGATAAGGCCAAGAACCCCGCTCTCAACTGCTACCTCCGCCGACCGCTGTTCGCCAATACATACGGTTTGGGTACGACCAGTCAAGGAGTTTGCGATCCACTGATACTGCAGAAGGTTGCCCCTTAACTCTATACTGCTGAGCTTGTATAAGAGACGTTGATGAGGCACAGTGTCAAACGCCTTATTGAAGTCTACGAAGACTCTTGAAGTCTACGAAGATGACATGCACAAAGAGATAAGTAGTTAGTTATGTACAGTAAACTACAATGATGTTTATAAGGAGCTCTTACCCATGTATGTTTTTATCTGGCTGGTCGTTGTAGGCTCCTGTTACCTAGCTGCGTACCCGCGCATGAAGACAACAAATGTTTATTTGATTATTCGAGTAAACCGACTTCAGTCATTTCCTGAGATGCTCAGGGTAACTTGTTTTGAGAACCACCAAAGTGAGGTCAACATCGAAAGTCTAGACATTTGCTCTCTCAATTTGAGTTCTTTGACAACAACAATGCTGGCGATTGCTTTGTTGTCGACACAAAAAGCTCGGAACATTTCTTAATAGTCGGATTTTATTACTTAAAAAGCGAAAAAGTTAGTTTGCTATGAGGAATTAGTTAGTCGATGGGCTTTATGGTTAAACGTATATAATCAAAATGTCTAATAGGCTTCGGACTTCTGTGTGGACAGTGCGAACGGAGGCTCGAGAGTTTGTGTTTCAAACACGTGAAAGTTGAGAATTTTGTCGCACTTCACCTTCTCTGTCGGTTCTAGTTATTGTTGCCACTCATATAGGAGTTAAAATTCCTTATAATCATTACCACAGTAACAAAAGGCCCGTGATTTTGTAAGACTGGACCGGTAGTAATAGGGGTAATATGGGTAGACCATATCGGGGGAAGTTAAGGGAAGATAATTTTAGTGACATACACGAAGGAATAAGTGCGTAGTTATGTGTAGTATACTGCGGTGATGTTTCTAAGGAGCACTTACCTATGTAGGTTCCTATCTGGTTGGTCGCTGTAGTTGTGTACTAGCGCACGAGGATGCCATATGTTGAACCGAGTTCAGTAATTTATTTGCGTGCTGAGTGTAACTTGTTTTGAAATCCACCACGAAAGTGAACTCGACATAGCAAGTCTAGACACACAACCTCTCCATGTGAGTTGTTCTGACGACAACGAGACTGGAGATTAAGTTGTTGTCGACAGGACAAGCCTGAAACCTTTCTTAATGTTTTGCTAATTGCAAGACTAGCAAGTTAGGTCGCGATGAGGAATAAGAAAATCGTCGGATTTTATTGCCTCACGTTTAGATTAAACAGGTGTAATAGGTTTAGGACATCTGTGTTTGGATTATGAAGCGGATAGGAAGACGTGTTGGTGTAGACAGTCTGAGCAGAGGCTTGGGGTTTTTGCTAACCGTCTCGGTTTTCCTTATCGTCGCTACTCATCTAGGAGTGAAAATTCTTAAGGAAAATCATGATAGTAACCTTTAGTGATCTAGGTTCTCATCTGGCTAGTCGCTGTAGTTTCTTAGTTGCGTACCGGCGCACGAGGATGCCGAGTTTTTACATAAATATTCGATTCTACGGAGTTCAACGCTTTCTTGAGTTGCCCAGTGTAACTTATTTTGACAGCCACCACGAAAATGAAACCGATCTAGCAGGTCTTGACACTGGCTCGCTTGATGTGAGTTGTTTTGACGATAGCCATGCTGGTGATTAAGTTTTTGTGGACATGACACGCCCGGAACCTTTCTTAATGGTTTGATTTTGCTGCTTAAAAACAGAACGTATTAGGCCTCAATGGAGACTTAGAAAGTCGTCGGGTTTTATTGCTCCACGTTTAGATTAAAAAATGTCTGATAGGCTTGGGACTTCTGGGTCTGGATGATAAAGCGGGGTGTAGATGTAGACTGTTCGAACAAAGGCTCAGCACATTTTGTTTCACACACGATGAATGTGAGAATGTTGTCAAACCTCACCTTCTCTACCGGTTCTCGTTATTGTCGACACTCATCTAGGTGTAAGGATTCCCTATAAAAATCACCACAGTAACAGTAATATGCAACCGGTGGTTATAGGGATTACATTTATGGGTGCACCACATCAGGGGGAATAGCAAAAATAGAGCGTATAGAAGGAGTTACTTGTACGAAAAATCATTAAAAAAAAACTATTGTGTGGCAAAGAAAAAAGAACGCGCGATAATTAAAAAGTAAACGAATTGGCCTGATGTAGAGGTAAACAGTGGTTTCTGTGCGCCTATGCGATCAATTGATTTGCATTCGAACAAACAAGAAGTCAGCAGCGGAATGTAAATGCAAACTTTAATCTATAAAATAGGGAAACGAGGCAGTCTCGTTCGGAAAATTCAATGAAGATAACGTTAATGACATATACAAAGGACTGGATAGTTGGTTATAAATGCCAAAAGATTCGCGGTCCAGATATGTTATCGCGTTCATCATCTCCCGAAGAAGAAGAAAAGGGGGCGGGTTCATGGACCAAATTATATTTGAACGGATGTTTCGAACACCTTCTCGATTCTATGGTCAGAGTTTAGTGGTAGTTGAGTCTGGTGGTCTTGAGTTAGTCCGCCTTGCCGTCTGCCTCAAATTATATCGGTGTTGGACGTGTGAACTTTGACCTGTCCGTGCGTTGCCGACCAAATTTGGTCTCCCGGAGGTTGGCTACTGATGGGATGATGTGACCTTCGTCCACTCTGCGGTCAGCGTAGTTTTAGGCGAGTCAGTATGCTTGCTTGCTCCCCATGTCAAACGGCAAGGCGGACTAACTCAAGACCACCAGACTCAACTACCACTAAACTCTGACGATGGAAGTGACAAGGTTTTCGAAACGTTAGTTTAAACATCGTTGGATCCATCAACCCGCCCCTTCTTCTTCTACCTTGCCTTTGGGAGATGATGAACGCGATAATTAGTTATGTAAGGTAATCTACGGCTGTGTTTATAAGGATGTCCTGCCAATCTAGGTTTTCATCTGACTGGCCACTGTAGTTTCCTGTTCCCTACTTGCTTACCGGCACACGAGGACGCCGAATTTTGAATTAAACATTTGACTCAACTGAAGTGCTCTGTGTAACTTGTTTTGACAGCCACGAAAGTGAAATTTACAAGAAAGTCCAGACATGCAGTCTCTCGATTTGAGTTGTTTTGACGAAGAAAATGCTCGCGATTAAGTTTTTGTCGACAAGACAAGCCTGAAACTTTCCTTAATGGTTGGAGTTTGCTCATTAGGAGAGGAACATGTTAGGTCGCAATTAGAAACTAGAAAGTTGTGGGGTTTTATTGCTTCACTGTTAGAATCAACATGTCTGATAAAATTCGAACTTCTGTGTTTTATGAATTCGGACGATGAAGCGTGCAAGGCATGTAGATGTAGATAACACTCCAAGTAGAGGCTCAGCCTTTTTCGTTTCCCGGTATTCGTTGCGCCGATATGGATACTATGTGCACCTTTCTGGTGATGCTACTGAGAAGGAAAGCGAAACCATCTTATATAAAATGTCAACTTTTAGCTTTTAATGATTTCTGAATGGCTTTTTATACAGATGTTGCATACCGACCATTTCAAGCCCGCCTATTATTTGCCAAATCCAATGATTACGTACCTGTATCTCCATTGAATCATCCTGAACTTTTGAGACACTTAGACACTTGCACTGTTTTATATCACCCAGAAGGAAGGGCATTAAGGCTGCGCTTTTCTTGAGGGCAGAATTTGTTTTGAACACAGACATCGGAAAAAATAGACAGTCTAGATACTATAAGTTGTTAGCACGTTACCTCTTCGCGAGTGCGTGCTGAATCCAATGTTAATTTCAAAACGCAGAAAGTGGACGATTTTGGGAATAAATCGTAGGATTCTATTTCCTAGGGCTGGCAACCAGCATTCTGCCTCGTATTGAAATACGGATCAAAACATCCTTTCCTGCTCTGCCTTTTAATCCCTCTTCTACGTGAGGTTGGTATCTAGAACGGAGTACCTTGTCACCCGGCAAAGAAATCACCAAATATCAGAAAAGAAAATGGCCTGAACTTTCAAAATAACTTATGGATTGTTACAAGGAGTGTTTGACAGGGGACGAGCACATTCATATAATTTTTTATGCGCCCAATTTCAAGTGCAGTTTTGGTCACTTTTGATATTTTTTTCTGAGCAGTACAGATTAACCACAGTTTGGAAGAGAACTTGCTCTTTCACATGTTTTATCGTACCAATCCGAGCGTCTGAGTCCGAGCCCTCAAATTATCTTGACCGTAATTGTCAGTCATCACCACCACCACCACCCGGTCATGTTCCAACCTCCTCGCGGTACCGGGTCCACTGGGCGTTGACTTCCAAGAAGACGTCTACGAATGGAAATTACAGCATCCAACACCACGGACATGCAAAAAGTGCGCCGAAAGAAGACCGTCATATTTTGGAGTCGGGAGCCGAAGCGCCAGCAGCGGTCTCTCGATACCAGGAAGCTGGCTGGTGGCCTAGAAGACGTTTGGAGCTTTCAGGAGACGTAGAATTGAATCCAGGGCCCAGGTGGACTTGTCCTTGCTGTGGGAAGTCAGCAAACAAAGGAAGTGCCCAGTGCGACATTTGTGGAGCTTGGGAGCATCTAAAGTGCTTAAAGATGACGGTAGGGCAGGCCACACCCGCCAAGGAGAAGAATAAGATCCAGTGCCACAGGTGCAGCGCAGAGATGTCGACCTCACCGAAACACCCCACAGGTACGAGATGCCTTGCTCGTACGAATACGAGTGCTGGCTGTACCCATAGGACCTGTGCCGAACCCTCGCTCGACCATGCAGTGTTGCCCGCTCACTCGCATTAGACAATTGCAGGGACCCCCGTGTCTTCCGCATCCCTCTCGGTCGTATCCACCAACGTCAACAGAAAATACTGGTGCAACTGTGAGGCGACTATAGCGGGTAACATCATACCATTACAATGTCCTGACTGTTCTGCTGGCTGCCATAAATCATGCTCTGGTGTGACCTGTTGGAAACTCACACAAGTAACAAAAGAACACTAAGAATGGAGGTGCGCTGAACATGGTGGACCATCAAATCCCAATCCTACCAAACGGAGAGTATCCCAACAGGAAAGATGCAGCAAATGCAACAAACTGATACACTCCCGAAACCGAGGACTCCGATGTGAGAGATGCTTGAAAGTGTTCAATCGCAAATGCTCTGCACTGGAAAGACCCGCCTGGGAAAGTGCGTTGAAGGAAACCTGGCAGTGCCATGCCTGCCTTGTGGAACTCAACCCTAACCAACAGGTGACTACTGATGAAAGGGTAAAGGACCCCAGCTATCTACGCATCTTGCAATGGAACTGCGACGACCTGATGCCCAAAGTCACGGAGGTGTCCAGGTTACTCACAAAACAGAATATTGACGTAGGCTGCCTTCAGGAGACAAAACTCTGAGATACCCAACTGACGCTTACATTCCCAGGATGCGAGGCCCTAAGACGGGACAGATAATCGGGTTTTGGCGGAGGTCTGATGACGATTATCCGAGATGGCATCTCTCATGAGTTGGTACGAGCCCAACCAACCGGCATACAAGAACTTCAACGCATCCGACTGTTTCACGAAGGACACCTGATCTGGAGATTGTCAACATATATATCCCGCTAATACGTGCTAGAAATGATGGGACGTTCAGTGAGGAACCAAACATGCATATACTCCCTAGTCACCCCAAAATGATGTGGCTCGGTGACTTCAACGCGCACTCGGGACTATGGCAGGACGAAGTGAGAGAGGACGAGCGAGGGAGAAAAATAGAAGACTGAATAAGAGAGGAAGAGCTTGCCGCCCTGAATGGCCCGGTGTGCATAACCTATCTCCGAAATGGCGGACGCTCAGGCACATCTCCGGACATATCCATCACTGCAGCAACAGTGGCAGCAGAGTCAACCTGGACAGTACTCAAAACGTCCGGCTCCGACCACAAACCCATTGTCATCCAAAGGGCACAGCAAGAGGATAAGTCAACCAGCAAGATGATTCTGTTCCGCTGGAAGATATCCGGAGTGGACTGGGAAAAGTTCAACGAAATCGCCGAAAATTATCTACACAACCATCCACCTCAGACATGAAAGATTGCAGATCGCGTTGAAACCTTCACTGAAGCAATCATGGAAGGGCTTCGCAGAACTACGAGGAATATCAGAGCGGGGGGGGGGGGGAAGATGGCTAGCGTATGGTGGACTGCAAATGTTGAGGAGGTCACAACGGAGCGACACAGGCTGGCCAGTGAGGGGAAAAGGAATATGGACCCAGGCATGTGAATTATTAAGAACGACTATAAGCGAAGAGAGGACAAGGACATGGTGAGAGTATCTCGACACTGTCAGAGAGGACGATGACCCATCCAAAATGTGGAGTACTATTCATATGCTACAGTGAAAAAACAAGTCAACAGCCAAGATAATTTAAAAATAAATTTAAAAAAGATGGATGATAAATTCAGTAAATAAATAAAATAAGAAATACGCAATCTTGCTATCGGCTCCGTATTACAGAATTTTGAACGACTTGTTGCCGTTGAGGTTCCTATAATAGACTGCTACCGTGCATACTTATATATTTCTAACTACTGTAAATATGCTTTTTCGTGAAATGTTAACCGAATTTTTTAAATAAATTTTCTGTTTGAAAAATTAATTAGATGAGGTTGTTATATTCTGAAGCATAATCTCAAAGTATTTTATTGATTTCAGACTGCCTGCCTTTAGATAGCTTATTTTAAGCCGCCTGCCATTAGTGTTATCAACAAACAGTGAATTCTTATTTCGTATGCATTTTTCGGATTGATTATCGAACCCCATATAAATTCAAATATGGATGCACGCAAATAGTCTTTTGTATTCTTTTGATAAATAATTGTCCTTGAAAAAGGGTATTTTTCGGTCAATAACGTTTTCAATTTCCGAATACTTTGCATCTGCCTGGCCTAAGTGCTAGTTGCATTCATGGTTTTTGAGGTAGATGCTCTGTATGTTCTAGTTGAGGTACATCACACTGTTCTGAACGTTATGATGAAGACGTCACATTGTCAGATTGTAATGCTGGCAAAGAACAGGGAGACTGGAATGGCTATTTCTGGCTTATTAGCCGTCACCAGCCAGTCATACGCAAAGCCATGTGGTGCACCAGCGAGCCTTGAACTCGCCAGAAATGGCCATTCCAGTTTCCCTTGTCTATTCCGGCAATGCTGTTTGCCTATGCAGTGGAGTCCGGTTAATGTGGACACCTCCGTTCCAGGCCAACTGTCCATATTAACCGGTTGTCCACATTAAGCGAACTGCCACCAAACCAGTCGTTTCTACGTATAAAAAACAGAATTTTGCATCTGAATGAAGTTTTATTGAAAGAACATGCTCAGTTTTGATTGCTTTGGTGGAAAATTTTCTCTTAAAGCTCCCCTAAAGTTCTTTATCACAGTGTCGAAATTCTCCACATCAAAGCCTTGTTGCCGATGCCCCGTTTCGAGTACGGCCAATGCCGCCCTCATTTCTTTTGATGAGACTGGGGGCTCGACTTCTTCGTCTTCCTCTTCAGACTCTTCTTCCTGCTCGTCTGGTACCTTCTTGGCATCTGCAACTGCTTCGGCGAGTTCGCTTGTCACCTCCTCCAGTGTTGCCTCCTCGGCGACTTCAGCATCGGACCATTGAGAGGGATGTTACGATCGTGGGCCTAATGATAAAACTGCAAAAGTGCTGCCTCGATATCCTTGTCCTTTCCATATCTATTGTGGGCGATTTGGACTGGATTTTTGACAAAATCTGTGGGTCGACCGACCGGTTGACAGCTTGGTGCTGTCCACATTAAGCGGTGGCTGTCCAGATTAACCGGAGGATTTTACTATGGAGAAATTCCGTTCCTGGCCAACTGTCCACATTAAGCGGTTGTCCACATTAACCGGACTCCACTGTACTGTTAACGGCTACAGCTGCGGTCAAGGCCCGAGATATGATACCCAAAGCAAAGGTGCATCGGGACAAGTGAGTGCCGTTAGTGGTCGGTGAATTTTCATCAACGAACGCCACATAGGGCTCATAAAATTGGGTGATTAATATGGGCCATTGTATATACTATATAGGTTAACAACTTAACTGCGCAGATAAGATTTTGCTTATAATAGTTTATAGTATCACCGTAGTTTCACATAACCTCGTACATCCGTTTTACGGGGCCATTAATAAAGGGAAAGTCTTTCCTTTCGTTCGTAGAGATAGCAATTCCATTCAACCACGTATTTGGTTTGGAACCGGAAGTAAAATTAATTAAAAGTTATTTTATTATTACCATTTTTCTTTTTTATCTAACCATTTTTATATCTAGCGGGTAAGCAGTATCGTCTAGCTTTACCGAGTGCCTTCTTGTAAACTAAATGGTTATTAAAATTTGCTCTCGTTTCATACAAAATAAATATTTCCTACATTACTATTGTTCGGTTATTGCGGTTTACTTTTATGTGATACTACAGTCACACGTATAAACTGCCCTTACCTCGACTTTTCCTGAATGAACAATTAAAAAGCCCATTCTTAACCATCGTGCACTTCCATTACACTGCACGCCGTAAAGTCAATAATGCTTTCGCCTTTTACATCTTCAGTAAATAAGTGCGCTATAAGAGGTGGAAAGTTATTCCGCCAGATATTTGATCGCTTTCATTGTCAATTAAAGGGCGAATTTGTTTACTTAGCGATGTTGATTTATTATCCCGTGTGGGCAAGAGGCTGCTAATGCCAGAAAAGCTAAAAATCTAGTTTGTTGCAAGATGCTTGCGTCATAAATACCTTCTTTTAATCTGGCTTTAAGCCATCCAAGTTCCTGAATTTTTCATCGATTCCAGCAACCTGCCGTTCTACTATTATTTTTCACTTGCTGGTTGTCTACGGTAGATTACTCTCTGCTTAGTGATGCATTATGATGTTGCATTTCCGTTTGACCGACCGATGAAGCCTATTTTGAAGTCAGCCCATTTATCTTTACAGCTGTGTTCTGGCTAAGTAAGTACGTGTACTAAAATGTAGGAGGAAGAGCCACTAGAATAAAATTAAAAAAGTAAACTTACCTGGGTACGAATAAATTGAGGGTTAGTGTTCCGGGTGTTTTTCGTGGATAAAGCAGAAGACTGGTCAGGTAGAGGAACTTGTAGAACTTATTCTAATTGAGCTAAAAACACTGCCTTCGTCCAACATGAATCTGCCTTTCAGTACCGTTACGTTGACAATATGCTTGTTATTATCAATAAAAACAAGCTGCTAAACTTCCGTAACTTTTTCGCGGGAAAATTTCCTGACATAAAATCCACTAGCGAAGAAGAACAAGGGCAGTAGCTGTCTTTCCTTGCTGTCGTCTGCCAGCAAAAGCACAATTGTGAACTTGAGACGAAGGAAAGAACACAGCTTCTCAGTTTTCACAGTAGCCATCCGGTAGCTCACAAGCGCTGCTGTATGAGAAGGCTCTTCAACCAGATTCAGACTAAACGCAGTTGACTGGAGGAAAAGGTACACGAGGCTCGATATGTTGGCGACCAATTTATGCGGAATGGCTATCCACAGACGTTTAGAACCCCATGTGTTCGGCCTTTGTAGGACACAAATAAAAACACCACCGAGGGTATGACACCGTTTGCCACACACCAGGGCGTCTCAGAATTGGCTGAGCACATCAATGTGGAACTAGGTGTTCAAACTGCAAACCGGCACAAAACTACCATGCGAAGCAGGGTAATGCAAATCAAAGACCAGCTCAGTTCCAAAGCGCAATCTGGGGTAGTGTATCTTATTGCATGCCTAAGCTGTCCTTGTAACTACACATTTAAGGCCGAACACATACTCGAATTACGCATACAGGAAAATAATTTGACTGAAAAGAAGACGAACGGATCGCTCAAGCATTACTTTTATTCGCCTGATTTTTCGATATCCATCGCGAATTCGTCATCGGAGACATGATCACAGAGCAGTAGCAGATGCAGGTAGTGTGTGCACAGGAGTTTGCCGTAAAATTTAAACGTGCAGAGAAATCGATATCTGACGAGAATGAGCGCTGATTCGCCACGTCATCAATGACCATCTGGCCCTGCGGTGTTGGCGTTGCATGATGCGGTGGCCTGTCTGTTCTCCGAGCAGTGACTTGGTTTGACCAAATTGAGTTTCAGCGCCAAATATGGATTTGGCAAATCGTCGCACTGTTGATAAATTTGAGGCTCATGAACCATGACTCAAGTAATTCTCGGCTCACCCGATTGTCACCTCTTGCGATAATTTCTACCTCATCAAATTTGAATCTGTGGCCGCCTCTCATCGAATAAGCTGCAACCCGAGAATTGGCATCATTTCGTCCCATTGCTGCTGCGTGTATTGGCAATAAATTGACTGCGTTAAGCCGATTAAGTATTTTAATTAGCTGCCTATGCGTATGAAACAGGTCCTGAGTTCAATTTCGCAGCCGTCAAGCTAATTTTCCACACCGGAAGAAAGATAAACCGTGAATAGATTAAGACGTGTGCCTCGAATGTGAACACAACCAATCGATATATCGATGTAGCGCCGGCGTACGGAGCCCTAAGTATTCACCTCTACTGTCGTGATTTCAGCTGATGGATTTCTGTACGAATTTCAAAGCTCAGAATAATAAACGAACAGTTCTGATGCTCGACCAGCCTTCTGTATTACTAAACTTAATTTGACAAATGTCCGGCACTTGTTCTCCGGGTCGTTGTCATAATCTCAAAAAAGCTATTAGTATTTCAAACGTGCTTAAATAATCGATACTCATATGGGGCTTGCGCTAGTAAACGGTTGCCATGTGCGTCATTCTGTATTGATTGATTTTCGTATCCTCCATTTTCCCTGCGTTTTTTGTATACAATGCATTTAACTCACTATGCCAATTAATACATGACCTGTCGGCGTTTCTGGCTTTGAGAAACTCTTGGTGTATTTTTGACGGGCAGATTCCGGCGATACTAGCTTTGTCCTAGTTTAGGTTGGTCCCGTATTAATGACGTGCATAGTCACTTGGGCAAGATTGTCTCGCAAGTCAACCGCTAGATGAATGCGTGAAGAGGTGGACTTCCCTGTTTTGCCGCAATATACAGCATCACAGGCAGCGCACGAGATTTTTTAGACGTCTAACTTCCTATCAAGATAGACAACTTTATACGTACGATGTACAAATTGGTGCGTACAGTAGTCGTCTGTTTACGTGCCAACTTGACGTGGTGATTCCGCAGGTTAATTTCAGCGAGTTCAGACGTGTTTATAATCGCAAAAAAGAATATCCCTCAGGCTGTTTTCTTCCATGCATCTAGTTCTGTTTTGAGGTTGGCGCTAGCGCTTCGCAGACCGTCTCATAGCGACTAGTAACATATAGAGACCTGGATTACTGACACAGAAAAGTATGACTAGAATAACTATTTCTGGTCTTCTAGCCGCCAGCTGATAGCTTTACGCAAGCCCAGGATTTGGGGCACCTTGCAATAGGGAGCCCCTCCGCGATCTAGTGCAAGACTTCATTTAACCGTTTTTAGTGTACTAGTTATTCCGCATTGTTCACTGACCAGGCAACTGTGCAGAGTAACTGCAGGACCTTCTGCTGCCATAATCGAGCCATAAAATTTTTAAAAACTAGAGTGCCTCCAACGAAAACTGCCCACCTGACCGTAAGCTAGTACAAAGCGGCATACTTTACGACCGTCCGCAGGCAAGCAAGCCATACTGTTAGTTCAGGGGATACTTATGTTGCTTTGCGAAAGCACTTAAATGTCAGGTCTACTGGATAAAATAACGTACGGACTAGTGGCAAGTATATGTTATGTAATCCCTCTGGGTTTAAAACGCATGGCCTAGCCTTGTATGGTTTATTATTTCATAGTTATGGAAAGCAAGCAGCTGTGTTTTAATGGATACCACCCCGACCACGACCGCCACCACCACCACCACCACCAATTTTTCACAATCCTGGGGTCACTGGGGGCTTACGTAACTTGGCGAAAATGTACTTATTTTTTTATGCATTCCCCACTAATTTCGACGCTCTTCCATGCTAAGGCCCCACCTTTGAACCAGCCGTTGTTCACGATCCTGGGGTCAGTGAGGGTCTTACTGTGGCCATCTTTTAAATGTTTTTCTCTTTTTACGAAGTTTAAACATGCACGTAGTTGTTCCTAACCAAACACGTACTCGGAAGTCTAGTTGGGATGACTGCTATCTGGGAAGTGCTTCGTCATGGTATAGCGAGAGCGTTTATTATTAAAGAGCCTTGGTCAACATCGTAACCGATCTTGGCTGCCAATTGCACTTCCGTATGTCCAATTCATTTGCAACCGCAAGTGCGTATGAATTTATAAACGCACTTTGGGATGACACGCGATTATGAAAAGACATTCCTAGTCTTTACCGATAATACTATCTGCCGAGACTATTGGCCGCTATCCTGAAGGGGTTTGAGAAGGAGACCCAAGGCAGAACGGGACGAGTGAGTTTCGTTGGCGATCGGTGAACGCTCATCAGCGAGTGTCAATATTTCCCGATCTAAAGCGGCAAAACAAGAAAGTCGTGGCTCAATGGTTAGAGCTTTAGAGTTCTGATCGAAAGGTCGCGACTTCAAGCCTCGAATGGGGTATCACTTGCAGCTAGATATGCATGACTTCTGACTACGGCTAATCAGCCCTAAATAGTCATTCCAGTCTCCCCGGTATTTACCCGGAACGCCCTCTGTGTAGATTCCTGGCCGCTGTGCGACTGATGGCCGGGCTTGAGCATGCTACACAAGGCAGAGTGGATCGATTATATTCCGTTAGCTCTGGGTAAACGTTCATCAATGAGTGTCAAAACATCCTTCGTCCATTTACTTTGAATAGATTGAGCAGGCTATCGCGCATGCACTTCATTTCCTTTTAGTGGTGAATTTCTAACGTCTTAGTACTGGATGTACTGATATCAGTACCCTCATCAGATTGAATACCAAGTTTCTGGCAAGAAGACAGAAGTCACCACAATGAGGGTTTTATTGTGCACAAAATCCTGTGGTGTTGTCTCAGGTAGCAGTGGCCGCGGGCAAAGCCGAGACTGGCGTTGACTGCGTCCAGGCGTGTCTGAGAGTGTTGTGTGAGATGTGATGATAAAAGTTGCTTTTACATGACTGCGAAGCCAGTTCAAATTGTATATAGTGGGTGTGCTACATTATTCGAAGGGGATGTCGAGTATTGAGGCCCTTGCTGCATCTGCCGGGCGGTGCCGCATTTAGTGGCCGTTAAGTGGCAGCCACTATTATCTGAGCGCATGTCTGTGTGCGTGCGTGTATCCATGCGTGACCTTGACTATGCTGAGGTCAACTGTGGGGGCCGCCGCGCTTTGGCGGAACGCCTGTTAGTCAGCGGGATTGTCTAAGACGTCAGGATACCAGGGAAAGCGGAGACTGAAGCGACTTTTATTAGTTAGTCAGGAAGGGGACGGCATTGTTGGCCGTCTGCCAGAGATGCATGGCTTTGCGGCAGCGGAACTTAGGGGAAGGGTGGACAGAATTGTTGACCGTCCGCTGCAAATTGCCACCGTTGCTTGGTGGTATTTGAAAGATTCCCATGATTAAAGTGTAAGCATATCGAGACAGGCTTTCTCGGAACTGAATACGTCGTCAATGTTTACCGTAAAGGATTGTTGTACTACTGTTGTAAATGTTCACGAATGAGAGAGAATATTCGCATTCCAGGCATGTTTAGTGGTAAAAAGACAAATGATCGGGCACTGGAACGGGAGGTATTTTTTCTTGAGCTTTCGAGCTCTTGCAAAAACTCATCGTCAGAGGTGGAGAAACAGTAACAAATTAGGTAGCTAATTGGGGCGTGTGTACAATAAGTGAAATTTTGAACGTGTAACAAATCAATAATTGTGTGTCTGTGCTGCCGACTTGCCACTAAGAATTGTGCTAGCCTGTGCCAGTAGGTAAGATCGAAATGTTTGGTGGAAATATTTACAGAAATAGAATCGTCAACAAAAAACAAGCAATAGCTAAAGGGGGATGGGCAATTAAAAGCGTCATAGGAGAAGGGAAGGAGGATGAGAAGCGAGGGATTATGTAGGCTTGGGCGCCAAATGGCCACGTCAGCACCGAAAGTGGGGTGAGTATGGAGGGTGTTGGGCCAATTACTAACGGTGGGTGTCGGGATGTGATCGTTTGCAATAGCGTAAGGCCCTGTACGCTGGCGCCAATTCGACACATCTGTTGACATAATTCTCATCCGTTAACCAGGCTTCGATCAATTCTCTACTTGTCTTGTTTGCCGCGTGGGCAAGTACCTTGACGGCAGCGAAGTTGAACTCATGGCCTGCTTCGTAGGTGTGAGTTGCAACTTGTGAGGATTCGTCACCTAGTCGCACGGCCTCCTTGTGTTCCCGTATACGCGATCCGAGCATGCGTTCCGTTTGAACTGTATAATTACAGGGACAGTTTAGGCATGGGACGCAGTATACTACTCCAGATTGTTCATTCGGTGTAAGCCGGTCTTTTATTTTCATCACTCTGCTGCGCATTGTAGCTTTGAATCTGTGTACGATTTCAAAACCTAGTCCCGCAGAAATGCGCTCAGTCGCTTCTGAGACGTATTTTATGTATGGCAGAGCGTGCCATATCCTCGGTGATTCTTCTGTTTGGGTCCTCCGGGGCCGAACGCGTAGGCATCGATTTATGGATGCTTTTTGATAACCGTTCCGCATGAACTGGTCACGGAGATATCTGGCCTCGCGTGCCTGTTCCTCTGGTTTACTGCAGTGAGTCTGGATCTGTTTGAAGAATGTTTTTACACAGCTTTGTTTGTGAGCAACTGGATGGTTACTATGAAAACTGAGGAGTTGTGATGTGTTCGTTGCCTTCCTGTCAACCGTCGTCTCGATTTCATCGTTGGGTTTTCTCTTGTATAACTAAATTTAAGACGGTTAATCGTAAGTTCTTGGTTTTCCGTCGCATCGGTATAAAACTTAATGAAATGGGAGGATTGCCATTTCCATGTTTTCCTGTGAAAATCCGATCGCCTTGCTTAAACAGGATTGCATTGTTCCGTTTACAGGGTAAATTTAGTCGTTGTATGCGGGTTATTAATAGGAATAAGCACTTATTTAAATTATCTGTAGTCATCAACAATCGTGAGTATGTAATTTTAATGTTCCATCTGGAGGACAGATTTTGTTCTAGCTGGTCCACAAACATGTCAGCACGCGATCTTCTCATTGTAAGTCTGTCAAGTTTTCTTGATATTTCTCCATTTATAGCCGATGGTATCGCCCAATTAGCCTCAAACTTTCGTGATCTACAGTCTGTAGTGTCACGAGTGAAAATGATTGTTATGTCAGTTTGCGTTTCCGTAAGTACTAGGAAGGCTTAATTATTCTTGAATTGCATCCCTGACCAGGGGAGGCACCCCTGGGGATTAATGACTATCAACTTGAAGAAATAGACAGTTTGCATACCTTTGAGCGAGGTTGCTATCGAGTTGGCGGCTTAAGGACGACATTGTCTCCCGCATCTATGCTTCCCACCGGGCATTCTCAGTCGTCACGTGTGACAATATATCGTCTTTAACATCACTACTACCGGTTAAATTAAGCATAATCCCAGCCGCGTCAAGTAAAAGTAGTATATTAAACAGAAATCGAACTCACGTCAAAACTACTACAAGTAGTCACTGGCCTTAATTTTCCAGCCTCCATTATGCAGCTTCGTCCGGTCTCTTTGCTGCCTCAAAAATGACAAAATACATGGACATTGAAATGTTTTTGAAGGCAATTATTTCCGTTCTGTAGACTGCATAACGCCTATAAACCACTTTTACTACTGATAAGAGAACCATTTATCATTAGGAAAGCCGCTAGTCGGAACTGAGTATATTTGTTTTTATCAAAAGCTACACACTGCCTTTTGCGTTGTAGTTGAATTTAGCGCTTTTGAGAAAATGTGCCGTTGACATTCCAGGAAATATACGTTTTTTAAACTAAAAGGGCTTTTTTAAATTTTTTGTAGTGGCCCTATATAATCAGTGTAAACTTCATGAATATTCAAAACGAAAAGTAAGACTGAATTCCCATTCGTGTCACCTGCAAACCCAGCAGACCCCTTAACGCACCTTAAAACGGGAAATGACTGACAAGTGCGAGCGAGGGGATAGTGAACTTCACCGACTTTTCGTGATTGGCTAGCGCAAGGCTGACCGGAATCACGGTTCAAAACGTATATTACTTCAGCCTTCACTTCACTAACGGCCGATTGATGGTTTATAAAAAAACAAGCTATAATCAACATTTGATGGATTTCATATGCGTAGTGCTTACTTCAAAATGAAATCATCCCTGTCGAAATAAGATTGAAAGCTGCCTGTTTGATGGCCAGGGTATTGAGTCACGGCAATAGGAATATCCTCGGAAAACAGATGGTCTTACGGTCACCTCGAAGAATGGCACCTAAAACTGTGTCCAACCCTTAACAAAACCAGTAACCCAAAGCTTAAAGCGTATCCAAAATTTTACCCTAGCATTGATCTCCCTACAATTGAGCACAAAGCCATTTATGTTTGCCTAATGACGGCTAACGACCCAGAAATAATCATTCCCGTCTCTTTTGTCTTTTTCGGTAATTTAATTCTAGTCTTCCTAGAATTTGGTGCAAGGCCATCTGTATTGCATTTGAGGCATTCCTTTTCCCGTGTTTTGCTGAAGAAAGGGAGCATAAAATCACTTCCGATTGTTAAAAGTTACTGCCAAATTAACAATATTTTACGCTGATACCCTTATATTTCCAAGCGTATCTTGTAGGAAGCATGCACGAAATATTCTTTTGATCCCTTAAAAAATCACAACAGTTTCTGTAAATTCTTGAGACGCTGCCGGATGCAGTTCGTAATTTTTTTCAGTTTACATGTCCCACCGTGATTACTTTCTGAGAAGCATTATCTAATGCAGAATTAATATGGTATTTAAAAGCCTTATAAACACTTCAATGTTATAAATGTTCAGCCGAAAATTACTGCAAAATCAATACCAGGACGAATAATTGGCAACACTTCATTTATCCCGATTCCCAGCATTTGTCATACGGAAATGGTGGCTTTATGGCCTTATGGGTGGGGAGTTAGGATAGGCAGTGAAATATAGTTCAATAAATGCTATATGAATTTTTATTTTGTCGTATTTTGAAATTTTGTTGATTTATGTCTGTAGATTTTTCTAATCTCTTTTATCGTTTAACTTCTTGCGGAAAAACCCGATTATCAAATTGCAGGTTTCTTAAAATTCCTAAAAATAGAAATTGTGGTTAAAAGGTTGTCTATTTCAACTTCATTGAGGACCAAATTATCATTCAATTTACATGCGGAACAACCTACTCCCAGC
This sequence comes from Ligula intestinalis, assembly GCA_036362985.1. Lineage (NCBI taxonomy): Eukaryota > Metazoa > Platyhelminthes > Cestoda > Diphyllobothriidea > Diphyllobothriidae > Ligula > Ligula intestinalis. Next base: position 89,016,154 of record JAYGXS010000003.1, on the reverse strand, counting down.
GGCCGTGGGAAAAAAATTGACTACCTTTTTTCACTTTCCACTTACTCCTAAAAATTTCCTTCCCTGTGTATCCTATTTCCCCATCTCCGAAATCTGTGTCACCACCGTTTTCTTAAGACAAAATGCAGGGACTAGGGGTATATAAGGTGTACTACATAAAATACTTTTGTCTAATAAATTTGTGCATTTTTATAGTAAACATGTTCGATTTATTAGGGCATCACATTTCGTTGAAACAATGTCATACTGCTTGAACAGCCATTTGTTGAGGAGCAAGGAACAGTGCACATTTTAAGATGAATATTCTTGCGCTGTTAATGTATCTTGAGAGTAAACTGCACGGTAGTTGCTATTAAAATCCAACTACGTATTTATTTTGTCTCTTGTGACGCTGAAATTCACCCCCTCCCAATTCCATTTCTCTTTCCCTTGCTCCAAAAGAACAGGCGAAACTAATAAAAGGTTTACGGGAACTCTTGCCAGTGTTTCCTTTCACTTTACGGATATCAGCGTGCACTTCAAAACAATGGATGAGGAACAACACCTTCTCTTGCATTCTAGCCCTCATCTATTCTTGCTTGTATAGGAGCATCGAAGGTTAATGGAAAAAAATGCCCTTTTAACGCGGAAAGTGAGCTCCCTATGACTTGAAAATTGGTCGTTAGTCTGTATAGTGAAGTGGATCCGACTAATCAGAGGCAGACCGGAATGACCATTTCTGGCTTATTAGCCGTCATCAGCCAGTCATACCCAATCTCGAGGGTTGGCACCCCCGGGACCTTTGGTAATTGTGCTCAATGCGCTTCCTCTAGTCTACGGGTTCCTCGCTTTGTCGGTTGTATAGTTTGTATAGTCTTGGTGGAATTTACAACATTATGCAGAACAATTTGCTCTCTTCTGATTACATTTCTACTTTCCCTCTTCCATTTTGGAGCGTTCTGCGAAGTTTCAGTTGTTATGACTTTCGAGACCCTCGCTCTACCTTATCAAATGTGTTTGCTTTCCTCCTTCGAGGACTAGACCGCAAACTGAACAACAAGCCTGCTATGCACTTAGCACAGCATGCTTTACAGCCTCCTCGTTATACACATCTTTTATGGCATTTTCATGGTGTTGGTTACATTGGGTGGTTGCCGTTGCTGACGGTAACTTCTTACTGCCTTCAAGCGTTGGTTGCCACACGGAGGTTGATGCTGCTATGTCGATCTACTTGACGGTCTCCCGAACAGGCTGGCCCACGGGCGATCAAGTCGGGGGTGGGAGGTGGAACGGACAGCTAGTATTTGGGATAATTACCGTCACGAGGTCACAAGGTCAGCCATCGCCAAATCGCGTCCCGTCAACTAACTCCCCGCCCTCGTTCCTCTTCTCCCACCTCCCCCGGGGCCACGGTTGACCCATTCATCTCGCTTTCCGCACTTACCACCTCAACGGAGGTTGCTGCGATCGTTGATTTGGTCATTTTTCAGTTCAGCGGTCTGCCTAAACAACACACTGAGTTGCATCTTTGTTTTTCAAGCTCCACCCTTCAATTCGACTTCGTCCTCGCAGCGTGTAATTAGTTGTTGCCAAGGCGATTCGGCAATCAGCAACGCGGAGGCGGTTTCCAGTCTCGTAAGTGTTGCATGCATAAAATCAGTGAAGATTTGACCAGCAATTTTGTGAAGTTTCGTGGTCTAAAAGGGAACGAGAGTGGTTTTAGGGGAATGGTAGCCAGATATTACGTTCACGATAGAATTAGGCTGCAGAAATTGAGCAAGTAGTTGGTATTCACGGTTTCCTTTGATCGATCAACACCTGTTGTCCTTATGATGATGATTGTGCGGTTCATCAAGCCGCGGGTTAACAGGCGGCTGTGGAGATCGGATCAGAACACGCTAAATCGTCGTGTCAGTCGGCAATCGGTGTGTCAATACCATCGACGAGGAAGTAAATGTTGGATGATATTCAGAGGATAGGACGGAGGGGTGGTGATTTAATGGAAGAATGTGGAATGTTATTAAATTTTCGGAATATTGTAACTCACATTTTCATGTCCGTGTAAGTTTTATGTGGAACATGGTAGTGAGGACAGGATTTTCTTCTTCATACCAATGATCTGGACTCGTGACGTGCATTTACAGGTAACATCTGCTTCATCGAAATCCCCTCAACGGTGCTGTAATTAAATCGGCATGGACGCAATATGTTGCCCCACTCAGGCAACAAACGATAGTTCAGCATGAAACAATGAAACCAGTGATAATAGAGGCTTGTGGGTTAGATAAAATGGAGGAAAAGATGGTGCCAACCTAACCATAACGCTATTCATTGTAACAACACTTTTATTCTCCTGACGTTTCGGATTGCGTTGGGAATCCTAACATATCGGTGATGGTAGCATAGTCAAAGTCCTCTTCTGCTGACCTGCTTCCTGAAACTCGCATATTGTCCACTATTGGCTATTCATTGTGTTCGTTGCTAGGATCGTACAATATTTTGTTGCCTCAATACGTGCGCCGCTTGTGATAGCCGGTGTATTTGCGTCACACCGACTAATATCCTTGGGGTCACTCCTATCTGACCTGACCCTATTTTTTACGGACTCTCGACGAAAGAAAGTGTGAGGCCGGCTCCGTACCGTCTTCCTTTATGTCAGTAAACCTCATGCGTCTTAAAACTGCTGTGGCGTCCTAGTAGTCGCCGCTTGAGAAGTTGCCAGTTTGCCCGGTATTTTGGTCCCCTTACGGTCACCAGACTATTGTGCGGCCCTACGAACGCTGACCCTAACGGACACTGTAGATATAGAGAAAGTTAGGGTGGCGTGTAATACACTTACCTATCTTTTTGTTGTCGGAGTGGGGTCCCATCTTGTGTTTGCGCGCGGTCTTTCCTATTGGATCTGATCCACTTTTTATGGACCCTTGACGAAAACAAGAATGGGACTGGTTCTGCACCGTCTCCTATTATTTCAGTTAGAGTAATGCCTTTTGAAACCACCGTGACGCCCTAATAGGCGCCGCTTGGAAACTGTCCAATTTTTTTCGATAAAAGGGTCCGCCAAGAAACTACTGGGTGACCCTACTAACCCGCGACCATTATGCGCGGGGTCATTCCCATTTAACCCACGTTTCACGTACCCCCAACGGGATCAAGAATAGGGCAGGCTCCGGACCTTCTTCCATTACTGCAGTAAAACTGATGCGTTTTAAAACTGCTACGGTGTCTTAATAGACACCGCTTGGAAAATGCCAAATTGATTCGATAAATTAGTCCTGCTACTGCTAAGAAACTAAGGGGAAACCCTACTAACTTCGCAGAGAATTGTAACGTTAGCAAACACAATGGGTTAGGTTGACGTGTACTATGGTCGGCATATTTCACGAATCCTTCTCCAAGAAAGAACTTTTGACTACTAAATATTTACCCACCTTCTCCTTTACTCCACAAACATCTTTGTAAAAGGTTCCTTGCTGATAAATCTTGTTACCTTGATCTACTAATGAGTGGAAAAGTTCGCCTTTCAGGTATTTGCATGGATGAGGAAGAAGGGTTTCCAGTGCCGAATCAGTTTCGTAATGGTCGTGAGCTTTTGAACTCCTACAGGAGTCCATGCTGAGTCCATCGTCCTGTAAGATTTCGAAAGCTCAGGAGTATAAATAAATTGATCCGCCGCTAGACAACCCTTCTAACTCGATCTGCTTTTTTATTGCTATCTTACAATATTCACTTTCATGTCAACTACGTACTTAATGGTTTGCGAAAAGGCAAATACAAATGGCGGGGTTTGTTCTGGTTTATTTCTCTCTCTTTGTCCCCTCTTCCTGTTACATTGGCCTCGTGTTTTTTTATTTTACTCTCTTTTAAATCTGCCCCTCCCTAGATTTACCCCAGCGTGGATAACGTTCGCAACAGTCTTGAGGGCTACCAGGCCGGTGGCTGCCTGCCTTACGCGCGTGACACGGCAGCCCGGCAGCCCTGGCTGCGTCAATTCCTGCACTCCTGGGTCGCTCGGGGTCGCCTGTCTCGAGCGATCCCACACATTAAATCCTACTGCCGCTGTTCTCCCGACGGCCAGCAGCTCCGTTGGTTCCTCCTAACCAGGTGAGGCATCCGTTCTGTGCGTCCTTCTCTAACCCCATCTCCACCTCACCCCACCCACACCCTTACCATGATGATAATTATGATCACGATGATCGTCATCATCAGCTACCATAACTTGACGGTTGATTCCAGACGCCACACAGCGTGTTTACCTTTGCCACCGCCACCGCGGTGACTATTTTCTTGCCGTCTCTGCGCCCACGCGCGCGCCGAGGCCGGAGTTTCTTCAAGCTCGATCCCACAGGGCACAGAATGCCTATCGATGCCTGTGTGCACATGTTGTACTGTAGGCTACATCAGGACCTTGAATTGTACAGACACCGAGCACCTTATCGGGATGTTGTCTGGCGGTGCGCTGTTTGGTATTTTTTTACCCCTTAGATTAAAATGTGCAACAGGCAGCAAGCCGGTCTTTCGAATTTGGAGTGCCGAGACCTCGTCTTCCCTCTGGACCGGATCATTATGTCCTCCTTCTACTCCTCCTCCTCCTCCACCACCTCCTCCTCCTCCTCGTTCTCCTCCTCCTCTTTCTCCTCCTCTTTCTCCTCCTCCTCGTTCTCCTCCTCCTCTTTCTCCTCCTCCTCCTCCT
>JAYGXS010000003.1:88965286-89006482 GCA_036362985.1 Ligula intestinalis | reverse complement strand
CTGCTGTTTTGCCTCTTTTCTGCGTCCCCCAATTTTGCATTCGGTTTTCCAGTCTAGTCTGGTTCTTTTTGGTCTGCACTCGGTCGTCTTTGCTTCCTTTCGTCTTAGAATTTCTCTCCCCCCGAATTGTTGGTTCATGGAAGTTATGTGGCCTATTAATTAAAGTGTCAGCAGTCGATCAGACAGTCGTCTGAATGGGGGCGTAGGTGGAAACTCTGTGTGTGCCAACTCGTCTGCTCACCACGGGATTGGACTGTAGAAACGTTTGAAGCTCTGATTCGAATGGCTTGCGATTTCCTTTAGCTAGTTATGATCTCGGTCAAGATCCCAGTATCAGACACAACAGTACAATTTCAGGTTATTTTTCCGTCGCATAGTTATGCACGGAGGAAACTAGGAGGGCCTGTCCTTTTTGCTTCGCAAGCTGTTTGTACTGATTTATACCTTTTCAGCTTTTCCCCTTAACATATAAATGGGCAGGAATACATTACTGAAAAATTATTAGGAGGTTTGGCAGATTTGCTTAATTTCAATTGACCCAAGTGTGAAAAACTCGCGAAGTTTGGCGGGATTTCAACCCAAGCATCAGAGAAGTTGGGCTGGTAATATCGACCCAAGTGTGATTAAATTCATGGCGCGAGGCGGGGCTATTGCAGTTTAGCCGTTAGAACATTGGCCTCCGCCAAAACCCTTCTTTGATGCGCGGGTTCGAATCCCGCCAAATGCCTCGAGTTTTTTCACAATTAGGTCAACTAAAATTACCGAAAAAGTCAAAGGAGATTAGAATACTCATTTATTGGCTTATTAACCGTCATCAACCAGTCATACCTACCCCTAGGGGTGACCATCCGCGGGGCTCAAACTCACAACCTCGTTAGTAAAAAGTCCAATGCTCTACCTACTGGACCATGGGCTCGTTGCCTAGTAGACTTTTGATGGAGGAATAAACAGTGGCGCTCCATTGACATTAGTTACAGGACACACTAATTTGTCCATGACGCCTTTGGAGCTCACACTCACGCTTTCACCTCAAGGCGGCTAATGATAAAGGCAGAAGGGCATTATCGAGAAAGACAAGGGAGACTAGGATGACCATTTCTGACTTATTAACCGCAGTCAGCTATTCATACTCAATCCAAGTGTTATCACAGAAATTGGTGCCCCACTCGAGTCTCGAGCCTACGACCTGGTAAGTTAGAAGACCAACACTCTAACTACTGCGCCACGCGCTAGTTTTCTTGCCAATTTTTATCGGGAGTGTAAATAAGGGTAGATAGGCGCTCACTGATCGGTCGTAGCACTCATTCTTTTCGTTGTGCACTTGCAGCTCACTCTGAAGCCCAACGAGTAGCCGCTCAATGGCTTGCGTATGTTATAGGCAGAACCACATTACCAAAAAAGTCGAGGGAGACTAAAATGGCCAGTTCTGACATATTAGCCACCATCAGATAGCACCGACCCTTTCTTATTCGGAATTAAAATACAGGTTGCACTGGCTTTTTGGCAAAAGTAGCTTATGTAGGCCCACTCATATACCCATAGTCCTAGCATTTTGTCTTGACAAAAACGGTGGTTATATAGTTTTGGCAGGGTGGAGAAATAGGATAGTCAGAGAAGGAATTTTTTGAAGTAAGGGTAAAGTGGAACAGTGCAGTCAAATTTGCTTTCCCACAGCCGCTGGGAGTAGGTTGTTCCGCATTTCAATTGAGGGTGTGCGTTGCGCATCGCATCGCATCGCGGAGTATACCCGTCTAACTCGAGAACGGTAAGTTGGCCCTCAGTTAACTTGAAGCAGACAACCTCCTAACCACCATTTTTATTGTTAGAAATTTCAAGAAACCTGAAATTTGATAGCCGGGTTTTTCCGCAATAAGTTAAACGATAAAACAGATTCAAACAATCTGCAGCTATAAATCAACAACATTTCAAAATACAATAAAATAAAAAGGCATATAGCAGTTATTAAAGTATGTTCCACTGCGTGTCCTAATTCCCCACCCATAAAACCCTATAACCACCGTTTTCGTAGGAAAACATGCAGGAAATCGGGATTACTGAGTGGGGCTGCATAAGCTTCTGTTGCCGGCTTTTTCGTATTGTACTCTTTATCACTGGTACGGGGTGGTCACCGACCAGTAACAGGACTCCCTCCTTCTGTGGTGCCTTGGGGCTCTCACTGGAAGCTGCACAACGGCGAATTTCATGCACAGAAGGAGATTATTGACGAAGACCAGTGAAACTAGAATAGTCATTTTCCAATCAAAGTTTGCAAGCTCGTAGTGCAATAGTTAGAGCATTTAACTTCGAACTAACAAGCTAGCTGATTCGAACCTGGGAGCCACCACCCCTGGGGTTAAGTAAAGCTGGCTACCGGCCGTTGATAAATCAGAATTTTCCCTTCCAGTCTCCTTTCTCTTTGACTATAATGTATTTCTGCCTATAACATAAAGGAAATGAAAAAATGCTTCTCTCAAAATTGAGTTGTACTCGTAAATTTTCAAGTTGCTGACACCAACCTGTCGTCAGAAGAAACGAAGAGAGCCAAGTTTGATTGTTGGACTAGATCGTTTTGCATGATAGGATGGTTGTCTTTCTTGTTATCCCAACCCTTATAGTCTGACAGTTCACCTTTCGTTTCTACTCATTTCGTCTGACGATAGGTTCGCGTCACGAACTTGAAAATTAACGAGTACAACTCGGTTTTCTGAAGAGTGTCTTCTTTTTTTAATTTAATATCTCGGATTGCACAACACGTTTTTTATTCAATTTACGTATATGAAGCTGACTTGTATAAGAAAATTGTCAAACTGCTGAAAACAAATAATATACAGACGGAATTAAGGTTGACAGTTAGGATTATCGCACTAGCTTCAGCATCCCCTAGTACAGCATTTTCCCGCGAAACACTTATTTTTTTGTTCCTTGTGGCAGACCGGAGCACACAATCTGTTTGCGCCATATTAGGGTCTAAAATGAAGAATTATGACCAAAAATGTTTAAAAATGAAGGAAACCACCCTCCCACAACGCAAGACCCGTAGGTTTCGGCCTTTGTGTGACGAATCTTCTATCACCAATTTAAGCTCCGGAAAATTCTCACCAGTCAAAAAAGTCTTCCACTACTGCCATTACTAGAAAATACTGTTTGGTTCTTTTCTGCTGCAGTATGACTGGAATGCGTCAGTTTTGGTGAATGGTCCTTGTAACTCTCTAGTTAGTCTCTATCGGTGTACTTAATGTTACATCATACCTTATACGGTTCTTTAGATAACGGATACCTTATTCCTCAATTCTTCTGTTTTGCTGTCTGGGAAAATCACCGTGGAATTACTTTCTAAACTGTAAAGCGCAAGTTAAAAAGATTGACATTGCCCAAGGGTTGTGGAATTTTTAGATAAAAAGACGACTTTCGAGTCATCTTGTTGAAAATACCTCACAACTCCATTCTACTATGCTTCCGACGAAATAAAAGTCGTGGTTTGGGTTATCGCACCAGCTGCAGCATTCGCGAAACGCTTCTATCTGTTCCTTATGTCGCACTGCAACACACAATCTGTATCTGTTATATTAGGGTCTTAAATGAAAAACTGTGAACAAGGATGTTGAAACATCAAGAAAAATACCCACCCCAACACATAGTCAGTAAGTTTTGTCCTTTGCATGGCTCTGGGAAATGTCCCTACTATTTCTATTAGTAGAACTGCTGAAACTAGTTTTCCTTTCTTGATTTTACAGTTGTAACATCGTATTACTGTAATGCGTCAGTTCTGGTGAATTTTTCTTGTTTCTCGTTCATTAGTCCATAACGGTGTAATGCAAGTTACATTATACCTTGTTTGGTTCTTGAACTACCGAATACCTCATGCCTCAATGCTTCCGTTGCGCCTTCTTAGAAAACTATCAAGTAACAATTTTCCAAAATATAAAGCGAAAATTAGAAAAAATTGACATAACAGGAAATTCATCAGATATTTAAATAACAAGGCGACGTTCAAGTCACACTGTCGATAAAAATTCCCAACTCCACTCCATCTCTTTCAGCGCCAACTTATCAAAGGCAGCCTGGGGTTCACTGGAGTTGGAGAAAACGCAGCTCATGCTCCGATCTTACGAGTTGGGCGTTCTCTTTTTGCCCGAAAATTTCCAGGTAAGTTGGGCATCTTCGACGATGTGCCTTTAGAACTAAACTTTCTTTTTGAATGGCGGAAACTCATTCACTTGTGCCCTGTTCCTCCCCCTTCCCATCCGTGCGTGGGCTGTATTGCCACCAGCCCCTTTGCCTTTCCGGTTCAGCGGTCTTTTGTCACGGTCAATGATTCCTTTAAACGGCTCGGTGACTTGCCGTTTCATCTCACTTGAATTCACCTGAACTGAGGACGCATTTTCGTTACACCTTTTCGACCGCCCCTATATCAGCAAAGAATGTTCTTCCCGTTATTTTTTGAATTTGGGCACGAAGTTCACTACTCACTATCCCCCCTCCACTCCCAGTAACGCCAGATGGCGCAGCGTGAAATGGTTTAGCCCGTAAGGCAAAATGCGAGGGCAAGAAACAAAGTCCATGCGTGGGCGTACGTTTGTTGATACAGGAATCGCCGGTTATTAAGCCCACGGTTAGTAGGCCCAGCCACCTATTAAGCCCAAATCAGCTAGGGACGGAATTTTACATAACGAAATCCGCCGGCTAATAAGCCCAGTCACCGGCTACATAACCCGGTTTGCCAACAGGATAGAGTGGGATTCTCATCTCTCTGCGTGCGGTCTACAGGCATCAGATTTCACAAAATTCAACGATTTCTGGTGCCTGGAGAAGTACATCAAAGCGCACTTGCGGGTGTAGTTTCCTCCAAAACAACTGACACTAGACCACTTTTTTTAAACGTGTCGCAAATCATTTATTTGCTTTTGCTTTTCCATAAAATACAGACAAAGAGCATTCTTTTCTTGTACATAGCCAAGCTGTACACATAATGCAGTGCCTATGTAATGTATAGTGCCTATACTGCGTTTGCTAATCAACAAAAAGGGCTCTCTGGTTAGTGCGTCCGCCACTTATTAAGCCCATTTGGTCTGGGCCCGAGGTGGGCTTAATAGCCGGCGACTACTGTATCAGAGGTGATATTAGGGTCGCGTAGTAGATGTGCTGGACCAAGAGAAGGGGCAAGTCTGTTCGCGGCCGGCGTTATTCGGCTTGTGCTTCCATGAAAAATGCCGTACGTGGGCGTGGGGGGGGGGTCGTGGTTGCACACATGGGGACGGCTTCGGACGAACCAACCACTCGCGCCGGGCCCCGCCTCAGCCATTATTGACTCTGTCTTGACACCGGTTGATGCTGCGAAAGTCTGCTCTCACTTAAAACTAATCCACGCACAGTTCACTGCGTTTGCCTTCAGCTGACTGAAGCACGCGGTAGACATCGTCGAAACCTGTCGTGTCATCGGGGTTAAGCTGTCAGCGAGACTTGGAGCCTCCCCACCCCGCATTACGGCCGCTTTCTGACCGGCACGTTTGCGGATCACTTGGTAACTGCGGGCCTTCGGAAGTCACTTTATTGGTATCACGATGAGCACTGAGTCTGTTCTGGTTCGCTCACTTGCACCTTTGGCTCCTAACACAACTCGGATGCCTGATTTATTCCCTTTTGAAATGATGAACAGGAAGGAGGCCACACTCGGAGAACGCTGATGGGTGCCCCGATGACCCGAATTCCTCCCGGTTGTGTCATTCGGCGACACACGATCGGTTTTCTGAGCTTTTAGCTGTGTATCAGTGTGTTGTCAGTATGGTAAAGAATTACATATTTAGGAGGTTTGCTTAATTTAGTTGGCCCAATTGTGAAAAAAACTCGCGGCATTCGGCAGGATTGGAACTCGCATAATAGGGAAGGCCTTAACGCGTAGCCAATGCTCTACCAGTTGAGCTACAAATGCCACGCCTAGAATCGTTATTTTAATCACGCTTGGGTCGATTTTACCCGCCCAACTTTACCGCTCATATGTAATCCACCAATGCGAGACAGCAAGCTGATTGCCCAAGCAGAATTTCCTAAGCTATCATCTAGAATCTGCCAGAATGACTACTAGGTTGACTTAATTATTTTTGAGGTTTGGCAGATTTGCCTAATTAAGCTGAACGCTGTCCAACGGGCCACGGATCAGCTGCGTTTTTGGACGGTCTGATATCTGTCGTCCGCTCACTCTGACGATTAAATTTTTCGAGACCTGTTGGCGCCTAAATAAGCAAGCCTCTGTCCGCCATCAATGATTATTCTCGCCTTGCAATGCGGTGTTCGCTGCGGATAAGCGGTGATTGCTAGAGACTCCTGCCCCCCTCCTATCTCCTTGCGTAAATCTATCGATTCCGAGAATTTACTCGCAAATCCTATCGTTGATGGCAGAATTTTGTATTGACTGTTAGGAGCCAGCCTAGCCGACTGTCTCGCATGCCGCCCTTGCGGTCGTTCCCCAGCAACAGTATTGATCTGCCTTCATGTTATGCACGTGATCACGCACAACCTGCTACCAGGATTACGACGCTGTCCTACCAGTCGAGTGAGTCAGAAAACCGATAGTGTCGCCACCCATTTGAGGACACTGTCTGATTGGTCATATTGCAAGCTGATCTTGCGCATGCTCGTACATACGTTGCTCGCCTATATAAAGTATGCTGTAAGTATTCGGCAACACACTTCTATTCTTCAACCCTAATTTGTGAGTTCTCCTTGGAGTTCCCATCGAGGCGTCGTTGGACGGTGAACATCGTGGCTTGCAGTGAGGTTATAACATCCACTATAGGTCAATTTTGATTACTTATCTAATTACTGACCTATTCGGGCCTCTACACAGCTTCATGGTTCGTAAAATCCCACACATAACCCACGCTCTGTTTACTTTTCAGATAAGTGGGCAAGATTCCGAAGAAGTTCCGCCGGTCTTTTTGGATTTTCCCACACCATATCTGCTTCCGCCCACCCCCTACAGCCCTCGAGGTATGTTGCAAAGTCGCAAGTGAAGGAAGTCAGAACTGACAGTTTTTTTTCGATTCCACTTCCTACTTCTCTCCATTCTGATGACAGCATGTCGTAAAATGTCAGGACTTCAAATCAGTCCGTCAACTGCTCTCGTGGTACAGTCTGGGGAAGGGGGCTGGAGAGGAGATGAAGCAATCCACTCGGAAACCTCCTGAACAGTCAAACATCTAGCTTCGCACTGTCAGCGTAGTTTATTCGATCTCTATCTCAGAACTGGTGAGGCATGCCTCTCAGCTTCGGCGTTCGTAACCGGCTTTAACGCATGCAGGATTACAAAGATAGCGATAAGGTCGACAGGCTGAAATGCATCAAAAGATGGGGAGCTAACGTTTCGCAACTTTCAATAGTATTAAAAGGACAATACGGGATGTTTTTTGTATGTGGGCTCGGTACTTGACAAGGTTTATTGCCTTAGAACGTGGAGGATTAAGCATAGGGGGTTAATGAATCGCGTTCTTTGCGTTTCCTGGCAGTGTTGTGAGCTACGTACATAAATAAGAAGAAGAAGAAGATTCAATCGCGGGGACAACACTTTTATTCGCCTGACGTTTCGACATCCGTCGCCGATTATTCATCAGTGACATGAGCCGAAAGTCATAACAGAAACGGCTAACTTATGCACCGGAATTTGCAATATTTATAGAACAGAGTCGTTAGTGCACACATTTAAGGAAAATTAACGATGACTGCCTTCTTGTGCGTTGATAGTTCGCTGACCGGCATGTGGGCTCTCACTTCCTGAACGTTCATCACGAGTGGTGGACTGTGTTCTATAAATACTGCAAATTCCGGTACGTATGTTATCCGTTTTTGCTATTGCTTTCTGCTCATGTCTCTGATGAAGAATCTGCAACGGATGTCAAAACTTCAGGTGAATAAAAGTGTTGCTCCAGCGAGCGAAGCTTCCTCTCCTCAAGTACTTGGCAGGACTCGTATTTTTGCCTGCACTTAAATCATGCCCACCAACAGATTTGCCAGAATGAGTCCTATCTTCTAACCCTATCTGTGCAGCGCTCACGAATCATTTTCGACTGCTGTTTTAAGCTTTCAGCTGTGTGTTATTTGTTTACATAAAACTTTGCCGAACTTATTTGCTTACCCGTTCATCGTGAAAAGGTTGCCTCTTGTGATATGCTTTTTAAGGTGAGAGCTTGACGTATGGATAGGATGTGCAAAGAGTTGGTCTCTCTCGGAGATCGTGTCTCTTGAAAATGCGGTTTTTTGAAAAGAAGGTGGTGATATTTCAGTTTAGCCAAAAACAACAACCCGGAAAACTACTTTGACAGCTTTGCTTATCTCCCGTTTGTCAGTGAAAAATGCCTTTACGCAGCCAATGCTTTACAACTTGAGCTACAAAAGCCACGCCTTACGTCGTGAATTTTATCACACTTGAATCGATTTTATCCGCCCAACTCAACCTCTTGTTTGGAGTCCACCAATACGGAACAGCAAGCTAGCTGCCCAAGCAGGATTTCCTAAGCAATCATCTAGAATCTTCCAGAATGTCAACTAGGCTGACTTGATTATTCAGAGGGTTTTGGCAGATTTGCTTAATTGAGTTAGCTCAAATGTGAAAAAGCCAGCAGCGTTTCGCGAAGGAATAGGTGTCACCAATGGGATAAGAACTTTCTTCCCCCTGTCGTTTTGAACTCAGTCGCGGATACATAATTAGTGGCAATAGCCGAAACGCGAAATATGCACTTAGACAATTACAGTGTTTATAGGATACTGTGATTATGAAACTGCATGCCTATGACAGTTTATGGTTGCGTCCTATCGAGAAAAGTTGCCCACTGGTTCGGTACGTGCTTGATGGCTAGCGTGCTGGTCATTACCCGCTGAACTTTCATGAACTTTGGCGTGATGATTACCCGGTCATCTGGCGTTCTGGCCTTGGCGCTAGACGATGGGTTCGCCTGTGCGGTCCCCGAGTGGCAACTATCCTCAATAAAGAGGTGCTTCAGATTATTATAAGTATGCAACAGCGTAGCAAGTGTATCCTATGAACACTGCAACTCCCAGTGCATGAAATACCGGTTTCTACTATTGTCTCTGATGATGCATGCGAGACAGAATGCGAGGCCACCTAAAAATAAATGCTCCGCCTAAGTGTTTAAGGGTTAAATGCTGGATTAAGAAATGTAAATACGGGTTAAATTGGGTGGAAATTGAACAATGGAAAGTAAATTAAAGCCACTTATAATTGTTTTAGTGAGCTACTTACAATCAAATCGACAAACACCAACTCCTGTTGCTCAGGTTACTGATCCTTATTGACCAATAAGAATATTAAATAATTCCTATTGACGGAAATTCGATTGAAGACTGGCGGAATTTATTTTCAGACCGCCCACGGCAGGTGTAATTTATTTTAGGCAACCCCACACGACAGTCCTATCAGAAAAGCCTATTTAATTACCTCCAGAGTTCCTTTTCTGGCCACCAATGAGCTCGAATTCTACTTTGGTCTGCATGCAGGCTCAACGCTATCCCTTACTATCCTCTAAATTTTCTTGCTTTTTTGATTCCTACTCTTGCTCACCCCCTCTCTCTCTGTGGGATAGTGAGGTCGTCACCGTTTTCTTTACCACCATGTCCTTTAGGCAAACAATGGGTTGTCGGGACGCTTGTCGTCAGGATGCCGACCCCAAATGAGGCTGCCTTCGTCGGCGCCATTTGTTGGCGGTACTGGCTGAGTAGAAAAACCTGACGAGGCGTTATTGGACAGTCTGTGACAGGTGGAATGAGGTGGAGGGTGCTGAAATCCCCACCGCAAATTCACATGGCCCTGCAGCGTGTCTAGACAAAACCTGTCAAACTCGCTCTCCATTTAGGAGGTAAAATTAGGCGAACGAACGTTTTCGATTAATTCATCGTCAAACAATACAATATAATGAGGGAGAGTATAGTTGACGAAAGTTTAAGCAAACAATCAGTAGTAATTGGGGAGGGAGAGGTGTAAAGGGATGAACGGGGTCAGATTGTCGTCTTAACTGGGGACCAGAGCGGGGAAAGGTGTGGGGAAGGAGGGGGGGGGCGACAATTAGTTCTTGTCGTCCGGTCATCCTTGTCTCGAGTTTTGTTGGGATGTGTGAGGAGGCAAGTGGTCATCATCGTCTCCTGACGGCGTCGGTAGCCTGAAGATTCTTGCTGTGGCAGCCGTGTCACTGTTTCGTGGCATATTCGGAGGCGTGTTGGCGGATGTTGAGTTGGCCTTCGGCGTAGGGATCCTTAGGGCAGCAAAAAAGGCCTTCTGCGTGCATGAGATTAGGTCATTGAGGAGTATGGTGACTACCTCTGCCTGCGAAATTATCCGCTGACGCAGAAACAGTGACGAGGCTGCGACAGCAAGCATTTCCAGGCCACCGATGACAACTTGCGTCCTCAAAACTCACAACAAAGCTCGAGACAAGGTCGACGGGCTGACATGGACTAATTGTCGCCCCCCCCCTTCCCCCTCCCTTCCCCCTCCCTTCCTCCCCCACCCCCTTCCCCCCCCCTCTGATCCCCAATTAAGAGTAGAATTTGACCCCGTTGATCCCTTTACATATTTCCCCCTTCCCCCTCAAATTACTACTGACTGATTGCTTAAACTTTCGTTAACTCTACCCTCCCTTATTGTCCGATGATGAATTAATCAAAAATGTGCATTCGCCTAACTTGACTTCCTGAATGCTTACATTGGTATCATCGCTGAACTTAAGCAATCCCAGGATCTCTCTCGATTCATTCCATTGCTGGCCATTTCTCGGTGAAGCGGGAGAAAGGCGATTTTCTGGTCACGCTAGCTTTAGGGCGCTGTACCAAACTTTCTCGTTAACCACGTGTCTCATTGGTATCCTGCATAGGGACCCAAATTTGATCTTTTTGCTGTCTTTTTAGATCAGCCGTGGATTGTCAATGAGCGCTACCTCGAGCCGGATAGTCACGGATCTGCTTGGGTACCGGAGTAATGTTGGCGCAAATGGTCCATTCGTCTTCTATCCCTGCTTCCCCCGTGCTTTGTTATTAATTGGCCAATTATGCGCATTTCTTTCGAATTAAAATGCACTCGTCATTTTTTACCTCGTCTCATACAATCCACGTCAGAATATTCGGGTTGCTTGAAAGAAGAATTTGAAAGAAGAATTTGACTTCTTTTCTTTTCCGTTGCATCAATAAAGGGAGGAAGTTTATAAATTTCAAATTTATTTCACCGAATTTTTAAAAATTCTCGGCCTCGTTGGAATTTGAACGCAGACAGCAGGGAAGACTTTTTTACCGTTAACGCTCTACCATTGAGCTGCGAAGGGACACTGAGGCTTTGAATTTTATCAGTTTGAGTCGGTTTGCCTACCCAGTTTACTGGTCCTATGGTTTTCAGCATTACGGATCCAGTAAGCCGACTGCCTAGGCATGATTTCCTCAGCGATCATCTAGAATCCACCAAAATGACTACAGGATCCACTTGTTTATCAGAGGGGTTTGGCACATTGCAAAAATTCAGTTGAAGTTGCAGAAATTCCCATCAAATAATTCAAAAGAATATGTGGCGAGCTATACTTGTCGGCTGTGGGCTGAATCCATTTCCTTGGCATTGGTTTATGACAGATAGCTTTTCTTTTCCTCTCCATGATCGATGATGCTGGAAATCCTGCTTCCTCTTGCAGTGGATTCGTCGCGGGCTGTCTTCACTTTCAATTCTTAAGTTTGGTTTGACCTTGTCCTGTCCTTTACTTACACAATAGCGTAGGATTTGTTGAGCCACAGAAAGGGCAAGAAGCCTGTTGAGAGAGTTTGCATCTGAGAACCATGCATCAAGCGTCAGCGTTCCCATTTGTGAGGTTCATCGGCCTCGATCGCTATATGAATATCGAGGTTGTACTTTATGGTATGGGTTGCAGGGTTCACTGACATGAACTCTGATTCTTAACCTGGAATTTTTAACTTTTGCAAACTTACCCAAAATTCGTCAAGTTCTGCCTGCAGCTTGAAGCCCAACAAGGGAACGCAGCAAGCGAACTCCTAAGTAGACGTCTCAACTAAGCCTTATGATGAACCTTCCCAGTAACGAACGTTTCGGTGATATTCTCAACCAACTCGGTCCTGCACGACGAAGGTGAGGATAGGCTGCCAGATCAAGCTGCATCTATGTGCACATACTTTTTCTCTAGCTATTTTGGAGCAGGTTATATCGGTCGCACGAGTCAGCGCTTACCAAAAAATAATACGGGAATTAAATGCTAGTATAGCTGGCCAAAGGTTGAGTCATACGTATCAACAACTCTTACCTTACCTATATGGTTGACTCCGGACATCATGTGGACTCCAGCGATGCCTTTAAGGTAATATACAAGGTCCCGCCAAACTACTCAAAGTCCCTGGCTAGCGTTTCCTAGCTACAGCAGGAGCGACCACGATCCGGTTGAGAAAGCTGGTCTTGTGCACGCAGGAGAAGCTCCTGCACGCTCCGAACTTGGCATGACCAACGACTACCTAATCACCTGCATCTTTTCTTGCTTTCTGCCGCTTCAAACCCACCCCGCCCTCATCCCCTCTGCGGACTCAACAAACTCACATAGCCTCGCAACCAGCCGAATACTACCAACCCCACCGCGACTCTCCTAGCCCCGTGACAAATGTTTCTGTAGTGATGAAAATAGTTACCAGCAGGTTTATTTTTATTCCCTCCTTTTATAAGTGTAATGGTCCGAGGAGAATTTATCGCCGGATGTTCTTCTAAATTCACTGATGGGAGTTTTATTGTCACTGTGAAGCCAAACAGTTGACTTTGCTCTGTAGTAAGCATAGTATTTATTTACAATTTTTGTGATATATCCAACAACAACGGAAATTCCCTATATATCTGATAAACGGCGCCGTCAGAGTAGACTAAAGTTACCTGAGCAGCCACATGTTGACTTTTAGGTCGGATCCTACTTGTGCAAATCTTATTTCCCATGACCCTGATCACACGCAGGTCACCAACATTTTATTGATAAGCTAGGTTTTAAAGCTTATTATAAAGAACTGTTCTGTCTATGCTTAAAGTCATCAGCGAAAATATTCACCCTGATAATTGATATGCCTGTGCAGATATCTGAAGACAAGAATAAGTTTCGAAATAAGCAACTCAGTCATACTTATTCGCAAGCCGATCTAAATGCACTGGAATAACTTTGCAATAACAGACAACGCAATATAGTGAATTTCAACCTATAAGGTAATATTCAAAGCTATATTATTTTCAGATAAGAAGAAGGATGATCGAACACTGGAATCGTAATTTTCTTAGCTCAGGATAATAAAATTATGATTCCAGTGTTAGATTATCCATCTTCTTCTCTGAAAATACACGTTCCTGGAATGCAAAAATTCGCTCCAAATATATTGTTTTGTTCAGAAATAGCAAAATTTTTTAAGGCAAAGATTCCGAAATCATGAAAAAGTGCAATAAATGAGACGGATGAACGTATAATTGTCGAATAAAATCATAAATTTTGTTTACTTAAAAAAATAAAAACCTTTATTAAATTGCTATAGGTACTTCAAGTATTGAATTACAATAACCTTTCGGTCAACGTCGAGGATCTGACGAATGATTCATGATTTTTTGTGTTTCAAGTTTTTTTCCTCAAACGTATATTTTATTCTATGTGGTCATCAAAACCGTCAAATTGGCTTTTTTTCTTAAAAGCATCTGTGGGACTAGAGAGTTTTCAATGTGATTCAGTATGTAGGCACTACTGTGCCTTGGATGAATTTTAAAATTTTGAATTTGTAGTTATATTTTAATTCTTTTCAAAAAGGCGTGTTGGCAAACGATCGTTTTCGGTCATTCATCGTGAGGCCAGTACATGACATGGGGAATAAAATTTGCCAATTAATTACAGCGTTTATATAATCGTCAGGCTGGGGAACCTGACGATTATTTAAACTCTGCAATTAATTTTCAAATTTTACTCCCCATTTCATGTACTGGCCTGATGATGAATGACCGAAAACGATCGTTGGCCAACACAAGTGTGTAATCGTAAAAATGGGAGTTTTTGCAGAACTTTTTAAAGAAACACTTCCAGTGAGTATCTGGTTGATCAATATCTGCGTTTTGAACGTTATTCCAAAGAATGCCTGTTGTGTAGAGTTTGCATCTGAGAACCATGCATCAAGCGTCAGCGTTCCCATTTTTGAGGTTCCTCGGCCTCGATCGCTACTTGAATATCGAGGTTGTACTTTACGTTATGGGTTGCAGGGCTCACTAAGATGAACCTGGAATTGTTACTTTTGGAAACTTAACCAAGGTCTGTCAAGCTCTGCTCGCTGCGTGAAGCCCAACAAGGGAACGCAGCAAGCGAACTCCTAAGCAGACGTCTCTACTAAGCCTTATGATGAACCTTCCCAGTAACGAAAGTTTCGGTGATATTCTCAACCAACTCGGTCCTGCGCGACGAAGGTGGGGATAGGCTGCCAGATCAAGCCACTCCTATGTGCATATACGTTTCCTCTAGCTCCTTTGGAGCAGGTTATATCGGTCGCACGAGTCAGCGCTTTTCAAAAATAATACGGGAACACGTGCTGGCATGGCTGGCCAAAGGTGAGGTCGGAAGTATCAACAGCGCACTCCTTGCCAACCTGTTAGCCTCCGAACATTGTGCTTACCCCAGCGAAGGCTTTAGGGTTCCCGCAAAATTACCCAAAGTCCCTGGGTCAGCGTCTGCTAGCCACAGCAGAAGAAACCGCAATCTGGTTGAAGAAGCTGGTTTTGTTCGCGCAAAGAAGATCCTGCGTGCCCCGAGCTTGGTTGCATAACTTGCGCTTTCTCCCCCTTCCACCCTCCCTCCTGTCCGGATTCACCAAACCCACATCGCCTCATAACCAGTCGAGTACTATAAACCTCACCCCCTCCCGTTTTTCCATGACAAAGTTGCCTGCGTCTCGGATCTCACATATATGAGCGCCGTAACAATCACCTCTCCTCCTGTAGTTCCAAAGTCTTCAGCATCGAGACCCAGTTATCTTCCAATCCACGACCCTTAGCTCGTGGTGAGTTCAGCGTGTTATGACCTGCGGCAATGATGACCTTTCGGGTGCCTAACAACCTATGCTATTTTTATCATGCTTCCATAAAGTCTTTGGTCAGCAAAAACCCCCTAATTTTAGTGCGTGTAGCTTGCAGTCAAAACCGTTATGTCCGGTGTCCCTGTTCAAGGACTGTTGCCGTAAGGTCACTTAACTTCGCACTGAGCGGTCTCAGACTCGTTGAACTTCAGCCGCTGCGCGGACACACGTGTGTCCAGATAGTTGTGGCGGACAAAATGCCACATAAGCACTCTCTTCACGCCCTTCGACCTATACAGCAGATGCCAGTAGACACGACACCCATCGGGAACTGCAACACAGACGCACCAATTGAGCGCCAGCTGAACTTTCCCCAAAACAAACAATAGCAGCTGTCCCCTTTGCCTCAGTAACAGTTGGACACAGTTAACAACAGCCCTGGCTTCTCCAGTGGCCACTGATGCCTGAGACACTCGGGCCTTCCACGTCTTCTCTTCTTATCTATTGGCTTACAACCATTGGGATATATCTGTATTCTGTCCGTGTCCACGCCTCGGTCGCTCCCGGGCTGGCTATCACCGTCACCGTTGATTATTCCGAGCGTGTACTCGCGTCCGTGAGTGTTTACACCTTTTTGGTGGTCTCGTAGGCTTTTGATCGCCATCGCTTGCATCCGTTTGTGTTTGCATCCGGCGGTCGTATGTGCTTGTTTGTGCTGTTGGCAAGAGCGTCTGGTCAGAGTTCCTCTACGTGGTTTTGCTTCTTGTGTTTTACCCGTAGAGCTTGGTAGGCTGCCGGTTGCGCCACACAGCGGTTGATAGAATTATTTTTGATATGGCAGACTTCGAACATCTTCCTGGCCATTTGATCACAAATTCACCCCAGGACTTCAGTGTCTTGGAAAGTGAACCTGTTCTGCCACAAACGAGAGGTGGTCTCTTTTTATACAGCTCTTTTGTACTTGTTTACACGGGTCTGCAATCGCTTGCCCGTTTCAGCGAAATAGTTTAATTTGCTGGACTGGCACTTGATCCAGTCAGTTGAGTTACATGAAAATAACCCGGTTATCATGCTGTAGATGTTGGACTTTGAGCCAAGCATTCGTATGAGTAGTTTAGAATGATTTATTCTAAGTCACAGATTAGCTTCCCGGGAGATTAGGAGGCACCACTTTTTAAAATGAATTATTTAATGGCTGCCTGGTGTCCGCTGATATGATTAGTGCGTGGTAAGTGGCCCGGGATTCCAGTCCAGCTGTTCATTTGAAATTTCGGTCCACATCTTTATGCATCCTGCAGCATACCAATATAAACCGCGTGGGAAATTAATTTTTGAGTCAACTATAAAAACTGCCATTTGTACACGATTGTGTTGGCCCAACACTCCGGCTCTTGACTAAACATGACATTTAACTGTGGTTTGAATGCCAAAAATGCCGGTTCTGTGTGCGTGGCCTTCATCAACTCCGTGAGTGTACGACATCCCTTGAAGCACCGATATTTTTAAACATGGTTTACTGTGTGACTGAGTAGCTCTCCACCTCTCTGATTCCCCTGCTACCCTTTTATCCCAAATAGTCCACTGGGGCGTAGGCTTCGGTGCCCTGAGGGCTCTTTGTTGCGAGCATGTTGACTATGGTGGCACTTTTGTTCAATGTCGTCGCCGCCACCGCTGCGGCCTTTGAGAATACAATTTCACCTGGCGAACTTGAGTGCACTGAAGACGATTTTTACGAATTTATGCCCGCAAATAATTAACCAGACTACATTCTTTCCTCCCCCCACCAGCCCTTACTCTTCTGAGACGATGCCTGCATTCCCCGGGCGCCGACATAGTGGCATGTTCCAAAGCAGCTAAATCTAACAATTAGGGGTGACCTGGAATCTCATTCTGTCTCAGTGTCTTCCTCGTAATAAATATTTCTTTAATAATCAGATTCTAGCCAATTAGCTCAAAATGTTTCCCTTTTTGCGAACCGTTAATATCTTGTGGATAGTAGTGAATGTACGAGCTCCAGGAAGCAGTTCAGAAGAAGAGAATGCGATCGCTGGAACAGGAGTTTTATTCAACTGACGTTTTTGGATTCTGTCAAGAATCCTTAATCATAGGTGATGGTAGAATAGTCTGAGATATGCTCTCCTAGGGTAGCAGAAGTAACAAGTTTTCCACTTGAATTTGGAGTTGCGCACGGGTCAGAGGCAGCTATAAGGCACCGGGTCATGAGACAAAAAAGACCCACTGCTGCGGCAGGAAACAGTTGGAGTCGTTTACTGCATCTGGTGCAGTTGTGAGCAAAGCAACTACGTCGGATAAGCTGGCGGATTACTCCGGACGCGAATGGCCGAGCATGCAGCGGAGGTGGGAAGAAAGATGGTTACCCTCA
This sequence comes from Ligula intestinalis, assembly GCA_036362985.1. Taxonomy (NCBI): domain Eukaryota; kingdom Metazoa; phylum Platyhelminthes; class Cestoda; order Diphyllobothriidea; family Diphyllobothriidae; genus Ligula; species Ligula intestinalis. Next base: position 88,989,033 of record JAYGXS010000003.1, on the reverse strand, counting down.
GGTTGCAGCTCACTTAACGGGACCAAGCCCATTTTTTAAGCTTGGCGAGGCCAAAATCCTCGCAAGAGATGACAACCATGTCAGTCGCAGGCTGCTGGAATCATGGTTCTCAGGACCCCATTCCATCGACAGACCCAATGATTTAGCTTTCCCATACGGTGCACTGAGAAGATTCCTAGGCAGGATAGTCAGTCACGTGGGAAGGGCCGGGCGCAGCAACAATTCTGAGAACAGCTGTTATAATTGTCGCGCAATAACCAAGGCCGAATCCGACGCTGACAAGGCAAGTGTGGCAATAAGTGAGTCGAACTCGAGGTGTCCAGCCAGTACTACCCCAATTAAGACGCAAGTGGTGGCTACAGAAGTGGAAAATTATTGGATGCACGCAGGTTACCACTAAAAACTGTAAATACCCTGTGAGCTATGCATGTTTGAACCCTATGTATGCATGACTATGACTACACTACCATTACGTATGATTAAAGATTCCCGATGGAAGCCGAAGCGTCAGGCAAATAAAACTCTTATTCCGGTGGTCACATCCTCTTCTTCTGAACTACTTCCTGGAACTCGCATATCCTCTACTATTGGCAGCCTGGTGTGTGTTCTATGTGACGTGGCTGACGTGTGGACGCTGACTGTCTCCTTGTTATATGAATCCTGATGTGTGTGTCAAGCGGGCCAGGTCGTTTTATTGGTTTACTGGTTCGGCCGATCAGCTATGCGGTGGCTTTTTAATAGCTGCAGAGGAGAGAGTAAGATTGATCCACAAGGCATTTCTTTTCTCCCTATGAGCCGTCTGACGGGCATGAAGCTATCATGATGCACTCAAAGCCGCGTTTGAAGGGTTGTCAACTGAAGGGTTACCTCGCGCCGTGCAGTCAGTCCAGTGTCTGTTTTGTAAAGTGGCTGACTGGTTGCCTGAGAATTAGAGTGCAATAGCTTCTTTTTAACGGTTGCCTTTAGGAAACTGCCACGTATGCGGCAGACTATCTAGCAAGGTGTTTCTTTGATGCATATTGGAGTGTTGGCTGTGCCAACTGTGCGGCTCTGCCAGATCTCCGGTCTTCTCGAATTTTATCTTCAGACCAGCTACATTAGTTGTGAAAAAATGAGGAAGATTATACGGGAGTCTACTTTTATTATAATCCAACGTGACTCATTACGTTTTTTTTCAGCCTGGTTAAGCTGGCGGTCGACGCCGTCTAAAACGGCGGTCAAACTCTCTAATTTACCATAGAGGGTGCATTTGTCACTCCGTCATCTGCCTATCACAATTTGCGGTTCCTTACTCGTCATTATTACTGCCACTACTGCTGCATCTCCTCTATCCGAGTCATAGACCATCAGCGCGATAATTACTCGGAACCATTGTTCGTTCTTTATCCATACAAAGTATGCCGAAAGGACGTCATTGTATCTGGATGATGGATGAGCAATTAATCATCGCTTAATTGTCACGGCGAGTGAAGGTGTACCCTTCGTACACTCACCACCATTTGGCTTTCTTTGGTGATGAGTAGAAGTGAGGAGAGAAACGCGCCGAGGTCCAACCTCACTCCCTCCCCCACCGCATAGTGACCACCTAGCTTTTCGGATACCTGAGGTGGGGCCTTAAAAACCCATTGGAGCGCGAACGCAGTCACCAATGGAGAATCATAACTAAGAGAAAGTGTCAGCACCTACCATGCCGCAGGGCCCGTGGTTGGCTGAGACTGGCATTGCATATGCATACAGACCATTCGATCTCAGAAGGGCGAGATCATCCCTGCATTTACCCTAGGTCTTCGCCCTTCAAAGGCGGGGTAATCATTCAGTCATCGACTGAGATCTACTCTCCATACTCATCTGCCCCTTCACACACCCCAAACACTTGGCGGATGGTTTCCGGTAAGTGCATCAGTTGACAGAACTTAAAAGAAGAAGAAGTCATAGAGTGAGCGATGAAGAGAGAGAGGGAAAAGAGAGGGGCAAAGGAAAATGAGAAGTACAACGAAAGAAAATGAGAACGAGAACACAGGTTACCTTTCAGTGGAGCCTCCTCAGGGAGTGCTAAGCTGTTGATGGAGGAGCTTGTGTTGACGCTAGGAAGCTAGGCTGAGCGTGCGTCTGTTACGATCATGCGTGCACTTTAGAGTGCTATTGAAACTGACAAAAATTGAGCAACAGTACTGAAAAACGACAACAAGTAGCGACCAACAAGACTGATTTTCCCTGAGAGCTAGTACTAACTTACTGCTGATAGCAATAATATTAGAAAAACTACTGATGTTAGTACTAGTAATCGTACTTGGTAGTGTCATTACCGAAGTCGTTGTGATAAAGTACAATAAGTAAAGTGAGTAGCAAACAATTTCATCACAGCAGTATCTAAATTAACTGAGAGGGGAGGGGGCACGCTTACCGTGAGTTTCTCGATGGTCTTGAGGGCGGATCCTTATATTGGAGATGGCGCGGCGATGATTAGGTGGAACTGCAGCTAATGATGTGTTTGTAGGTAGTGCTGGGTATGTCAACATCGCGGTCAATACCACTGTCGTATATGCGCATGTGCTCTAGAAGGCCCATGCGATGGAGGAATGTCCAGGGCAGTGTAGGCAGGGAAGCCGATGGTATATCAGTTCACCAGTCTCTTTGTGGTGGATTCACAAGTGACCTTGTAGGTCAGTGCGTGAGGTGAATGCACGATTGCAGTGAGGCTTGAGCCTTCAGCGCTGGTAGATGTGGTTAGGATGGTGATGGGAGGCGATGATGCGTCGGAAGGGGTGGGGGGAATTGCGGGTGAGGTGATACCGGCGGATAAAGATAGCGAAGCATCTGTGGTGAGGGTTTTTTTCCATAGAATTGTAGGGCGGAGAAGACTCTGTAACATTATTTGACGCCATAGGAATGTATGCCGTCGGGGGAAGAGTGCACTGCGTCCGGAGATGGCCTACATAGCTAATGCGGGCACGGAATGTGCGTTGACAGCGCGGGCAGAGTGGGAGAGCAGCGATCCAATCGGCTTCATAGATAGCCGCGCCAGTTTTAAAAATGTGCTTTGATAAGCAGATCGGTCCACCGCAAGTTCTGCCAAGGTTGCAGTGTTGATTTGAAGACGCTTTAGGGAGTTCTTTAGAGTGCCCTCGTAGCTCGCTTGTGGTGAGCCCTCGGAGCAACATCGTGGTAGAACAGTGGCTTGAGTAGAGGCTTGCCATCCATCCGTAACAGGTGGCTGCCCCAGCGCAGTTGTACTTTCTTCAGCATGCCCCGGATGTCGAGATTTCCTGTTGTTTCCAGGACTTCCTTGTCCGGGATCCTGTCCTGTCATCTCAACTTCAGTATTTGGTGGGGAAATTCAAGATGGAAATAGTTAAACTTCCGAGCTGGGTGTGCGTAGACGGTCCAAGTCGCTACTCCGTACAGGAGTGTCGTGAGGACCATGGCTTTGTACATCTTAAGTTTCTTGGACAGTTGGAGGCCATGGTGATTCCACGTGGAGGATTGAAATCGGCCGAAGACTTGGTTGGCTTTGGAGATCCGCAGCGAGCAACCTAGTCGCATGAACCAATCTGACATGCCTGAAGCTACCAAGGCCACAGGTTGAAAGATTGCCGACTAGCGAATTATTTCAGACCTCGCGGTCAGCCCACTGCTCTTTTGTTTGGGATGTCTACTCCGAGAATCGGGCTGCAATGGCTCCTTCATAACACGGTGTCTAGTCACATTCCTACTCAGCCGGTATTTGAGCGAGTTATGGCAGTACACCCAGGGTCGGTCACGGTTGGGCCTGTTACCTGCACCCCCTCCCACCTCCTGCCTCCTTGACTCCATTTTGAAATCGCGCTCAGGTGAGTGAGGGAAGCGAGCATGCAATAGGTGCATTGCAAGTCTACTACTCACAGGTAAGTCACAATTTCTGCGCCACTATGCTGTGGAATACACCGCGGATATCGTGGAAATCGACGGCCGAACTATCGTTTGTTGAAAAGCAAGCAATTGGGACAACTCCGATACAGGCATTCTCTAATACGCCTGTTCAAATCCCGCCGAACGCCTCTCGAGGTTTTTTTACAATTGCTTAAACTCAAATTAAGCAAATCTCCAAAACCTCCTAATGAAAACAAGCAAGCAGGTATGTGGATGGGGACACCGAATCATTTCATAAAGGAAGTGAGGAAGAAAGTCTGGCTTGTGGGCCCTCTCATCCACTAGGTCGACCCTTAATGCTGGGAGTGGGGGAGGTAGTGAAGTCAAAGTCTCAGCGCATCTCTATTCCCACTTTAAACAACCTAACGCGCTTGAATCTATAATAGTTAGCTTAAAATCATGGCTTGGAAGATTGCCAACTGACGGGATAACTCGAACCACGCGGACAGCTCAGAGCTCGTTTGTATGAAATGCCTGACCGGTGGACTGATAGTCAGGCTGCAATGGCTCCTTCTTAATGGGGCCTTTATTCAACCCCTAGTCAGCTTAGATTCGAGCCTTCCCCAGCTTTGCAATGTTCTTCTTGGTTGTGGTGGCCCTGAGTGCGTATGCCTGAATCCTCTTCCACCTCGAATCATCTTGACACAAAGTCCAGATGGGTAAAGAGGGGACAAAGTGCTTGATGTAGCGCAAGTCTACTACAGTAGTCGCCGGCCATTAAGCCCAGCTCGGGCCCAGACCAAATTGGGCTTATTAAACAGCGGGTGCATTAAGCAGAGAGTCCTAGTTCTTGATTCACAAACGCAGGATAGGTACTATACATTACATACGTACTGTCTTATATGTAGAGCTTGGTTATATACAAGTGAAGAAAGCTGTTTACTGTAATTCACCTAATACCAAACAAATATTTGCGACACGTACCCAGTTACGCACGCAGAGAGATGAGAATTTCACTCTATCCTGTTGGAAAACTGGTTTTTGTAGCCGGCGACTGGACTTATTAGCCAGAGGAATTTGCTACGTAAAATTCCGTTCCAAGCTGACTTGGGCTTAATATGTGGCTGGGCTTATTAGCCGTGGGCTTAATAACCGACGAATACTGTACTACTATTGAGTAGATCACGCGCAGTATATCATTTCTGCACTACCATGGTCTTGGGCACACTGTTAAATTGTAAAATATTACTATTAGTCAAAATCTCAAGGTTTCTCATGTTGATGCCGGAGTTTAGGCATATTCTTCGGCTAACGTATGTGTAGTGGTCGTTGCTGCCCCACGCCCGCCTAACTCTTGACACCATAGACAATGTCACTCAGAGTAGTTTTCTCGCGTGCATCGGGCCATGCGCAAACGGACGCGCGACCCTCACTGCTAGCGAATGCACGCACCTGGTCGCTCCCGTCGTGACCCACTAAAACGCGATGTCGCGGTCCGACCAATTACCATCAAGGTTGACCGAGACAAAGAGAACTTTTGGTGGCCATCTGCATTAGAGCCATTAGACCACACTCCATATCTAGTCGCCGTGCGCTCTGGCAGTCAAGAATTCGTCCTAACTAGTTACCTTTCCGTCTGTTCAGATTATACTATGCCTATTATTCTGGCTGCCCATGACCTCTCCGTCATCCCCTAAGGAACTGGGTCTGGAAACCCACAGCCATTAGCATTAATTCTAATAGCCGTAACACTAGATGATGTATACATGACACTGGATATCATGTATGTTCAAACTATTTCCACGCTACCAATTCATCTACCGATAATTATGTATCTCTGTGAGATCCAAGGTCAGAAAGGGAGGCGTACAAACGGACTTCAAGGTAGTTTTCTTCAGCACCATCTAACCCGCTATCAAACTATATGATGACGGCCAGCAAATTTTCTCATTGCAACATTTTTGATACATTTGTGTTTCTGAACACGCCTCTTTACAGGCAACCTTGCCAAACGCATCTTGCTCAACTCTGCTTTCACATTGATTCGTAGTGAACAGCAACAATCGCGTTGCATTTTGAGTCAACCAGTTTCTACATTTTTACAACTGTAATTCAGCTGCAAATAAGCAGTATGTATTTTGAGATAAGATGTTCATCAAATAAGTCAAGTTAGGCACACGAAAAACTTCGATTATTTATCGTCAGACAAATAAAATAATTTTGGTAAATGTTCCCATGGATAACTTTAAACGTCAGTTTGTCAGGCAAAAATGTTTTTTGGCAATTCTTCTTCAGGCGAAAATAAAGGCCTGACAAAAATTTGCCAAAAACACATTTTGCTGAATAAACTAACTTTTAAACATAAACTAATATAAGGGAGGGTATAGATCACAAAAGTTTAGGAAACCAATCAGTAGTAACTAGGGGAGAGGGGGAGAGGCATCAAGGGATCAACGTGATCAGATTCTAGTCTCAATTAGAGACCAGAGCGGTGGAAAAGGGAGAAGTGGTCCGACAATTAATTCATGTCACCCTGTCATCCCTGTCTCGCGTTGTGTTGGTGGGGGGGGGAGTGAGGCATGAGGACGCAAAGTGTCATCATCTCGAGACGGTGTTGTTGGGCTTAGGGATGCTTGATGTCGCTGTTTCGTCGCCATTTATCGGTGTGCGAACACCTGCTGCCGTTGTTGTCGCCGTTGCGCGCCATGGTGGTAAAGGTGTGGACGGATGTTGAGTTGATCGTCGGACATGAGGGACTAAATGCCTGTACATACGCCTTCTGTGCGCATAAAATCAGTTAGGTGAGCCGTACAGCGACTGCCGCTGCATTCGCAAGTATCCGCTGATATAAAAACTTGAAATTTTACGCCGGCATTTTATGAATGGCTCGAAACGCCTGGCTTACATCTACCCTATGAGTGAGGCGAAAGTGCGCTAGATATTGACTTTACTTCGCCTCGGCTTAGTCAAGCAAGAGGGTGTTCTTGCATGCGCTTGGATAGCCGTCGACCAATATAACCTGTCCCATATAAGCAAGTAACGATACGCATTGAAGAGGTCTGGAACGGGAGTCTATTCTTGACTTCAATGCGAAGAAGCGGAGTGCTGGAAAATACTAATCTTAACTTAGCTGCTGGATACGTGCACTTGACTTCAGCGTTCAAGTGAAGCCCTAGAAGTTCGCTTACTGGATGCTCTCGAAAAGGCAATGTCAAAAATAAGGCTTCTTTTCTTCCTAATTGGTTGCCTTAACTCTTTTTTATCGAAACCCTGCCTTATATTATTGTATTTGCCTCATGATGAATAATCGGAAACTTACGGTTGTCTAACTTGACTTCCTGAATGCTTGCATGGCTATCAAGGACTCAAAATTTTACCCTTGAAAGAATTCATGTATAGAAGCGAGAGCGCACAGGAACTTATTTTGTGCTTGTGGCTCTACAGCCAGAATCTACTAGTTTCAGTTCTAAATTCATTCGTTTTTCCAACATGCTAGCCCTGATGGACAATGATGTTCTCCCATTGGTTGGCAACGAGATCTGCTGGGACAGGAACTTGTCCACTGGATCTTCGTATACCAGCCTTATATGTTACCGTCCCAATGGCGGTTGCTAACGAATATTCTACATGTCAGACGTATAAAATTATTGCTCCCCCGATCGCGTTTTTTCCCCTTCTAAACTGTCTTCTGGAACTCATATTTACGCTTGCATCGACACCTTATTTACTGCCTGAAGAACTTGAAATTCTGTCAGTGTTGAAGCGAGAACATCACTCATCTTTGCAGTGTCCTTCCTACTTTCTTTCTGCATGGAGAGCAGTCTTTGAAGTCTGACTTTTTTGTACTTTCATCCTTGCAACGTTTTGAACAGTCTTCAGGGGTGGTACGCCTTGCGCCTCCATTTCACTGATCTATCAGTTATATTTCTAAAGAACAGGTCTCAATCACTTTTTTGTGAGAAATTACTATGTAAAAACTCGTCCAGATTCTTCATAAACGAGAGATAAACGGATAATTAGCCTCAGCAAGTCACCAAAAGAACCGTGTGTAGGTAAACGACCTGGGGAGGGGGGAGGTGATGGGGTGGGGATGGTAAACTTTCTCAACTACTGCTAACTGCCTCAGCAGGTGTGCGAGAAACAGTTCCGGGTACCGGTTCATTACAGACTACTACCTCTCAATGAACCGGTACCCGGAACTGTTTCTCGCACACCTGCTGAGGCAGTTAGCAGTAGTCGAGAAAGTTTACCATCCCCACCCCATCACCTCCCCCCTCCCCAGGTCGTTTACCTACACACGGTTCTTTTGGTGACTTGCTGAGGCTAATTATCCGTTTATCTCTCGTTTATGAAGAATCTGGACGAGTTTTTACATAGTAATTTCTCACAAAAAAGTGATTGAGACCTGTTCTTTAGAAATATAACTGATAGATCAGTGAAATGGAGGCGCAAGGCGTACCACCCCTGAAGACTGTTCAAAAGGTTGCAAGGATGAAAGTACAAAAAAGTCAGACTTCAAAGACTGCTCTCCATGCAGAAAGAAAGTAGGAAGGACACTGCAAAGATGAGTGATGTTCTCGCTTCAACACTGACAGAATTTCAAGAGTTCTTCAGGCAGTAAATAAGGTGTCGATGCAAGCGTAAATAGGAGTTCCAGAAAACAGTTTAGAAGGGAAGAAACGCGATCGGGGGAGCAATAATGTTTTACGTCTGACATGTGGGATATTCATTGCAACCGCCATTGGGGACGGTAACATATAAGACTGGTATACGAAGATCCAGTGGACAAGTTCCTGTCCCAGCAGATCTCGTTGCCAACCAATGGGAGAACACCATTGTCCATCAGGGCTAGCATGTTGGAAAAACGAATGAATTTAGAACTGATACTAGTAGAATCTGGCTGTAGAGCCACAAGCACACAATAAGTTCCAATGCGCTCTCGCTTCTATGCATGAATTCTTTCAAGGGTAACATTTTGAGTCCTTGATAGCCATGTAAGCATTCAGGAAGTCAAGTTAGACAACCGTAAGTTTCCGATTATTCATCATGAGGCAAATACAATAATATAAGGCAGGGTTTCGATAAAAAAGAGTTTAGGCAACCAATTAGGAAGAAAACAAGCCTTATGTTTTACATTGCCTTTTCGAGGGCATCTAGGATCCCATTGATACGCACTATCCATACAGCCCTTGTACCACCGGTCCCTTTATTGCGCATAACCGTTTTTATTATTAGTGTAGTGTTCGTTATGAGGCGTCCAAACCATGCATTCGCATAAACAGGATAAGAGAATTGGAACAAACCAAACTCATGTGAGACAGTTTAGGATGGGCAAATAATCTCGTTTCTTAACCCAAACACAAACGATACGATAAGGTTAAACTGTGACCATAATTTTCGAAAATTCCCATTGAAAATTTCACAAGATAAATAGGCAAACATACGTTTGTTTTCGATAAATTCTCGTCAGGCCTTTACGTTTATATGGTAATGAAATAAATAAACTATGCTGGTCGGCTAATCACTGGCCTCGGAAACGGGCCCCGCAGAATCGTACAAGTCCCAGATCCAACCACGCACGACTTTTATTTGCACTTCCGTGGCCGACCACGACGCCAGGTAGCGATCTTATTTTGCCCCATCCCCCAGCAACAGTCGTTCGCTGCGAGAAAATAGCAGCAATTATCCCGCCATTTATCTGCCCACAGATCAACCCCCACAACCTAACCCAATTACCTCCCCTACCGCTCCCCCCTCCCCCCAAACACGAACCTCTACACGTCGACCTCGCCATGCGGACGACGCGTAAACGATGAATTGTAATTCGACTACACTATTTAACCCTGTCCATCTGTATAATTTTAATTACCCTGCAAATGTTGTGGCCTGATGATGATTTACTGAACACATATGTTTGCCGAACTTGACTTCTCAACTTAGGCATGGGAATATTTGCAGAAGAAGGAGTATCAATCTTTCGCATATGTCGACATGTTGTGTGCTCTTCGGTGACTACTACTAAATTTATGGCACCAAACCTATCAGATTTGTAAAGCAGCGCTTTCAAAGTTAACCCAACCTTTTCCCCAAAAGGATGCGAATTTTCAAAAATTTTATTGACCCGGTTTTCATGAAAATAAAGTAAACTTTCCCGTTCTCTGACAGGATCTTATTGAAAATGTACTAGTTTAATGTTCTTTTATAGTTCAACAGGCATAAACAAGAGCTTTTGATTCGTAGGTTTAATAAAATGCAAATTTCTGGCTGGCTGTCTTTCTTTCTCTTATTTGAAAATTTTGTCTTCTAGAGAGAAAGTATATTTAATCCCGTGTTGGTTACATTTTCTCCATATTACCTTTCCTTCTTTTGTTGACTTGGTAAGAATTTTGGATGAGTTTTTTAATGCTTGACAATCTGGCGAAACTTTCCGAAGAGGGAGAGAGCGGCACTGTTGTGAAAATAGTTTTCTTTTTTCAGTTTATTTGGTGAGGATAATAGGCAATGCCTTTGAAAAACCTATTAAGGACGTGTGCAGGCACCTTTAAAAATTTACTACCAATAAAATAGTTTAGGCAAACAGTGAGTAGCTTTGTTTTTTTACAATATATGTCTGGTTTTTAGCGTTCAGACTTGGAGAGAGGAGAGGAGACGCATGCAATTCTCCAAGAGTTGTTTGTACATCTGAAGGGAAGTGGCCTCCACGACTGACTCTGGAAGGTTGTTCCACTGTTGTATGGCACGTTGCCTGAAGAATTCAGAGTGGAGGTTTAGCTTGAAAATCTTCGTGCGCAGCTTCATTGTGTGCCCAGGGAGATGAGGCAAGAGGTTCCACTGAAACATGTCTTAAAAGCGTAATCCTTTCTCAAGATCGTTTATTATGTTGTAAACTAGGATAAGATCTCCTCTTGGTTGTCTGTAATGCAGCGGGAATAAATTAAGGCATGCCAGTCTATCTATGTAAGTGTGGTTATTTAAACCTCTTACTAGCTTTGTTGCCCGACGCTGCACTTTCTCCAGACAAGCTGTGTCCTTTGCTAGCCATGGCCGCCACGTCTGTATGCCATACTCTAGGTGTGGTCGAACAAATGTGCCGTACACTCTGTCAAAGAGATCTTCATCGAAGGCTAGAAACGCCCTCTTGATAACTTGCAGCACTCCCGTGTCTTTATTTGCATCTTTGACAGATCGTAATGAGGGCTTCAGATTACTCTGTATCCAAATGCCGAGGTCTTTTGCGTAGATGCTACGGGAATTTGAATGTTTTTCAGATGATATGTCCTGCTGCTCTGGGGGATAGGATTATCTGTTGGACGTAGGTGGAGGACGGCACACTTTTGCACATTGAAATCCAGCAGCCATCTCTCGGACCACGTCTGCAGTTTGTAACGATTATTTTGCAGAGCATCTCGGTCGCTTTGGCGCTTAATGACCTGCCAGAGCTTAACGTCATCGGCGAACATGATTTTACCGCAGTCCAGTTCTTGAAGGCTGTCATTTACATAGAGAATGAAGAGTAGAGGACCGAGAACGGAGCCTTGAGGAACCCCATTAACTACGTCAACCCAGTCCGATTGATCCTCCCCGATGCAAACGCGTTGTTATTGACCGACTAAAAATGACCTGATCAAGTCCAAAATTTTCTCCTTGATGATAAGAACGCTTAGTTTATGTAAAAAGCGTTGATAGGGCACGCTGTCAAAGGCTTTGCAGAAATCGATGTACACTACGTCCACTTCGAAGCCCTCTTCTAAAGCACTTGCCCAGGCCTCAATTGAAGTAAGTAAATTTGAAAGGCAGGAGCGCCCTCGCCGATAGCCACTTTTCGGAAATTTTGTATGATGTCGCCTTCATCGCAAAATCTTAGCATGGCCTGCTTGACAAGAAACTCCATCATCTTGCAGGAATGCAATTCAAGCCTATGGGCCAAAAGCTTATCACCTGTCTCAGAAGCCGGGTCATCTAGAGATTGGCATTTGGACCGCACCTTCCCTAACCCTCCCCTACCGCCAACCCAAATTTCCTTTCCCTCCCCACTGACCCTGAAAACAATAACACTACATCTTTCCACCAACCAGCATAGTATATTAATATCATTACCATATAAACGTAAAGGCCTGACGAGCATTTATCAAAAACAAACGTATGTTCACCTATTTATCTTCTGTAACCGTAATCATAAACCTGGCTCTACTCTTAACTAAATCCCCATGAATTCAAAGCTAAATCATTAGCATACTCCTGACGCAAACCCAAATTGCACCCTTAACCCTAATCATTAACCAAATCCTAGACTTAACTCCAAACCTCACATTAATCCAAGACCTAAAGCCGCATGTACGCTGGGCTGGTCCAGTGCCCGTGTCCCGTTCAGGTGGACAGTCAGTCGTTCTTAACGATTTTTCAAAAAGATTGCATTCTCATCTGCGTGCTTCTGTTGCTGCTGCTGCTGTTTACAGTTTCTACCCATCAGAAAACAAAAAAAACCACCCCTACGGGCCTTTCAGTAGTTGTCGCTGACACAGAGAAAGTGCACACAAGTGGAGCACTTTTTTGACATTTTGAAGCAGGAACTGGCAGTAAGTCTGATTGCGTGCCATGATTGCGCATCAAGCATAAAAGTCTGCGCGTTCTTTTGTCCGTCTCTGTGCCTAACCTCATTGTGAGCCTGTTTATTCTCTGACAGGCTCAATCGGTTGACTGGTGCTTGGGAGAGAGAGGAGAGAGAGAGAGAGAGTTGAGCTCACACTGGGGCACCCACACGTCACCGCCCAACACGGCAGATCAGCGCGTCCCCCTCACCGTTCTACATCGGATGAGCTTGACTTTATCAGGAAGTGTTATCAATCGTGGGGAAATTTTTTTGTTAACTGGATATGTAGTTTGATCTTCCTTAATCACACGGTGCTGACTGCAATGGCTGCAGTGAAGTGAAATAATAAAACATATCTACCATAAACCTGGCCCATGTAAACTGAGTGTCAGGTGGCATGTGTGTGACGCGAAGTTTAGCTATGAGAAGAAGGAGACGTGATGGCCGAAGAAAGGTTTTTAATGACATGAGGTTTTGAACTCACCTTTAGGGACAGCATTAGCTAGGTGTATTTATGGGGTACAATTAGGGCGGCCCAGCAGGTGAGTCATCACCCTTCTCCTTCTGAGGTCAAGCCTGACATAGACCGCGAATAGACTTAAGCCAGCAGTCCCGAAGAACCTTGAACACAGCACCCGATGGCCTTCCTGATGCCAAGACGCCGAAGAAAGCCCACACGGAAGAGGACGCATGAAGACCAGGCCAAACACGCGTAACAGGGCCGCTACCTGTCACACTGACGTCACTAGCGTTCTGCCTGGATAAGCAGCTCACAGAGGGACCAATACGAACAGATAGGGGACAAGGACTGCTAGCCCTCTAATACGAGGCTGCGAAACAAACACGCCCTCTGTTGCCGAGACGAGGTACTACTGTCGACACGAGAGCTGTTGCCCGGCACGAGAGCGCGCTGCCGACGACAGAAGACCAAGCTGCAGACAAGACCGAGCAGCAGAAAAACCAAACGGCAGACGAGACAAATTGTCGACAGGGACGCTGAGAAGTGAAGGTGCACGCACTGAAGCGGGTGTACATACAGGGACTGTTACAGTGAACTATTCTCTTTAATCCCTTCTGTATTCTCCTCCTAACACACAGCTGGGCGATAAAACAAGTGTTGACGCAGGTACTCACACATGGTTGTAACAGGTGCAATTGTCATAACAATAATGGGTCCTCTTAATCAACGATTGCTGCCCCCTTTTTTCGAATTTCATGATGGCCACTGGAATGTCATCATACATGCTGGAGGTTGGCGCCATGATTGTTCGGTTGTTTGGCTCACCGGCATTGTGATTGTAAATTGTATTTGTTTGCGCGCTCAGTCAGCATCGAATAGGGATCGGGGAGGTCAGTACACTTTACTCGAAGCTGGGGCTGTACAAACATCAGTTAAACAAAAGTGAAAGATACGCTCGCTTGACGTTTCGGATTCTGTCGAGAATCATTCATCAGAGGTAACCGTAGAATACATTCATACATGCACTCAAACAACTCACGGCTCACGCATTTGTTACCTCTCGGGAGGATTTCGGCATCATTGAACATAAATGTGTGGCTGGGTCTCGTTAAGACTTAAAAAGATGAAGTGTCATCTTTCATAGGTGTGGTGTACCTTAGCTTTGCATCCCATATATAAACTGCAAATTTATGTGTACAAATTGTACTTATTTGTTGCTGTTTATAAAGATGGGTCGATTTTAAATGTAAAAAATTAGGCGAATAAAGTTATTTTCCCACTAATAACGTTAAATCAGCTCCTTTTCCTGGGAATTGCATTTTTGCTTATGTAGGCACGCTTAAGCATGTCAAGGATTAAACGTTCACCCACATTGTTTAGCCATCGTAGCAGAGTGGGTGGGGCATGAAAGAGCACGACAGACACTGTAAACTTCAGTTTCAAACCAAACAAATATCTGCAAAATTCACTATAGCTGGGCCTTCCGTGGGGTTCCCATTGCGTGTTGTCATTAACGGCCGTCCATTTGATCTCCTGCGAGGGTTTAATGTTTTCATTAATACGCCGTAAAAACCTATGATAGGTAACGCTATGAAACCGAAAATTCCAGATTTATGTTAAAAGGGATTGGTGGTGATGGTAATTTTTTTTGAAATTTATAAAGTATAATTTATTTCCTTAAATATGCGTCATTTTAATGATTTTTTAAATAATTACACACTTTTGAGTTGCTATCGATTATAACATTAAATATTTTATTATTTTCCTTTGATTCTACTCAATATTTTATGTTTTTTAGCGATATTTCTTTTATTTTCTGTCCTGTTAGGCGCCACCGATGTAGACCTAATTACCACCGATCTCCCATTCAAAAAGGGCTACCAAACGCGCATTAGAAAGATTATATTTTTACATTTTTACGATAACATATATTTGAATTTGTTAGGAAAGTGGAAATCAATAAGAAAAGGACATAGTACTTAGAAGCCATTTTTGCAGAATAAACAACTTGCTGGTGGTCACAAGGAAGCCTTTTCAAAAGCTGGCATTCTGAGGTGACCAAAACATACTGTTATTAAGTCGTGCGCCAATCAATATAACAATCATACTGAATTTATATGTTCGAATCGAAAGCATAAGTCAAAATTCGACTGACATATTAATGTAATAAGTGATTTACGTACTAGACTTTTATCATCATTTTTTGTACAATTTCCCGTTATGTTGGCTATTTTATTTCACTCTGTTAATGCCGCACCCGTGCAACGCCTTCTGCTACCGGTTCCATGCTATTGACTCTTGGGGATTAGGTTTTCATAGTGTCATCTATAATAGACTGTTACTATAAACCTGCTGGATGTTTGGGCTTAGAACTGGTAGTGGGGCAACGCCTTTGCATTCGTTTATAACGAAAGACGTTATATATTGGACAAGCAACCACCTCCAGACCTATTCAGTAGATTCTTAGAGTGGGCAGATTTCATCTTTGATAAAAGTTATGCATGAAAACTCATTAAACGCATTCCTAGGGGCACTGAGCATGTGGTGGCAGATGACGTAACTCATACAAAACGTCAAAATGTGCTAATGGCTAGCTACCCAACGTCTTTGCTCACTATGCGCACTGCGCTGATCGCGTCTGAGGTCGCATCTACCGCAATTATGGTCGTAGACTACGTGACTCTGTCACTCTTTCTCCTATCAACGTAAAAACTGACTGCTGACAACGTGGCGGGTTCCTCTGCTCTTGCCACAGCAAGGGCGTATCATGGTCACATCTCCAGTTCTTTTGGACGTTCTCGTGACTCTGAGGTCTCCTACTCGTATGGCCCTCGGCTGTAGATATTACTCGCCGTGTACCCCATGGCTGCCACCAACTTTCACAGAAGCATTCTAGTCCTATCATGCACACACTTTCTCCCACGAGCGACAGTTTTTCTCCTAAAAAACAACAAATGACCTTCCGATTTGAATTATGGGCCATGCCTTTGGAGTTTTTCACTGTCTGCTCTTCTTGCTCAGTTACACGGCTGGCTCGTGTTAACTGACATCACTACATGTGAGTGTATTACTTGAAACTGCGAGTAGTCGCCTACAATTGTGTCAAATACTTCTTTGAAATGTTCGGCTGTGCCGATGCCTTTCTTGAATACTATGTACCAAGAGGGAATTCAAAGGCGTTTTGCCTATATTTGTTTTTATAAATTTGATTTTACTTGGCAGTTCATTTAACCCAATTGTGAAACACTCAACAGCATCGGCTGGATTCAGACAGTAATGGGGACAACTTTAGTAAGACAAACGTTTTAGCCAACCGAGCTATCGAAGCCCCATTGGGAGCAGTGAAATTAATAACACTTGGGTCGTTTAACACACCCAGTCTTCTGCAACGTATGGAATCCATCAATTCTGATGCAGCAAACTAACTGCTCAAGCAGGATGTCCTAGGCAGTCAATTCAGAATCCACCAGATGCCTAAAAGGCACATTTACTTATTAGAAGAGCATTAATCGTACTGAAGCTTGCCCCTAGCTGGCGTGGGTTCACATCCCACCGACGCCGACGGACTCTTAGCCACTGGGATAGATGAACTTTTGAAGTCTGCAAAACCCGTCATTATAATAAATGATTCATAAACTCTCAAACACTTGTATGAAGAATAATATTAAAATGTTTAGAAATACCAATTGTTGAAAAATAATCGGCAAATGTCGATGACCTGAAAAATCGTTTTGTATGTAATTGATCAATGTAAACTGAATTGTCAGGTGAAATCATAAAAATGACATTCTCTGATAATGTGTCTCAGATAAATTGCTAAAACAAGCGAAAATTCGAGTCACATGAAGTAATTGAAGTGAAGATGATTTGATTGCTGGGAAAATGCTTTTAGTTGCCTGATGTTTCGTTTTACGTCGTGGATTCATCAGCAGAGACATAATCACAGCGCAGTAGCAGATATTGTTAGTGTGTGTAGAAGGGTTTTGCCGTATCAGACAGTTAAAATTTAAACGTGTGCAAAAAATCCATAATTTTTCAGTGTGAGTGCTAATTCGTGACGTCAGGCGAAGGATGACGTGTGGCCTATCCGCTCCCTTAATGGCAATTTTCTTTGGCTAAACTGAGTCTCAACACCGAGTATGGATTGGGCAAGTCATTGCACTTGTTGGTGATTTGGGGACCTGTGACCCATGACTCAAGTAATTATCCGCTCACCCGATTGTCACCTCTGGCACGCGGGCTCTGACCTGTTGAACTTTCATCACGGGCGGTGGGCTCGGGCGTGATGATTGCTCGGCCGCCTGGCTCCTCTGTGTTTGCGTACGATGAGGTGGTGGCCTGCCCGTTCCTCAAGTGATGATTCGCTTTAGCTAAATTGAGTTCCCGCACCAAATATGGATTAGGCGAATTGTTGCAGTTGTTGATGAAATTGGGGCCTGTAAAATATGTCTTAGTTTATTCTCAGCTGAACCCATAGTCACCTCTGGCGAGCATTTCGGCCTCATCAAATTTGAATGCGTAGCCGCAACTTGAGAATTGGTATCAGTTCGCCGCACTGCTGCCGCTTATTCGGCAATTCGCGTCTTGGGAAATCTGCCACTTTCTTCGACGTAGTTGCTTTGCCCGCAACAGCACCAGATCATGTAGACGACTCCTGATATTTTATGCCGTGGCAGTGGAACTTTCGGTTTTATCATCTAACGCTTCATGGTAGCTCGCCAAATTTTTTGGGGCTCACTGATTTTAAAAATAAGGTATTACTTTAACACATTCACCGAGCAAGTGTTTTCGTATATTCTTTCTAATGCCGACGGCCCTTTGGGTAAACTTTTTAGACTCATCCAAGCATGGAACAATCAGTGCCGAAAAGATGGACATCCACAGGAAAGATCGGACATCAATATGCCTCAAATCAAGTTATCACTTTCTATATAAATCCATCTGTTTGGCAAGACTTCTAGTTAGACAAATATTAACGAACTCACTTTCATCTTTATATTGGAGCGTCACTCGTAACATATACTTTTAGGCCTAGTTCGATGATTGTGAACACATGACAGAGTGCACGAAATTATCAAGATTTTGAAAAATCTCCTAATTGAATCGGAGATTAAACCATCCAAAGTGTAACTTAGTATTCCCTTGGCATCCTTCTCAACAATAACTAACACATATTTTGTTTACGGCCCCAAATCTCGGTGTATTAAAAAACATATGCTCAGACAGTTGTTCTACTGCATTTGTGGCTCAGACAGGTTAAACCTTTTACCTATCACCTTTCGTCTGGCAGGTATGAAATAAAGATTTTGGCCTGGCATAGGCCCTGACCGGTCTTGTGATCATAAACTTTGCCTCGCGATTGAAACAGAAGCAGCTATCAAACTTGTCTGTGGTGCGGACAATTAGAAAAATAAATACATCTACCTAAGCTTTCCGCATTCACCATTGAAGACATTGACAAACATCGGTCCTCCCTCCTCAAACAAATGCGACGCCTCCGCAGCAACCCATGAGGATTGCTGAGGCAAAGCTACTCCAGAAATACACCACGCCAGATGTGTCTGTATCGTAACTGTCTCAAACGTTAAAACGGTGAAACGGCGCAAATTGAAAATTGCAGTAAGTAACGTTAATAATAAATTTGTTTTTATTTTTTAGCGTCCAAAGAGCACTGCCAAAAAGTCAATACTCAAATAAAGAATGTAGACAAAAGCGCTGTGTGAACGACCAGATAACCAGGAGAATTTAAAATTATGGTAATGCGTTGTACACAAACTATTTTAAATCCGTGAAACATTTTTTCCCCGGAAGAAATTTGAACAATACAAAGACCACAAAATTAGCAGAATTTATTGACGTCATAAAATTTCGTGAGGTCTTATTCAATTGCAGACGGTCGTTGCCTATTTAAAAGAGAATTAACTGTCCAATTAAGCGTCGGCAGAGAGAGGGTAAACTTGATAGGTAAAGGGCGTTGAAACAATTAGTGTTAGATGTGGGGACATGGCATGTTCATGTTAGTTCGGGTTCATGAAAGCCTGTTGCACGTGGTTAAAAGTGGGGAGGGGGTTGGAGCAGGAGATAGAGTAGGAGTCAGTCTTAAGGGAGACGAGGAGACTTGAACAAGAATGAGTTTTTCAATCATTACCACGGTAATGCAAGGTTTATCACATAGTCCGGCTGCTTATAGAGTTCTGGTTTTCGTCTTCGTATTGCAGCGGCCTCCGCAAATCGTAGGCAACACTCGGTCATCGCCCAAAGAACGACCTGCAATGCAGTTGTTTGGTCGACTGTACGGCCAATTTACACTTAATGCTTCGTGATTGAACTCTTAGGTACTTTATGCTCCGCCATGACCAACCACTTTAGCATATGTTCAACTGACCGCGTTGCCAACTGCCTTTGCGTGCGCTCGATGTATTTGCATCCGCAACTACATGTTAACTCGCAAAATTAGTTCGATGTGGTGCACATAGGCAGAATGTTTTTAGTCGGTCGAACTGGAATAGTCGTTGTTTTGCTTACGTACAACAATTTAGCGGCGGGGTACGTTCTTTCAATTGCGCACGGAAGCATTCGTTTTATAACGTTGGAGACATTATCATCTTTGAATCAGGGGGAAAAGCTCACCGACTTTTCGGCACAACTATTTCAGAAATAAGTACTTGGTTGCAGTTTCGATAGTTATAAATGAATTTCTAACGATAGCTGTTTCAATGAAACACTTTCTAGAGAATAGTCATCATTAGGTGCTGACATTTAAGGAACGTCTAAATGCTGTCGTCCCGGATATTCAATACACGACGGATGAAGAACAGAACAACCAACTGGCCTTCCTGGATGTGCTTGTTTGCCGCAAAGACGATGGTTCTCTAAAAACTAAAGTGTTCAGGAAAGCAACCAACACTATGCAAGACCTTAACTACAACAGCAACCACCCAATTGGTCACAAACGCAGCTGCGTAAGAGCGTTTTACCGGCGCGTTGAGACGCATTGCAGCAAAATGGAAGACAAAGTTGCGGAAATTCAACATCTTCGACGGGTACTGCGAGCGAATGGTTTACCGCAAAATTTTGTCAACCTGTGCATACGGAAAAGAGGTAAGAAGCCACATCAAACCGGCTCAAAAGTTTGGTGGGCTCTTAGGTACGTGAGGAATATATCGGAAGCAGCCAGTCGCAAACTCACCCCATTTAATTTTGGAGTTGCGCACTAGTCAGAGGCAGCTATAAGGCACCGGTTCATGAGCCAAAAAACACCCACTGCCATGGCAGGAAACAATTTGAGTCGTTTACTGCATCTGCTGCAGGTGTGAGAAAGCAACTACGTCGGAGAAGCTGGAGAATTACTCCGGACGCGAATTGCAAAGCATGCAGCGGAGGTGAGGAAGGAAGATGGCAACCCTCAGGTTGCAGCTCACTCAACCGGACTTAGCCATATTTTCAAGTTTTGCGAGGCCAAAATCCTCGCAAGAGATGACAACCATGTCAGTCGCGGGCTGCTGGAATCATGGTTCTCAGGACCCCATTCCATCAACAGGCCCAATGATTTCGCTTCCCAATACGGTGTACTGAGAAGATTCCTAGGCAGGATAGTCAGTCACGTGGGAAGGGCCGGGCGCAGCAACAATTCTGAGGACAGCTGTTATAATTGTCGCGCAATTATCAAGGCCGAATCCGACACTGACAAGGCAATTGTGGCAATAAGTAAATCGAGCTCGATGTGTCCAGCCAGTACTACCCCAATTAAGACGCAAGCGGTGGCTACAGAAGTGGAAAATTATTGGATGCACGCAGGTTACCACTAAAAACTGTAAATACCGTGTAAGCTATGCATGTTTGAACCCTATTTATGCATGACAATGACTACACTACCATTACGTATGATTAAAGATTCCCGATGGAAGCCGAAGCTTCAGGCAAATAAAACTCTTATTCCAGTGGTCACATCCTCTTCTTCTGAACTACTTCCTGGAACTCGCATATCCTCTACTATTGGCAGCCTGATGTGTGTTCTATGTGGCGTGGCTGACGTGTCTGACGTGTGGACACCGACTGTCTCCTTGTTATATGAATCCTGATGTGTGTGTCAAGCGGGCCAGGTCGTATTGTGGGTTTACTGGTGCGACCGATCAGCTATGCGGTGGCTTGTTGATAGCTGTGGAGGCTAGAGTAAGATTGATCCTCAAGGCATTTCTTTTCTCCCTATAAACAGTCTGACGGGCACGAAGCTATCATGATGCACTAAAAGCCGCGGTATGGAGGGTTGTCAATTGAAGGGTTACCTCGCGCCGTGCAGTCAGTCCAGTGTCTGTTTTGTAAAGTGGCTGACTGGTTGCCTGAGAATTAGACTGCAATAGCTTCTTTTTAACGGTTGCCTTTAGAAAACTGCCACATATGCGGGAGCCTACCTAGCAAGGTGTTTCTTTGATGCATATTGGAGTGTTGGCTGTGCAAACCGTGCAGCCCAGCCAGATCTCCGGTCTTATCGAATTTTATCTTCAGACCAGCTACATAAGTTGTGAGAAAATGAGGAAGATTATACGGGAGTCTACTTTTATTATAATCCAACGTGACTCACCACGTTTTCTTTCAGCCTGGTTAAACTGGCGGTCGACGCCGTCTAAAACGGCGGTCAAACTCTCTGATTTACCATAGAGGGTGCAGTTGTCACTCCGTCACCTACCTATCATAATTTGCGCTTCCTTACATGTCATTATTACTGCGACTACTGCTGCATCTCCTCTATCCGCGTCTTTGACTATCAGCGCGATAATTACTCGGAACCATTGTTCGTTCTTTATCCATTAAAAGTATGCCAAAAGGACGTCATTGTATCTGGATGATGGATGAGCACTTTATCATTGCTTAATTGTCACGGCAAGTGAGGGTGTAACCTTCGTGCACTCAAAACCATTTGGCTTTCTCTGGTGATGAGTAGAAGTGAAAATTCAAAACACCGGGCGAATAATAGTCTTGTTACGGCTATTGCATTTCCCACATATCAGTCATTTCCTGATAATTCCTTGTATTCGGAAGTAAGGTGAGCTATACGGTTGAAATAGGGCCTTCGTCAGTGATACCAGCAATTCTGATGGATATTCAAGCCTATGATCCTCAAGTTCTACCGAAAAGCCACGTACTGTCCATTCAACAAACAGGTGGCATGATTAACAGCAAATATGCAGACTAAAAAGTAATTTTGCAAAACACATTTTTTTCATTTTTTCATTGTCAGGCCACAACCAAGACACACTGAGTAAACACGGCAGTGATGTCTGGTGTTTATATGATTCTCGAGAGGATGAGGAATGGTTACTCGTTCTTCTTGTTCCTTCCCCGCCTACATAAAAGAGTGAGCGGGATGAGGATTTTATAACTGGGAACCGAGTGGAAGGGAGCAGTCCGGGGTATGCTGTACGTTAAACATGTGGAGTGCGTCTGACTGGTGCGCTGTGCAATTACGAAATGAAGCCGGCCAAGGAAGACGGAGTTTCTGTATCAGCGTTTGGTACACTTATTAAGTGGCCAATACCCCAGATTTTGTTAATAATCATTTGCGTAGGCATTTCGAATGTTGAGCTTGTGTCCAGTGCCTTACTCGCAAAGCGTCTTTGTTGCCCAGTTGGTGGTCAGTATCAACGAAGTGTGCGAACTATGAACTTGAAATCGGTTGATTTTCACCTTTATAGCCAGACAGGAAAACGCCAGCGTACCCTTTTTCTCTAGAGGCCTCTTTGTGCGGCCAATATATTTTGCAAATAAAGAGCAGGGGATTGACTAAATACACATCGATGGGATCTGCAACGGTAGTCGAGTATCACCTCTGGCCATAATCTGTGAAGAGTTCGTGAAGAATTTGCACATTCGGGTCACCGAAAAAGTACTCACGGTTGTCAGCCGTTGATGTCTGCCTGCTAATTTGCTTGATACATTTCCTAAAAAGGCAGTCTTATAAGCAAGACCGTCGTTTCTGCAGTTGCAATGGAAAATGTTTATGTTCTGGAGGTTAAACCTCTCAGCAAAGTCGTTTTCACAGTGTTTCCTGCAGTTTCTGAAACACGGCTTCAGTAATCCCGACAGAACAGCTTCACCGCACTTTGATCCTGGAGTGAAAGCCCCTTTAGGTTAAATGGAGCAAATTTGTTAAAACTTATTTACTGTCCAGGCAGTAGCTTTACCGTATTACAAATATACGCACTGGCATAAATCCATGCATGAGTTTTCCAATGCTAAATTAAACCAAGCTGAAAACGTTAATGGTGCCAAAAATTAACACGTTCTTCCAGTTTATTCTCTACTGCAATCACATTTCAAAAATAAGCTTTCAGAAGCGACGGTAAAAACCGTTTATCATTGGACATGGACATATTTGAACACGTACATATCCGTTTCAGTCAAGTCTGAAGTCAAAACTCTAAAACATTTTCAAAAAAATACAAATAAAAGAAGGGCTCCTTCAAGTGGGGCTTTTCTCATCTCTCAGGAGAAAATAATTGGGAGTTTTAATGGTGGAAGTCAGGGAACGTAATCAATAATTAATCGTAGAATGGACACAAACGAACATAAAGAAGCACGCTGTCGATAAAACTCTCGCGGGTGCACGAACTTTTCATGCAAATTTAATTAATGTGCATCCGCGACCTTTTTAAAAAATCTGAAATATTTACGCAATCCTCGCAGAACCTACAAAAATGCCTTCATTAAATTTATGAAGTACGTTATCGTGATAGTTTTTTTGAAATTTATGATTGGCAAAAATTAATATGCGAAAATATTCGCGGTCCAGAGATAATTTTACCTTCATTTTCCCCAGAAGAGGAAGAAGTGGAGGCGATTCCTGGGACC
>JAYGXS010000003.1:88935659-88960286 GCA_036362985.1 Ligula intestinalis | reverse complement strand
GGTCCCAGGAATCGCCTCCACTTCTTCCTCTTCTGGGGAAAATGAAGATAAAATTGGCAAAAATAATATTGTTGATGGCAGCTGTATTACTTTTCCAAAAAACCAAAAAGCTCTACTCCCATCCTTTGACAAATTCATCCAAAAAGTCTTCTTTTCCTATGCTGCGTCTTTTCTTCTAATTAAAATACATTTTCGTAACGTTGCCAGATGCGAGGTCCTTTTGCAAATGTTCACTTTTGGAAGCATTCGAAGATACATGATTACTAGAACATATGGTAGTCAATTTTCTATTTTTGGTAATGGGGGGTCGCGTAATTAGCCTTAGCTTTAGCTAAATCCATGATCGTATAGGTAATCAATAGGTTTTTTAAAGGCATTGCTTATTACCCTCACCAAATAAAATGAATAAACTTAAAACTGAAAGGTTTTGCTAGAATCTAGTAAGTGTGCAAACTCTGAACTGGAAAGTGGTTGATTTTCTCCACAGCACGAATCACCGCGCACACCTTCAATTTACATGCGGAACAACTTACTCGCAGCAGCCGTAAGAAGCAACTTTGACTACATTTTTTACTTAACACTTACTTGCAAAAATTCATTTTTCTGCCTATCCTATTTCCCCACCCCCAAAATTTCTAAAACCATCGTTTTTGCAGGACAAAATGCTGGGTCTACGGGTATATGAGTGGGCTTACATAAGCTACTTTTGCCTTCAGGTAAATCTTGGCGTACCTTTTGCTCTAGAGGCTTCTTTATTAAGCCAATGAAGTTGGCACATCGAAAGCAGAAGATTGACTTAATACTCATCGATAAGGTCTGCAATGGAAGTCCGTTATCACCTTTGTGAAGAATGTGCACATTTTTGTGCTGGGAAAAGTTATTAATATAGACAACCCATTACCTAGAAAATGCATTGTTATAAATAGGAACTGCGTTCCTGTAGTTACAACAGGAAACCTTTATGTTTTGCTGGATAAACCTCTCTAT
Source organism: Ligula intestinalis (assembly GCA_036362985.1). Lineage (NCBI taxonomy): Eukaryota > Metazoa > Platyhelminthes > Cestoda > Diphyllobothriidea > Diphyllobothriidae > Ligula > Ligula intestinalis. The sequence continues at coordinate 88,959,299 of JAYGXS010000003.1, read as the reverse complement.
AGTCGTTTTCACAGTGTGGCCTCTATTTACTGGAGCTATGCTTCAACAGTCTCAGCAGGTCAGATGGGCCGCACTCTGGGCGTCAACCCCAGGATTATATGTCATTATAGCTTAAGCAGAAACAAATTGTAAAAAATAATTTACTGTCCATGCAGGGGCTTTCCCGTAAACCAAATGCGTCCACTGGCGAAAAATGCATGCACTTTCTTCCGGTGATGCATAACGCAAAGCTGAAAAAGTCAATGTTATCAGAAATTAACATTTAACTTCCTGTTTTCTCTGTCTGCTGCACGAAAGTTACAAAAACTCTCAAAAACAATGAAGGCGTGATGGATTTCCGGAGAAAAAATATTAATCAATATCTGTCTAGACATGGCCAAGTGGGTTACAGCAGGCACATATCTGTTTCAGTCATTTCTACTTTCAGAATCCCTAAAAAGTATTTTAAATAAATGGAGAAGGTTTTCTTCAAGTTAGGTTTTTCTTGTCTCTCGGGAGTAAGTAATTAAAGGCTTTAGTGATGAAAGTCAGGGCAAAAGTAATAAAGAATTTATGGTAGAAAGAAAGCAATTAAGCATAAAGAAACACGCTGTCGATAAGTCTCTCAGGGGCTGGAACGTAAACGATTTGCGCATACGCAATTTTCAAAAATCTGCAAAATTTACGGAATTCTCGGAAAAAACTGCAAAAATGCCTGCGTTGAATGAATGATGTAGATCATCAGGATGAATGATTTTACGTGTAGAATTGACACAAAATAGTGTTTTCCCTAGCAGTTTTATTGCTTTGAGCAAAACCAAGGAACTGGACTTCAACACTTTGACAAATTCCTCGGAAAAAAACACAAAGTTGCTGTGGTATCTCGTCACTTGTAATTAAAATACTCTGTTGTAGCGTTGCAAACTGTGAGTTCCTTTTCACAAAGGTTACCCCCCCCCCGAAAGATTCAAAGTTACATGCTAACTAGAAAATATCGCAGTCAATTTTCTACTTTGGCAATGGTGGGGAGGGGAAGGGCACGTAAATACTCCTACCGAACACCAAATCCAGGATCGTATTTAAAGGAAAATGGTGCTAGAACGGGCTTGAAGTGTGAAGCTCCACCACTGATTAGCACCAAGAAAAAAATAAAAAGGAACTTTCTACCAAATTTATATTTTGAGTCCCACATATAGCAACAATATTAATAGTGACATGAAAAATATTCAAAAAATACCTTTTAATAACGAGACAAAATTTTCGGTACAAAAGGCACAATCAGACAGCCTTGTTCACTTCGTTATACGAATGTGCTATTTTACACACAGAGGATTGCATCCCATAACTAGAAAATAATAAACCGAACCAGGCCAGACTATGCATTTAAATCCCACGGGGTTAATTTACCAATCTTTTACATATTTTGAGTAATAAACAATTTGCAGTTAGCAAGCATTCACAGGCCTAAAATTAATTCTCATCCGGCCAGTTAATTTATATGGGAACGGGATAAAAGGTTCAGAGTGAACATGCAGCCAAGCAAGTTCTCCAATCATCGGTCGCACGAGTCAACACTTATTCAAACTAATACGGGAGCAAATCCCGGCATGGCTGAGCAAAGATGTAGTAGGGAGCATCAACAGCGCCATTTTTGCCCAGATGGTTGACTCCGGACATCGTGTATACCCCAACGAAACCCTTAAGGTAAGATGTTAGGTCTTGACAAAGTCCCTGAATCACCGTTTACTAGCAAGAGCAGAAGTAGCCATTATCCGGTTAAGGGGGGTGGTTTGCTGCGCGCAGGATATCCTCCTGCAAGCTCCAAGCTTGGCATTGCCAACGTCCACATAACTGCCGACATTTTCTATGCTATCTTTCCCGTTGACCTCTCCCCTTATTCCACTTAAAAAATCCTCATTGCTGCGTAACCAGCCACATATAATCAACCCTCAACCTCCCTCTCTTCGCCTATTCCCATGAGTACTTTGCCTCTAATGATGAACTTAAATGCCCGCACTTTTACCTTATATTTTTTACTCCATTCTCATATAAATTTATTGGTCCGATGAGAATTAACCGAGAGCCAAAATAGGCTTGTCAGCGACTCTTCTGATTAAATTAATTCTAACATTACTCCAACATCAAAATTTCAAAAGTGTTCCAGTGATCCTAGAAATTGCGTCATGATGTGGTTTTAGCGACTGTGTAGACCAAATGACAACACCCAATTGTGTGTAATAGTCTGATCTAGCTAATGACACAGCGTGTAACAGTTGATATCTCTTTATTGACTATTGTAGAATAAAGACTGTCGTTATTTCGCTAGTCCTTAGTATCTTCATTGATAAGTTGGTTAATTGTGCTTTTGTTGGACGTTTACATCACAACCATCAGAATATGATAAACAACCAGTATTTACGTAAAAATGAGTTTAGGGATGTTAGTTCTTATTAAAGTGGCCATAGGAATCATATCTAGACATGCTATAAAACAGAAAATCGCATTTCCGCGTATGCGGAACGTCCGCAAAATAACTCTGATATTTTTATTCCTAAGATTAATTGATAAACTTTTCATCAAGGGTTACCTCTTTAAAAAATGTTTTGATTATAAATTCGGCTGACAAATGTCTGTGTTATTTAACATTTTCTACGGTAATGTCACAAACGGATTGAAGACTTTTGACAATTTCTTTAATTTGCCTGAAGATAAGCGATTCATTTTTACTGGAGATAAAAGAACTTACTTATCTCTTTAAAATGGACTGTTTTTCACATACGAGAGTTAATTCCACAACCTTTTGTAAGCTTGTGAATGCAAAAGAACTTGCTATGTATAGCCAATTTTTTAAAAACTTATTATTCTTCTGTTTGTTCCGTCTCTAAGTAAGGGATAAATGAAACGTATAGTTTTCAAAAAACTACATTTCCACATGACTGCCGTTCAAAAAGGCCTTCTTTAAATGACAGTCACTGCAACATATGTGACACTGCTTATGCGCAAGGACAGTGGTGCGGTAACACCGAAGTTCCCCGAAAACTTTTTGTTACTGCATTTTGTGCAAAAACCTCACGACGCTAGAAATAATTTTGTAAAATATAAACATGAATTGATTTTGCAAATAAATTCGATTCATTAAACCTGGCTTCACTTCCATTTGACCAACGTCGCACAAAATTTTCCTGTTTTGGAAGGGATAATTGTTCCAATTTTTTCTAATTTTTTGTGGATTTTGTCCATAACACAATGCATATTAATAAAACGCTTAGTTGTTTCATGCCTTATAGCATAGAAAATTTATTCGTTTTAAACTTATACATGTCTTATCCAAAATTAGTGCATATTTCGCTCCAAAATTTTAAATAATGTTGTAGTTTTCCAAACTAAAGCCTTTCCAATTATGAAATCGACTCAGTTAATAAAAATTGCCTGACAAAATGTATGCTAAACTACCAACTTAAACTTCATCATGAAAATTTATTGCTGCACTCGCAATACCGTATAAGTAAGTGAAGAATGTCAAAATTTGTCATACCCAGTGTATTAAAAGTAATTAATACAGTTAAAGTTCTGTGTTTTTGTGGCGCGCCCATTCGTTGCGCTAAGGAATTTTCGAAACTATTTCTGTGACCAATAATATGGCTTCACAAATATTTTAAACTATCAAACTGAAGTTGCAAAAATATAAACATAAATTGCTCTCTATTGACCTCTAGTCTCATAATAAAAAGTAAACTTTCTGTTTTTTTTTTACTCAAGTGTTTTCCTCCCTTTCCACCCCTTCCTCTTCTGTTTTATCTACTGAGGTTTGAAGAGTCTTTAACAGTGCAAATAATTTAAAAGCATTCAGTTGAGTCATAAGTGAGGTATACATTCCAGAAATAGGTATTTTTAAATCCGTGATTCCTCTGAATTCACGTCAGGTTCTGGGAGCTTACCTCACGAATCGTCGAGGTACTTCTTAAAATTAATTGCCCACTAATGTTTTCGACAGTCCCAATGATTTGGAAATTGTGTGCACTTTATCGAGAGGTCTCTTGTATATCTTTAAAAATGCTGCCCACAGCTTGAAGGATATAATACAATCTTGTGTAAAATACCTTTTATACCACAAAATCATACTCATTTAGCAAAGCATACAAGATGCCAATACCACGTATTCATTTCTTATACGGCAGCTACCCCAAAGTCCTGCTTGGTCATTAATTGATGTACTGGTGTACACAGACGCTCGATCCTTGTTAATCAATCTCGATTGCAACTCTAATAAACTGAAACTTTAACCTGTCCATTTGAGATTAAAAGCTTCGCGACAATTCTCCCATAGCCGCAACACCTAGACTACAACTACTTATACTACCGCTGTTATTGCCGCATGTTCCTAAAGATGCAGCTATTACTAGTAACATTGAGACAAACAATAAAACTGATTCCCCATAGCATTGTCCGTCACCAATGGTTCTCCTCATTTACAACGAACATAATTCGTATAAGTTCATCACCAAGAGAGGCGACTGGAAGGAGTATTTCTGGATTATTTTCTGTCATTAGTCAGCCATACCCAAGCCCAGGTGTTCCACCATCCGGGGCTTGAACTCGCAACCTGTTGAACAGAAATCCGACTTTCTAATCCTTGGGTGACGACATTTTGTCTTGTCAGTTTCCATCGCGAACATTGACGCTGATGGATGGGCGCAAACTGTTGTAATTACTGTCGTAATACTCCATCTCCACTACATGCAAAAAAATAAATTCGCGTCAGTTCAACAAAAAATACTGCAACTACCACAGGTTTTAGTAATAGGGAACCGGACACTTTATTTTTCAAGTAGCTTTACAAACGTTTGAACAAAGAATTATTCATTCACCGTAGATACAAAGAGTACACAAGAAGGGAAGATTGGAAGGTCACAAGCGATACATTTTGGCCGAAACTTGCAATTGTCAGCATAATTAACAGGAACGAATCGAAGCAAATATGCGCGTCGCAGGTTCTTGTTGTAAAGAAGAGGAATAAGCCATCTCTGGAACGATAGTCTAGCGTCCTTTTTCAGGTGCCATGCCGCGACTGTTCTTGCCGTTATAGACGGCAGACCGGGTGACGTCTTAGCTCGTGAATAATGGATCACAAACGGGCGGTGCAGGAGGGCGACCCACTGTCCCAGATCGCTACCCACACTCTGGAAGAAGGCCATGCGTTCGACTTCTCGAACGCGCGGATAATGGCACGAGCCAGTAATAAGACGGGACGCGAACTGCTGGAGGCCTGGGTGTCAGATCCTAACTTCATAAACAAGCATGTAAATATACCGCCCTGTTATTTTGCCATCCATGCCCGCGACCAGAAACCAGGGCCCAGTTCCTATACAAGCATGCAGGCTGCCACGTCAAGGTCACACGCCGTTACTTTAGGGACGCGCGTAGGAGACACGATAAGAGCGTGAGAATGGACGTGGCGTGGACAGGGACCAATCAATAATTGCCACCCCATCCCCTCTACCAACTCCATTTATGCGTAGCTGACGCTTGCTGTTTTCTCATTTACTCTGACGATGACTTCATGTGTGGAGCTGAAATCTGAGCATAAAACTATCATTCTAGATATCGCGTCTTCCTCTTCTGTACAATAATAAACAGTCGCCTTTGAATAAATCGCAACATTAACATTGAATTTTACTTCCTTTTAAGTGATGCTGATAACCGCATGACAAAAGTTTAAATAAACAAAGAGGGGACATTATTAGTATATACTAAGCAAAATAGGCCAACCAATGCACATATAAGAAAATGGCGGCCCAATGTTTAAAGCCCTGCTTCCTGCTTCAAAATGTAGTTTTCTTATCCAGGCTGCATGATCCTGCGGGAGGTTTCAGCGGATTAATTTATCATTTCTTAGGCTGTGTGTTCACGAATTCTTTTCATGACCTTACTGTAAAACTGTTGGGTGGGTAAATGCTTGCCATCTCTCCTCCTGATGTCGCTGCACCATTCCGCTTGGATTTAATTTAGCGCGTGAGAATGTTGAACCTCCCAGTGTGGTGCAGGAATCTCGCATCGGAAACTCTGTCTTGTCCCGTCAGCTTTAGTATTCTTCACGGTAGTTGCGTTTGTTTTGTATACACAGAACAGAATCATCTTGAAACGCCATGGACGGTTTAAAGTCTAGCTGTTCTTGAAGATGTGATCGGCCTTCACGTCCCCGCTCTTTGAATTTGCACTGTAAAGAGGTTCGAATGTGTCCACTGATGCAAATCAGATTTAAATGATTTTGAGTATCCACGAGGACGCTTTAAGGTGAAGAATGTTAAACGACTATTCATCAATGGTGTCAGCACTCTGTCAAATCTTACAGTAGACGTGTTAGCGCAATTGCGAACTCATCATCCTTACGCCCATAAAACCGGTCAAAAAGACTTAACCTGCTACCGACCCTGCTGCCTAAATATTTAGGCTTCCTAAATGGAAAGTAAGTTAAACCAGCATCATCCTTGAAGATAAGGGACGTATGTTTGTATTCCATTTATCCACTAATCTGCTCATCAACGTCACACTGGCCAAACTGATGAGGCTAAGACTCTGTCTATGCCAGCACGACTAAAACTGAAATCCCTTAACCGGTGTTACGTCAATTCGCATCAGTTGGAGCATACATACTAAACATTGGTGGCACTCATATTAGGTTACGATAGTGACCAAAGATATGCCGCACATTTCAGACTCTAAAATCCCTAGTTTATTGACTGAAAGTAAAGGAATTAAAGCAGAGCAATCCTTGGGAGCCAATATGTGCTTTCTCCGTCTTAGGACTGCAAACCTTCCAGCTATAACAAAACTTTCTGACAGCAATTTTGCTGTACAGGCCAAATGAAGCATGGAAGCAAAATTCGCTAAACACTTTCTGACAGCAATTTTGCTGTACAGGCCCAATGGAGCATGGAAGCAAAATTCGCTACAAATAGCAAAGAGAAAACGTATGCCCACACGATCAACTAATCACAATGTGTTACCACTGCTTCCGATTATTCTAAATGCCTTCCTTTCTCATTGTCACTATTTTAAACCATTTTAAATTTTCACATTATCAGCTTTCGTCGAAGACCTACCGGGAACTGTCTGGCATTTCAAGTCACTTTCAGCTGTCAAGGTCAGCTGTTAGCTGTGTACTCATCAGGAAATTCCTATTGACAGCAAGGAAATACCTTTTGGGTACGCATAAGAAGAACGCAAGACAACTATCTATAAAGCCCTCTTCACCAGCTTTGGTGTATGGTGGTGTAGGGTGGAATGCAGCAAAGCATAAAGATAACTTCTTGGATCTGCTTTCGGGTTTAAAAGAGCATACCACCTCTTGAAGCTATTCTGTGTCAACGTGTTTGTGCGGAATAAATAAAAAGAGAGAGCTCGGAAGAGTGTACAGGAAATTGTCTGTCTCATGAAATGTCAGCTGAAATTCTGAATGATCCTTCGATTCCCACAACTTAATTAGGGCTGCAATATTATATAGCATGCGACACTACCTCAATATATTTCAGTCACCTCACGATCCTGGCTTTTCAAAGAACTTTTTTCTGACAATAAACAAGCAGTATATTCTGTAAAACAATGGCTACATATGTAGCATGTCTTTTTCTTATTGATTTTCACTGTGATTTTCAGAGCGATCTTGTTAGAGTGGACGTCACCCAGACGTCAGACAGTGCGAGGTCACATGAGGCCAGTCCGATGCATACACAACGAGCGATCGTCAAAGAACTGACTAGGCTTGGACAAAGAAGTCAAGCGGCCACTGAAGGCGGACTGCTGCCGCAGCCGGCCGGGGATCGAATGGGGTCACGCGAGGACAGACGCATGCACATGAATAGCGAGCGTGCGCACGATGACAATGGACAGCCAATGGGGAGCAATGACGACTGCCCCTTAAATAGCGAGGCGCTAGCATAACGGGGACTCTGTGGTGGACACGCTGCCTTGACGAGACCGACGACAGAGGACTGCTGCTGGACACGCGACAACCAGACGAGACTACTGCACACACGGAAAAGTGTTGATGTACTTGTACAAATGACAGTAAAATAGCATCAGTTATCCTATCCTGCCTTCTCTTCCTAACACGCATTGGGGTCATAACCACTGTTGACACAGGATCACGCTCGGTTACAACAGATCAACCAGGTGCCCTCAAGTTATTCAAAATATCTTGGAGAGCTTCTATTGGCTACGGTCTAAGCAGCCGCCATCAGGCTACGCCGACAGGTCCTATGCGCCCAAAAGAATTTCTTCGCGGCGCTGCAGTTACCATGGCTAAAATCCGCTAATCCAACAGCTGGCAGCTTATCACATCGTTCGGCCACCAGTCCCCCCTTACGCCAATCAGACTTTTTATCACGATTCTTCCCCCCACCTCCCTTGAAAACCACCCTATTTTATTCTACCAACGGCCTTTCTTGTATGGACAAGAGCCAACAATGCAGGTTTCGTCCCATGTAAATTGGCGTCCAGTTTCTAATGTGTGCGATTTCAGACAAGTGATATCGCCCCTTCACGGCTCGTTGATGATCGTGTAAGCATGTGGGAGATGGTTTTCCTGTCTATCTAATCTGTCTGTATGTCCGAGTTTTTAGAAGTCATCAACTGCGACAACTCCTGCAGCAACAGGCACGCCGAATTGGACGCGATGTACACCAACCTCAGGGAAGCATGGAAGAGATGGCAGCCTACCCGGACAAGGGGAAACAAAAACCAGCCACCACTGACCACGCAATTAAGTTCGGCCGACAATTAGCTCCCGACCGACCGCATAATTACATACGGGCGACAACTATTCTCTTCTCTACTGACCGCAAAATCACATGCGGGTGACGATTATCAGCTATTATCCCGACCCACTATAGAAGCTTTTGTCAGTCGTCATTTTGGATTAACTGTTTCGTAAAACTCCCATCCGTCTGACGACGACCTGGTGAACCATTGTCGAAGATTCACTTAATAAAACACCGTTTCCAGAGTATTTCTTCCTCCAAATTCTTTCTTGAACTCGTGTTGACTATGCACTACACCGAAATCCCGAAACTGTTGTCTTGATCCGAATCAGTTTGTGTATACATGTCGAATATTGGCGGAACTAATAATGGTAAATGTGGGCACAGCGGCGATTCACAAGGATGTTTTGTGGCGTCGTGCCAGACTATTTTACCTTCATCATTTAGCCTCTATTTTTTCTTTTACTGCCCTTTTTGTTTAAACACATTGGACTCGTCACTGAAACTTAATGTTCGTGTACACGACACCTTGACTCCAGCGCTACGCATTAATGTTGTAAGACCACATTAATATTGTACACATATTTGAGCCGTTGTTGTTGTTGCTCATTGTTCTTTCAATGGGTAACCTTTTGGAGATTTACACATCAGATACTTTGTTACTGATCTGAACTCTAGAATCTGATCTGAACTCTAGAATCTTTAGTTAATTGAATTGAAATAAAAAAGGAAAACAAAGAACAATCTTCCCGTCTCAGTATCTCATTGGTTGCGGTTCTTTTTCCTGATATTATAATTCTACTGCAAACCCTCTTGCTAGCACAACGCCGTAATATCATACTGGAATGTAGAAACAAATCGCCTGCAGACACCACAGGGCGAAATATGTTCGCCAGATCAAGTAACCACAAAGTTCTCTACGTCTTTCCTCTTCTTTCCTCTGTGCTTCCACTCTCATGCATTTTTCAATTTCACAGTCTCGTTTTTAAGAGTATGGTGGAGGGCACTGTCTGGTATCGCAAGTCACGCTTTTTAGTCGGATGTCAAGGCCATATGTTCACTCATCAGGAAATTCTTACTGACGGCAAGAGTATGCCCCGAGAACGCAGTGCACAAGAGAACTAAAAATAAACCCCACTTCTGCGCCTAGACAAGAGCGATGCAGCACACAGTAGGCTTATTCCTTTGGCTTTTTCCTTTAAAATAATACAAAAGACTGAAACGTTGTATAAAATGCCAGCAAAATAGACGTAAACGTAAAAAGAACGCATAGGTGAAGTAACAATTGTAGAGCAGATGAAAGTATCAATTTTTTGTAGACTCTGAAAGCGACAGTAAAAAATTATAACATCACGTTACAAAGATAGTTTTTGCGTTTCAAGGTGCTAACAAACTGTCAACACACCGCTCCGAACATAAACCTATTACTTGTTTTCTTTTGGCGCAAATGAATAAGTCAATTCGATGTGAAAAAGTTAAAACTGGACAGAATTTGAATAGGTGACATTAAGAGCATTGTGACCGTAGTACAATCTATGCTTTAAGTACCCAGAATTAAAATTAATAAATTTAATGCGATAAAGTAAACTGTCTCTGGATAACACAGCCCAGGCGTTAATAAATCTCCAAGCTCAAAGTGGAGGTCGGGAATGTCAAGTTGGCGAATCGTTGACTGTGTTTCACCGAATCCCGTCCCAACATTTTCACAATTTGTTAACGATAATAGCAAATTATTAAGCCTGTGAATTTAGGGACAAAAGAAAACTATAAATATACCCCACTCTTCCCGTCTGCTTAAGAAAAGAGTAGTATAGTTTAGGGTAAAATGCAGTCAAGCGTAAATAACAAGTCGTTGACCTGCTCTTGAGCTGCAAGAGACCATCTTCCCTCCTGGGGATATTCTGCGTCAAAATTTCTGTAAGAAACGAAAAAAAAGAAGGCTTGGGGCGAGAATAGAACGCACGGTAATGATGGTGGTTTGTTATTTTAAACGGCGAGCAGGTCATGAGGAAGCAATTTCTGGAGGAGGATAAGAGAGGAAGAATAAAAATACTAAATGCAAGCAGTGGCTCTAGCATTTGACCAATTTTGAAAAAAATAAAAAGCCGTGCTCTACCAGTTTAGCAACTGGAGGCGCTACAGCCCATCTAATCGCATGGTTGGAAGACAGAGATGGTTGCGAAATGACGGTGCAAGGACTGTTATGCGCAGTAATATGAACCCTCAAATAATAAATTTGCCCCTTCCCAAAATTTAAGGGGAAGGATATACTAACGAATGTAAACCCTAAGCGTAACCCTAACACCAACTTTAAGCACAACTATGGAGTGGGTCATGAGTTCAGGCTTCGACCCATTAAAACCCCTTGCCTTCGCCACAAACAATGCAATTTTAGAACTGATCGAAGCCTAGTTGATAGATGGGAACGCAGTTCATTGATATATCCACAAAGCGCTGGCGTACGGGCCTTACGTAGTCAATTCCAGACGCATGCTTCTGATAGTTGATTGGTTAACTCTCCATATAATTGTCCATATTTTGGTCCAGATTACTTCTTTTAAAAGTAAATATTTCCACACATGGCCAGTTACAAGTGAAATCATATTGATAAAGCATCCACTAAGCTTGAAACTAAGCAAGGACGACGCAAGTGTTTTAATATTACAGAACGCAGGAAGTGTGTTAGGCAATTTTCTATCAAAGCTGCGTACGTCCAAATTGTTACGTTTTCACTGGGTTTTATGAGTAACCATCACTTGGTTAGCATAAAACAAATTTCTCGATTTCAGCATCTCAGAGATTTCAAGAGGTTATTAGGACCAAGCACCTTAAAGTAGTCTAAAATTCTTCCCAAATAATGTCGTTAATTTGAAGGCCATCTGTTTCAAATGTGCATTTTGATCGATTTGTTTGGACACTGACACATATTTTTTCGTTCTGATAAATTAATAAATGGACTATTTTGGTAAGATCCTTATGATCTACTCAATCAGTAGGCATAGGAAATAAAAACCACTTACATGTGCCTTAAATTTCTGAACAAACTTTGTGTACGCAAAAGTCTCCAACGACTGTTTTTTTTTGCTGCATAATGTGACAGCACTCTAGTTTTCCCCATGTGGTTTATGGAACGCGGTGCGTTTTTTAAAACATAACCTAAAATTAACAGTAAAGTTACAAGACCTAGCTGACGTGAAAGCATTGAAGCAAAACAGCAAATGATTTGGGCATGAATTGGAAAGCTGCAATAACCATCATAATATCATCATCTAGTTCACATCATAGAACATTCATAATTACTGACTTCTTCTTTCAAGCATACTCTAGTAACTATCAACTTTCCGTTGTTAAAATTCAAGCATAGACGTCAGTGAACGCACAGAACCAGCGTCCATGGAAAGATAATTTTAGCTTACTCAGTACTTTTAGAGCATAAACGGTTGATTACGCACATTCAATGGTGACCAATAATTTGAAAAACATCGATTTAAATATATTTGTATCACTCAAGCGTGGAATACAACTTCCGTCCAAGAAAAATAAGGAGGGAACCGGCCAGGAACCACGTGACCAGCATGGAACATCGCCACGCCCACCAGATTGACAGCAACTCACGTGGGCAACGAGATATTATTAGTCCGTCGGCTGACGAGGAGCAGGTCAGTCAGTTCGCTAACTTAAGACAGCCGCAAGGGCAGCATAGGTCACATGAGCTCACCATCGACCAAACTGACGGTCAGTCAGCAGAGAACAGGTAGATCAAAGTTAATGTGTCGTGCATGGATAGAATACCAGGCTCGCGGAAAGGCTGAAAGAGTGCCGACTAACTGGAACAATCATCTAGTTCCTCTGGCGACGGAACCAAGCGAGTTTCTGAAGTGTATGTATTGAGAGCTAGTTGCTGTGCAAACAACAGAAGGATCCCCAGAAAACAAGGCTGGCAAGGCTGATCTAAGTCGAACAACTTTACTGTTCATAAAGCTGTATAGTGACGCCGCGTACGATAGCCAGCCGTGCAGGTCCAAAAATGTGGATTTGACAAGTTTAGGCTGTACAATGGTTAATCAATCAGCTGACATTTATCAAATGAGGCAGGATTATCAATAACCTACAAGCGTAAATGCGGTGAGCTGACATCAAGCGTGCACAAGGCAATATTGCACAGCGAGCGAAGCTCAGCGCACGAAAGGCAGCATGAGTCAGCGCAGTGGCTCTGGGCGACGGCCTCCTACATAAGTCTTTATATTATTCAGTCCATGTCCCCGTACGCTCTTCTTCGTCTTCTATGGGAGATGGTGAAAACGATTAATAAGGATGTATATGAGATGTCTGCATGCATGTGCGCTGCGTCCATCCTACCTTAGGCGGCCGATAGCTGGGCAATGGCCTGTTGCTGGCGCTGGAGGAAAGAGTGAGGTCAACCGTTGTATACCAAAGTCAGTTCAGTGTGTCTTTTTGGGTGTTTTGGTTGTCTGTGTGTGGAAGCCTACCTAGCGAGACCTGATTTGTGGCGCGCGTGTTAAGTGTTTGTCGCGCCAGCCTTCTGCGCCCTCCCCGGTCCCCGTTGTGGGGGTGGTCAGGAAGTGGGTGAACTCGGCGAGTTTACATTACCTATAATCGGCCACTGTCACCGCGTGCTTAAACTCGTTGTAGCTCGCAGTAAATATCGTTGAAATCGACAGTCAAACTATAGTGGGATGAATTCATGGGGAAGAAACGTCGCCTAGAAAACCACTACAGCGAACCAGCCGACAAGAAGGCCGAAGTCCAGTTTCTGCGGAAACTCTTCGCAGTAAATGGATTTTCTGGCAGTTTCGTGAAAAAATATGGGCAAGAAGCCAAAGGAGGGAAATAGAGGGATAGCCAGAACTAAGTCGTACCTTATATTGCTGGTGTACCCGAAGAATTCGCTCGACTGATCAGTGCATTTAGGATTTGCATCGCCCACAGACCGAATCCACAGGCGACTATGCAGCCTAAAAACCAAATACCAGTTACATAAAATCCGTAGTCATTTACCAAATCGACTGTCTTTGTGATCAACTCGACAGAATGGGTTCTCACGAGACTGTATGAACATGAACTAGCCATGCAAAGGAAGGCTAAACTTAATTCGGTAGCCGCTCATGCATCCTTGGCAGGGTATGATTTCAAATTCGAAAACATGCGAATATTGGCTCAATCAGACGACCAAATTTCACGCCCGCTACAAGAGGTATGGTGCTCACGCGCCGACTATATTAATATACATATTGATCTCTCGGATGCTCACCTGGCGTTGCGTGAACAAAGCAAGGGTAGAGCTTAATTTCACTCCTGGCATAGGTGAGCTGAATATGCAGTGAACCGTGTAATCTTTTATTACTTGAAAATATGATCGCGCTAGTGTTCTGAACGTTGCACGAAAAGGCAGTTGCTCCCAGAGAACGCCCTCTTATCTTCTGTTTAATTACCTGGGCCTCGCATATTCTAGACCATTCAAAATATTACACATTATGTCGGAAGGCAGGCATTCTAAGGAATAAAACTCAAAGTCGAATAAGTTCTTCAGATGAATATAATTTATTGTGTATATTTTCGATGCTGGAGGCCCAGCTTGTCTCGCGACACATGCCTATCGAGTAGGGTGCTTCATACGAAGGTCTCAGAAAGAAATGAGTCAGGCGCAGTCAAACCTAAAGGCATGAAACACGCGGTGACAGTCGAATGGAGTAAACGGTACGCCATTATCGGTCTTTCTTATGCACTCACGATGTTAGCTGTTTCTTGGCATTTCTTATGTATGCCGCGTCTGACGACAGACTGTAGCTGCAGTCCCGACAAAGTTACGCAATAAATTCTATTTTCTGTCCTAAAATTATACATTCTATTATTGATGTTAATATAACAACGCTTTTACACAATCAAGAGCTCAGAAGTCCGCAAGTTTGCTTTAAAATACAAATCTCGAAAGCTCTTTTGGCTGGAGGGAAAGTGGAGCATCTAATTCGATCTAAACTTTTCGAAAACAGCTAGTGCCAGATTTGAATGATCGACGGACGAACGTTTCCGCCAATAGGTGACACGGGACAACTCAAGTTTTCCGGAGCAAAAAGGCAACAGCTGCGTGGCGTACCAATCTGGAAACACTGCTCTACAGCTAAACTCCCACCCTGAATTAAATGAGTAAGATACTAACACCTTTCTGACCACAGGTTTTGATCCGACCTCCGACCTCTTTTTGAGTAATTAGGATGCGACATGTGTATATTACACAACGGAAAGATTACCTTTCAGTTATCAGCTTGCTGCAGCTGACATATTCAAGCAGAAACTTCACTGAACGTATGTAACCCTGTCCAGGGGTAGGTTATTGTTGATTTTATAACGGGGTTTGGCTGATAAAAGTGATTGATTCGACGTCTCGATCACTGAAACAATAATTTTATTCGCTTGACGTTTCAACATCCGAAGAGTATTTGGCGAGCATACGTATACTTTGAATAAATTCTCATCAGGCCATTACATTTATATGGGAGGGGGGTAAAGCGTAAAAGGTAAATTTGTAAGCAATTACGTTCAACGTTACAGGCAAATTAGTCCGGGGGATAGAGTAGGGGGTGGAGTAGTAACAGACGGCTTATTAAGCGGTTAGGTAAGGGAGAAGGGGGGGGGGGTGGTGGAAGAGGAGAGGAGGCTTGGGGAAATGCCGGTAGCTAGGTGGCCGTTGGCGATGCTAAGCTTGGGGCTTGCAGCAGGTTCTTCTGCGCGCACAAAATTGGCTTCCTCAACCGGATAGCAGTTGCTTCTGCTGCTGCCAACAGTTTCTGGCCCAGTGACTTAGGGTAGGTTGGTGCGACCTTGTAGATCACCCCGAAGGCTTCGTTGGGGTCCACCTGATGTCCGGAATCCACCATGTGCGCTAGGATAAAGCTGTTAATGGTTTCGTTGGTATTGAAATCACCCTTCCTTAGCCATTGTCGGAGGTGTTCCTTTATTCTTTTGGATAGGCGCCGGCTCGTGCGACCAATATAACTTGCTCCACAGGATCAAGCAAATGAGTAGATACTAATGGAGGTGGTTTGAGTCGGTAACCTGTCCTTACCTTCCCCATGGAAGACTGGGTTAGTTGAGAATAGTACCCGAACTCTCGCTGCTGGGAAAGTTCGTGACACGGCATCCTCAAGGCGTCTTTTCGGGAGTTCACCTGTCGCGTCTCCTCGAAAGGGCACTTTGAGAAATAATGTTTTCTTCTCCACAGTGAGTGTTGTGGGTTTCCTTTCTTTAGTAGCCATAGTCTTGGTGATGAATTTCTCAGGATATCCGTTCTCACGGAGTAAGTCCTGGATTCTCTTGAGTTCCTCTTCAATAGTGTCTTCAGAGCAAATTTTCCTAGCTCTTTGCGTAAAGCAACGAACAAGATTTCGCTTCTGTTGGAGAGGTACGAAACTGTTAAAGTTCGTATATTGTCCAGACCAGGTTTTCTTTCTATACACGCTTCTTCGGACGCTACCGTCGGTTCTACGACTAAGGAGGACGTCCAAGAAGGGGAGAGAACCTGCTGTTTCCATCTCCAACGTGAACTTTATGGAAGGATGGGCTTGATTGACCGCACTTAAGAGCGCGTCTCTATCGGTTTCCTTTGTGGCAATCACGAAGATATCGTCCACGTAGCGACCGTAGTGCTTTAACTCGTGGATCTGATCGCTAAGTTGATGTTTTTCTAGCTTTCCCATGAATATGTCAGCCAAAAGTGGTCCCAGAGGCGAGCCCTTGGCAACGCCATCTATTTGTCTGTATATTTGGCCGTAAAAAAGGAATTGCACGTTCAGTGTGCACTTCAGTTGTAGTTCCTTTAGTGCATTCGTCGGTATTCCTATTTCTAGTTGAGTTGTCAACAGGAATTTGCAGATATATTCGACTGTCTCGGTAACCGAGGCGTTTGTAAACAGCGAGGAGACGTCTAAGGAGAACATTCTCATGCCGTTCAAGTTCACATCTTTGATCTCATCGACAAATTCGAACGTGTCTCGATAGCTCCGTGGTCCCAGTTGATGCTGCAAAGGCTTGAGTTTCGCCGCCAACCATTTTGCTATCGCGTGATACGGGCGTTATGAAACTGGCTGACTTCTCACGAAGCGAACTGCCGAACACGTGGCAGCAGTGCAAATTATCAACTTGTGGCTCATTCGACGAGAGCCGGCCACACATTTAAATGTGAGAAGGCCAAAATTCTCGCAAGAGGGTCAGCCGATAATTACTTGAATCGTGGTTCATGGGTCCCCAATTCATAAGCAAGTGCAACGATTTGCCTAATCCATATTCGGTGCTGAGACTCAATTTAGACAAAGCAATTCGCCTCTTGGGGAACGGACAGGCCACCGCGTCATCCTACACCAATACCGGATGGCCATATGGTCGATCATTCATCAAGCTCGAGTCCACCATGCGTGATGAAAGTTCACCAGGTACGAGCCCACATGCCATCCAACAAAACTATTAACACACAAGAAGGCAGCTAAAGTTAATTGTCACTGTATGATTGCAGTAATGTCTGCATCCTTTAAATTTTGCAAACTCCTGTGCATGTATTGCCCATTTCTGTTTATGTTTTCTGCTAATGTCTCCGATGATGAATTTGTGCCGGATGTCGAAACCTCAGACGAATACAAAGTACTGTCCCAGCGAATTGAGTCGTCTTCCTATCCCTTACTTCCTGGTATTTGCATTTTCGCTTTCATTGGAAATTGATTGAATCAAATTGAGGAAGATCAGCGGCCTCGGCGGAATTCCCACACCAGTGAGAAAAATATTTTAGAAGGGTATTTGGCGAGCATACGTAGCTTTCGATTAATTCTCTTCCGACCGTTACATTATTCATAGGAAGGATTTAAAAAGTAGCATGCTGGTACTTATTTTATCCGTCTTAGTTCTGCAGATATTTCCAATCTTAAGTTGAGAAGTCAGGTTGGCAATAACATATGTTTTCAGCAAATCATAATTCGGCCAGAACAGTTGCAGGGTAATACAGGTTTAATTACCCTGCAAATGTTTGGCCTGATGATGATTTGCTGAAAACACACGTTTGCCAAATTGGCTTCTCACTTATTGAATCACAAAACGCTTATTAGTCATGTGGATAGGGAGGGGCGTGGGGTTAAAAGTATTCATCTGGTTGCAAGTTGATAAGGTTTTATTCAGTCCGGACAGTGGATGGGGTTGGGAGGAGGGGATGGTAGGGGGTTGAAACGGTAGAAAGCGCGAAAAGATGAAGGTAGTTATGTAACCTTTGGCCTTGCCGAGCTCGGAGCCTACAGGAAGTTCTTGTAAGCGCAGACGAACCTCCTTCAGGCACCGAGCTTACGTAAATTCGTGCTGGAGAGGACGCTGGTTCACTCATATCGATCTGACATTTCAGAACACAACCCGTGCTCCAATTTGACTGATCGACGCACAAATGTGAATTTGATGGAGTATACTGCCAGTTCTTTGTCTCTTCGGATTCCGTTTCCGGTAAAGCAGGACAGCTCCAGGCTTTCGGAGCGAAAACGCAACCTCCCCGAAGAATACCAGCCTAGGACGATGCCTTCGTGGATCCTTCTGCAATCCTATTTGCCAACACTGCGGCCGAAAGATCGGCAGTAACACGTTTCGGGGAGAATATTTTTATGAAACGCCCTCCCGTGTTAGAGCCTGTAGAATATGAGGTGTGCGTGGCTGAGTTCCCCTTGTGCTGAAACATTTTTCGGCCTTTTTTCAGTAAAATAGTTATCTCCTAGCATTTCAATTAATATGTGAGCCATTGGCAGAAAATGTGTTTTTTCTGACGAGCTTCCGAGCTGGCAGTGCATGTGTGTTCATCGTGCTGTCTTGCTCTCAGGGCGTGGGTCCTAGGTCGCCTGCAGGCAATCAGTGAACTGGTGCAGTTTAATTGGCTTATTTGCGCAAGATGAGTGTTTCACATGACGGGCTTCGCGCCGGAACGGATTAAAATCGTTGACTGAGATGGTTGTGTATTCACTTTGTTTGTATTGCATGCTGCGTAAACATTACGGTGGCGTTATACAGATTTATCTGGAGTCGGAATGCGTTATGACGCAGGGTTTGCTAGGTTTTAGTACTTCACAAATAATATCTTGTTCCATTTAAACTCTTTCGTTTGGAAACAAGACGTTGGTAGCATTTGGAAGGTATTTCAAAGCATTTTGTGCTGATATGCGGAACAGGTCATCGTGAACAAATTTCTGCATATAAACTAAAAACGGTAGTTCCCTAGTGACCACAGCCAACTCAAGTGCGCAGCTCTTTTTCAGCAGCTTACTTTTGGATCCAGAATTAAGGTTTCTTGGTGTTAGGCTGTATCCCATTGTAAAATTATACCTAAATGACTAATACATCTCTACAGTATGTAAAATGACACAGTTAATGTTATGACGGCCAGCACGTGTGCCATCACTCTGGCCGATCTGAGAGCGAGAGAACAAAGGAAGCTCACATGCCAGCGGAGGCAGGCAGAACTGGACAAAACCACAACCTTCAATGGGCCGACACACGTGTACGAAATGACAGCCACCGGCCGGGTTCTGATGTCACACAGGGCAAAATTCGCGCGCCAAGTGTCACACTGAGGACACCATATGATGGCTGCTTTCATGGGTCACTAGTGGAGGGGTCAATAGGGAACAAAGGCCGTTGGTTCTTAAGTAGGCTGCCACCTACACGAGGTGGCACTCTGCTGTTGGAGACACAGGACTGTGTATCCCTAGACGAAAAACCTGCTTTTGTCTGAGGTGAGAACGATGACAATACGCACGCTGCTGAAGGACACAGTACGAGCTGCAAACACTAACCACCTGCACTCAAGACCGGGGTACAGACACTACCTAGCTGCACAGGTGGACAAATTGCTTGACACAGAATACAGAGTTGATCTACAAGCTTGAAACACTGCTATCCTGTCTGCCTTCCTTTCCTAACACGTAACTGGGGGCATAACCAGTGTCCACGCAAGCACACACACAAGGTTTTAACAGGTACTGCAATCTACGGGCGTGCCATGCTAAACGTCTTACCTAAATTTTAGGTTATAGCTGCAGCTTCTAAATGACTTCATGTAGGGTTTTGCGAAATTATTGAAGCAGAGTGGAATAAAGATGACCTCAATATCGACATCCTGATAAACCTATCTTCACGCGAGTGTCAGAGCTTTGCAATATGCCCCCAGTGTCTTTTAATTGCTGCAGCACAGCGCCCTGGCGATCGGCTGGCCCACGTTTTCAAACTGCCTGGAAGCGCAAACTTGGCCGAATGGGGGCTCATGTAAAATCGGTGGCCCAGTTGGTGGATGTTCGTAGAAAAACTAAATATCATGCATTTACAAGATTAAGTACGTCAAAATCTGTCCTGAATATGTTATTGACGACCGAAACACTCAAGTGGGCTAGCCGTTTACTTAGTGTTCTGACTTATTATCCAACATTGAGCTAATTGCAAATACCGCAGCCAATTGCAATGAAGACGTGCTAGCTTGTGACTTTCGCAGTACATAAGTGGTAACCTTTCCATCTGGACTTCTACTACATAAAATACACTAACGATTGTTGGAACATGACCTTCATTGGCCTGACGTTTCGAATCCACACTCGAACACATCATCAGAGACAGTCGAGCATGAGTGTGAGGATGGTGGCAGAAGTTCAGTATTTTTTAGGAGGCAGCTACCATGCAGTCATGTACCTACTGTCATTATTAGGTGTCACAGTCATCGTTGGGAATCGTGCGTGACGCGATGACTGTTCGGTAATCTGAATCCGAGGCGATGATTTTCGAAATTTCATCATCACTGTTGGGGATACTGGTTATGACATTCTGACTCGGCGCAGGGACTTGCAGCAACTGGAAACTCTGATCGAATGCCCCCCACCCCTGCTTGATGAAAAACCCCACCTAGACAGTGGTCCAGCACAAAAAATGAATTCGCGAGGATGCTTCGCTCATTAATCAACTGAAGATTAAGAGGACATGGACTGAAGCACTTCACAGTTCACGCAGTTGTCAACCCTCGCGACTCTTTCCGCTTCGACAAACTGAAGGCTCCCATCGCTTGATCTGCAAACTGAGAGCTAGAAGCCGTCCATGTCCTCACTATTGTCACCAGTTCTGCCATCAGCGTGCGGAGTAGTCTTGTGGCATATTGTCAATAATGCCCTCCCTTTATCTAATGTCCCGGCGCCCGTCAAGCTAACCAACACCTAATCGTCAGGCGCTCTGCAAAAGCCCGGCTGTCCCTCCAGGTTTGCCCTAGCAGCTGCGTCAGACTAGTATGTGTTCTGCTAATGCAGAGCAGCCCCCAGATCTGAACTCAGCTTATTTTACAGTCGTGCGTGCAGACAACACTATCTTACGCGTGTCGGCCAGCCTGTCATGTCATCCATGGTTCCTTTTGTTTAGTTTCGCTTACTGTTTTCATGGCCCGCCACTTCAAGGTCGTGCAGTTTCGCAGAAGTCTGTTTCCTACTCCACTACATGAAGACCCATTGACTGACATCGTCTTACGCATATACGTGCGCAAAGACGGGTGTCAGACCCAGTCTAGGTTTCCCAAGGGTCATGTGAAAATGGCGCCCCTCGACCAACGCAGCAAGGGACTTAATACTCCACTCAACCTCGGTTAATGCAGTAAACAAATAGCACACCACTTGAACTCAGTTTACAATTATATATCAACTGCTGTCGTCATTACATCTCTCACAACTCACACACAGCCCAACACACTCTCATGCAGGACTGGACGCAGTCCACAGTAGTCCCAAGTTAGCCAGTGTCAACTTCGGCCTGAGACAGCAATGCTGGGTGCTCTACACAATAAAGCCCTCTCTCGGTGACATCTGTCTTTTAAATACAACCTAGTATTCTTTCTGATGATTGTAGAGCTCTAGGCACAAACACTGCAGGACGCTATAGTCTCATATTTTTACCGAAGTAGTTGCTTTGCGTACAACTGCACCAAATTCAGTAAACAATTCTAGACACTGACAATCGTGTAAACGGGCCTGCTCAATTAGCGCTTGATACACCTGCAGTGTGACAAGACTGCTTACGGTTTCCGAGGCGTTCGTCCTGTGCGTAAGCAGTCACCAAAATAAGCGGCTGGGTGCTGAGGTTTCTCGTTTTGTATGACTTGATCTACCGTCGAAGGTTGGCTGAGGCCTTACTAAATATTAAGGCAGGTGTTGCCTCTTTGAACTATTCCGCATGTGCCTTGGTGCCTTTTAAGCATTTCCGGGTAACTGACTCTCCTCTGTCAGATTGCCGACGATAAAAAATGTTGGACCGTTAAGAATTTCCGCCGGCAGTGACCCGTTTTTTTCAGATAGTTCAAAGTAGCACATTGGCTGTAAACGAGAGGTTTGAACGGTAGGCGCGAAATCAGACAAAATAACTCTCGTCCGCTTTAGCGTCAAAGCTCTCGCTATGGCTTCCCGTCCCAGGCCCATAACCGGCATTCCCTCGGCACCTCCCCAATTCTCAGCGTTTTTGCGCAAGTTCGTGAGTTCCCACGATTGACGCATCAGGATAAATTAGAATACGTGAACCCCTTTACCAGGATGAACGTTAAGCCAAGAACTCTTAAGTTCTTCGCAAGCTCTGCCGAATGCCGACCACAGTTTTTTGTCCAATTACCCCGACCTGGTAAATCTGGTACTGCTTCTGAATCCGTCATAGTAAATACACCCAGCTTTTAGCTTCTTGTCATTCTCTGTCGTGCAATAAGGCTGATCGAATCAGTCGGTGGTGAAAAGGTATTTAGAAAATAATCAATCTGTGAGGTAACAGAAACTAAAAAATAACTAATCGATAAAACTTCGACACTACATGCGGCGCTTTGTATATTTTTACCAATATTCTCTTCTTCTTCTCCTAACTCCATAAGTCGGTTCTAGTTTGACGCACCTGGTTTCGCCTACGTCATGCTATCTGAAATAATCTGTCTATAACAGTCAAAAGATAGAAGTTTGTCCTCTTCCATTGAATAATATAACTTTTTTAGCTGGAATAACCACAGTCTGGCGGATCTGTCAAAAATTAACTACTTAAAGTCACTCCCCCCTCACATATTAATTTGTGGTCCCCATCCTATGCCCCCTTCAGTCATTTGTAAGCTTAAAGTTTATTTAACCTAAATCTCTCATATTGAATGGGGATATGTTTGATCAAATTAAACGCTTTTTGAGAATAAAACTGGGTACTTTGTTGCCCATCTCCTCTCTTCCGTATTATGCAGTGAATTCACTCCCACATTCTAGACGACCGGTGAGTGAGCAGATTAATTAATTAGGTGGCTTATATAAGATAGCTTAAAAGATGACAATCATGATGAGGAAAAAAATTCATAAGGGAAGTATCCATATTTTACTGTAATGTGAGTAATCGTTTTCTGCGTTCGTAAGCGAGAGAGCGATATG
This sequence comes from Ligula intestinalis, assembly GCA_036362985.1. Lineage (NCBI taxonomy): Eukaryota > Metazoa > Platyhelminthes > Cestoda > Diphyllobothriidea > Diphyllobothriidae > Ligula > Ligula intestinalis. The sequence continues at coordinate 88,936,117 of JAYGXS010000003.1, read as the reverse complement.
CCACAACTCACACAAGAGAGAGCTTGCTTAAACTCGCTCTAGGATGAATGAATATTGTCAATCGTTGATGAGCGTTCACTGACAGCTGATAGAACTTTCTTGTCCCGTCTTGCCTTGACTGTGAGTATTGTTCACAGCCTAGGCGCTGGGATTCAGGATTGTTTTGGCAGTAACTGATTACGGCACAATCAAGGAATGGTCGCTTAAGTGTCTCTTGACATTCAGCTTGTAAAAATCAGAGTGGATTTATTTCAGGGGCTTTCAGACAAAATACAAATAATGATTCTTCTCCCAAACGAAGGGACGTGTTATTTCCGTATGATGGTGGTTCTTCACAATGGAAAACATTTCGGTGAACTAAGCTATCAGGTAGCGTTGACTATTAGCTATCAGACAGCGATTCAAAGGACGAGTGGTAGTAGTTAGGATTCAATAGTAGCTGATTTCAAGCGATTCCA
>JAYGXS010000003.1:88915035-88927851 GCA_036362985.1 Ligula intestinalis | reverse complement strand
ATCTTCTGGATACTCACAGAGACAAAGTATGCTGAGTATGCAATCCAAATAGTGATCATAGATGTACAGGAGACGAAGAAAACAGGAAATGAAGTCAAATTGTGCACGTTCTTTTAAAATTGTTTACACAGCTGCTTTTAGTGATGATGGATGGAAAAACTATAACTGGAGGCGCGAAATGTCTTCGCATTTATAGATAGTGAGAAAACGTCCGACTCAGCAGCGTATCTTAGCCCGTTTTCTTCATTTCTATTCAATCACGAAATACGAATACTTATATGTTTTAAGTAAGATAAAAGGGTTTTGCGGAGCATGTTTGTTTGTGCCAAGGGAGGGGCCAAAGGCAGGAAATGACTTGAAGAAGAAGAAAGGTCTTTAGTAACCAGAATTATAACCTAATTCAACTACATTTTCGAATTCTTACTGAAGTCCAGCGTTAGAGTTAAAAGTGGCAACCAAACAAGCAAAAACAATGTCAATTACAAATACCAGAAATACCAGTCCATAATTGTCTAGACATTAATTTGTAGACAGGGGCTTCTTGATATGTCGAGTGAATAAGTTTTCGTTAGAAGCCTGAGATTTAATCAATGTGCGGCATTTGTTGCTTTTGGCGTGGGAGATTATTGTCGGGACTGTGAATTCCAACTCATGAGCCGTTTCGTCTCACAGTCAGCTTATGTACGTGCATTCGCGATCTGAACATGCACCTAGTCTAACCTGTGTAGTTATGCGGACCGTTTGGGCACAAGGAAAGATATGCTAGACCCCTTTGGGCACTGTCATTTATTACAACCTTCCGCTTCCTTACATTAGCAGTAGACACCACAGACAATGCAATTTTCATAACTTTGTATAAGTTTGATCATTACTCGAATAACAATGTGAATGCATTTCAGAAAACTTAGAAATAATAATGAACTGCATTAGGCATATTAATAACTCAAAAGAACTGTAGGCATTACTAAGTGTTTGTTAAGAAAAATAAAAATTTTCGCCATAATCGCGTCGTTCTCGAGACGTAAAAAGAGTTAGAAATTAGAACAATAAATTTAGATATTGTGTTAACTTGAAAATTTTAAGCAACCACTTTCTATATTTTCAAAATATATGTTAGGCAACACATTCTGTAAACTTTAATCTTACTGGATAAGTATTTATTGAATGTCATCAACAAAGGTGTGTCATAATTTTCCTTGTTTTTACTGTCTTCTTTGATCAATTGATAAATTCTATATTTGTTCGACGTTTACACCAAAATCTTTTCAATAAGATATATATAAATTGCATTTATCAAAATAAAGTGTTTTCTGAAATTTGTTATAATGAATATGGCAACGTTTTTGCTATACAGAAATGCCTCAAAACAGCAAACACATTGTCGAGGGTAAATCTTGTCCGCACCGGACTTGTGAAACTACTATTTCTAAGATTAATAAAAAAACATTCAATAAAAGGTTACCTCTTTTAAATTACTTTGAAAAGATATTTGGCTGATGAACTTTTGCGTATATTAACTTTTTCCAGCGTAATTTCACAACGAAATTCGATACTTTTGAGAATTTATTGAAGTTTCCTGAAAATAAACGATACAATTTGACTGAAGATGAACGAACTATCCTTTCTCTTTATAATGGAGTAAATTAATTCCACATTCAGTTTTAAACTGGTGAATTCAAGAAATGGCTATACACATCACCATTTTATGAAGAACTTATTATTCTTTTGTCTGTTCCGTTTCCAAAAAAGCAAAAAAGGGAATGCAAAGTACACAAAAACTATATTTCTTCACGACTTATATTCAGTAAGGCCTTCTTTAGAAGCCGAAGATGCGATCACTGGAACAAGAGTTTTATTTGCATGACGTTTCGGATTCCGTCGGGGATCCTTAGTCATAGGTAATCGTAAACAATTCTGAGACATGCGCATGTCCCGATCATCATCCCCCAAAGAAGGCGAAGAAGAAAACAAGGCGCTGTCTTGGAACACACTGTAATTGTGATGAAGTTTCGGAAATATACTATTCTCCATCATCAGAGTGGTGGGTTGTGTTTTCCTGCTTTCCGAATGCTACGCAGCCCATCTGGTGTTGTAGCGATGGCTGACGCACGAGCGCTGAACTTTGTGCTGTTCGTAGATTGGCTGCGGCACCTCCATTGTGGCTGGCTGGCGCCCATTTGTGTCATCCGTTGCCTGTCAGTGTGTCGTTAACGCGTCCAAGTTAACCGGCCCGGTAGTGGGACCACCACCCGACCTCCCCTCTGAGCCGGATGCGCGGATCAGCCCTCGTTTCGGGTCCGGTGTCCATCAGTGGATAGGTGAGTCATCCCGGTCGTGTGCGCGGCGAAAGGCCCTCTTTGCCCGTTCTCCTACATCCCCCGTCGCCTGTCTGTCTGTTGTTGTCGTCATCAGATCTGTGTGCGTATTGTGTGCACTTGGTCAGCTTCTATCGGCTCTCCTTCCATACATGGGTGGCTGGACCGGTTGGCATTCAAGGTGTTGACCCGGCTCACATGTTTGGGCTCGTCGGTGGATTGATGACTCATGTCGGCCGTTTGAGTCGCGATTAGTTCTCCTCCCCTGCCGCGTCGGTGACCACAGTTGACGAAGTTGCAAGTCGCTCGCTAGCGCCGGCGGCGGCCACGTCGGGGCTGATTGAAGTCTTGTCCGGAGGGCCTGATGGGCTCGATTTAAATCAATATTCCTGTTGATTGTGCCCACGGATGCCCAATTTTCAAGCACCAATCTGGTCATATTGTCATTGGATCGGCCGATGACTTTGGCGTTTTCGTATGCAAAATTATGCTTCTCCCGATCCATGTGGCCGTATACCAGTGAAATTTTATCCTCGCGATCTACTGCAAGTTGACGTTAATGCAGTCTTGTGCAGAGGCGTTTACCCGTTTCACCAACATACCTTGCACTGCAATTTTGGCATGGTATGCTGTAGACCACTGCGGATTGTTCCGTTGCCGGGAGCGGGTCCTTAGGTCTCATTTTCTGCTGCCGGATGGTTGAATCGGGTTTGTGGGCCACCTCAATTCTGAAAGGGTTCAGGAGTCTAGCTGTCGCCTCCGAAACATTTTTCACCTAGGGGATCGCTAGCCAGAAGTTTGGTTTTTCCTCGAGCCGGCTGTCCTTTTTTAGTGCGTGAACTGACCTTATGCATCAACTATTAAAAGTTGTGGCTGTGTGTGTATTGGTCCTGAGCTGGTCAATTTTTCTGCGCTCGCTTTTTGGCCCTGCATGGCACTTTGTGTTGTGTTCCTTCCACCCGGTAGAGCATGCTGTTAATCCTGCTCCCTCTTCCTGTGGCTTCATCACAGGGCCGCGTTTGTTTGCAAATCCTACGTTCGGTTCTATCTGGTCGTGCCCTTTATTAACATAACATCAGTACCCAAAAGCCGATGAGCGATTTCCTCCCTTTCAAGGGTGATAATGTCTTTAACGTGATAAAACGGAGGCTTCGACGCACAATTGAAAGAACCCATCCCGTCGCTAAATTGCTGTTCGTAAGCACAACAACAACCATTCCAGTTCCACCGACGAAGAAACCTCTGCCTATGCGCAACACATCAAACTATTTTAACGATTTGACATTTAATTGCGGCTGCAAATACATCGGGCGCACGCAAAGGCAGTAGGCAATGCGGTCAGGTGAACACATGCCGAAGTGGTTGCTCAGGGCGGTAAATAAAGTACCCAAGAGTTCAATGACTAAGCGCTTAGTGGACACTGGCCATACAGTCAACCAAACAACTGCATTCAAAGTCGCGCTTCGGGCGATGACCGGGCGTCTCCTACGTTTTGCGGAGGCCACTGCAATACGGAGAAGAAAGCCAGAACTCTGTAAGCTTCTGAACCATGTGATCAACCTCGCATTACCGTGGTAACGATCGATAAAAAACTCATTCCCGCTTACGCCTCCTCGCCAGCCTTAGGCTTGACTGCTACCCTGTCCCCTGCACATGCCCCAACCCCCCGTTTTAACCAAGTCCTGTAGGCTTTCATGAACTACCATGCTGTGATAATTACCTCTCCCCCCTCTCCTCTACCCCTCACAATGCGCCCACAACTATGTATTATCGTTTCTACTGCCTGAACCTATTATGCTTCAACCTTCGAGACTGACACTTAAGTGGACAGTGACTTCTCTCATTAATAGGCAACGACCGTTAGCAGCTGATCGCGAGGTCACGAAGCTTCATGACGTCATTAAATGCTACTCAACTGGTGATCTTCGTTTTGTTCAAATTACTTTTGAGGGAAAGCGATGTTTCAATAATGCCCATTGACAGAGTTGGCGTCTAAGGTCCATGTATCAAGCATCAGTTTTTGCGCTTTTGAGGTTTTCCAGCCTACAATGGTCGTGCCTTGAATATCGAAGTTGTGGCCAGTCTCTCCGATATGGGCTGCAAGCTGCGAGGTTGAGTCAAATCTCCAGGCACTTTTCTCGAGCGTCGATCCCTGCATGAGATAGTTCAAGAAAACCGCATGTGAAGTCTCCACCGTGGCCTTTTTGCGGTTATTTGCCCTCCATCGACTTTCCTTCCGTTTCCAGCAATCAGACAAAAGTGAATAATTTACCCAGTCACCTTACACGTCCTAGTCTTTGCTTATCCATGATTTTCCATTTCAGCTGAATGCACAGGCGCCGGATGTTTTGCGTTTTCTAGGGTTTGCTCAGCCGTGTTCTGTGTCTCAATCTTATAAGGCCCAACAAATACGATTATTATTCATGCTTCGCAGCAGAGGTTTTTCCCCTCTCTCCCAACCCACTTCCACCCCGCGCTATGCAGCGTGTCCGCAAACACCTGTTTACCTCATTTGAATGACTGAGAGAAGACATCCACCAACCCCCACCCCCTTTAGTGCTACATTTTGTTACGCCCAAACTCTAACATTTCCGGTGGTAAGTTTCTGCAGGAAATGAAGAGTTAATAAGTTATTATTTATGGGAGCACTGTGTTTTTTAAAGTACATCATTCTTGCTGAGCCTATACCCTGCGCTCAATGCTTTTTACCTATCCACCCCGAAATACTTCGGGCAGAGACAGCGTTATTTCCAAAAGCTGGTGCATGTACAAATAGACAGTTAGACGCCTGGTGAAGAATAGTCAATGAGTTAACATAAAAAAGGTTTGAGAAATGCCAGAAAAGGGTTCGAATTCGCACTTCAATTTTTGTGTTTCTAGCAAAGGCACTAGCCTAAGGAATTCCCTAAGCAGTCCCTGTTCATGGGTGTCCACTACATTTTATTTATTCCGAGGAGGTTTGTGTTAAGAATTTTCCACAAGCCTTGATGGCCCACCACTCAAAAAAACCTCAATGGAATCCCTAAACGTGAACTCAACAATGGAGGCGGAAGAATAAATGCTGATTAATGTTTTAATTAAAGTTTATTCCTGCAAATATTCTTATGCTTGATTTGAGAAATCAAGTTGGAAAACACTGTGTTTTCAGCAAATCATCATCATCAGGCAAGGTTAATTGAAACTGCACAGCAGGACAGGGTTAATAAATTTAGTCAGATTATAGTTCATCGTTTACGCGTCGCCCGCATGGCGGGGTCGGCGTGTAGAGGTTCGTGTGTTGGGGAACGGGAAAGGGGGTGGGAGAGAGGGACTTGGGTAAGGTGGTGGGCGTTGATCAGAGGTCAGATACATGGAAGGATAGTTGCTGCTATTTGCACGAAGCGATTGACTATCGCTAGGGGCTGGGGTGAAATGCAGTCGTCCCCTGGCGTCGGGATCGGCCACGTAAGTGCAAGGGCTTCCGTCAACATCTTCTGACAAAAGAGCACTAGTTAAGCCAGCCGTTTAACCACTGCTTTAGCTGTTTCAAGCATCCGATGGCGTAGGCTCTTTGGAAAAGTTAGCTGGTGTCCGGTAGACAACCTGAAAGGCTTCGTTTGTATCGACTCGATGATTCGTATCGACAAGATGTGCTAGAATAGAACTTGGGATCAATTAAGTTTCACCTTTACTTAACCAGGCCGGTTTATGCTCACGTACCCTCTTTTTCAGCCACCTCGTTGTTCGGCTGATGTATCCCGCTACACAGGAGCAAGTAAAAAAGTAAATACACATGGATGTGTTCTTCAACGGGAGTCAGCATTTACCTCCCAATCGTAGGAGGCGAAAGTTCCTGAATAACACCCGTAAGTTCGCCGCTGGGAAAGCGCTTGTGATGGTAGTCCTCAGGCCTTGTCTAACCAACTCACTCGTTGCATCGCCTAAGAAAGGCAGTCTTATGAACACGTCTTTCGTTTCTGCGGTTAAGGCAGTAGACTTTTTGGCGCGCTCGCCAATATTCCTCAGGATGAACCTTTCCGGGTACCCATTTTCAATTAGCGTATGCTGCAGCTGTTGGAGTTCTGCTTCGACAATTTCAGGAGTACAGATCTGTTGTAGTGTAGTTTCTGATCCCTGGACCAGATTTAGTTTTATATTTAGGGGAACAAAACTGTGAAAGTTAGTGTATTGTCTTTTTCAGGTTTTCTTGTGGAATGCCGCACGTAGGATAGATCCATCCTTTTGCCTTCGCAGAAGAACATCAAGGAACGCAATTTCGTTATCCGTCTCAGTCTTAGCAGAAAATTGAGCGATGGGTGCGCGCTGTTAAACTTCAAGACGAAGGCATCAGTGTCAGCGTTATAATCTGTCAAACAGAAGGTATTTTAGGTCAAAAAGTACATATGCGTACGTACAAGGTCGGAATGCGATCGGACCAATCCCATAGTGCCCTTGGGGTTTAGCATGTCGACTGGCAACCTGAATCATCCGAATAGTTGGCTACAACACCACGCGCACGGCCTATGACAGATTGAAATGGTAGCGTGGGAACGGGTCTTCAAGGTAGGGTGTGAGCAAGTCGTATACTCTTCGTAGTATTGCAGACGAAGAAATGTAAATAAAACACAAGTTGACCGTTTACTGTCGGAAAAACTGAATTTGTAATACGCCCGAGCCGGCACTATCCAAAAGAATAAAGGAACATCCCCGGCATGGCTGAGAAAAGGCGATGTCAGGAGCATAAAAAGCTCTATTCTGACGCACATGATTGATTTTGGACATCGAGTGGACCCCAACGAAGCTTGACAAGTGATCTTCAAAGTTTAACCAAATAAGCCAGAGTCCCCGGATCAGCGCCTGCTAGCAACAGCAGAAGCTACCACAATCCGGTTAATGAAGTCGGCGTTGTGTGCACAAAAGTACTCCACATCTGGCGTGGACCACAGCCACTTAATGGCTTGTACGCATCCGCCTTCTGTTTTTGTATCCCGCCCCTCCTCCAGTCCCTGCCTCCACAAGCCCTCCCCGCGTAACCAAACGAACATTATTTATCACTTGTTTACCTTTTACCCCTGCCCATATAAATGTATTGGCCTGAGGAGAATTTATCCTGAGTGCACGAAAGCTCATCAAACTACTTTTCTAAATAAATGGAAATGCGTACGCTCAATGCAATGGAAACACAAAATGTGGAACCCGTCGAACGATGAGGAGAATTCTCATTATATATTCTTTGGTCTGATAAATGCATCTCACATATCACTGACAGATGACATATTCCTTTCATCATCCCCGGAAGAAGAAGACGAGACGACTTCTGGGGAGCAAGGTGTATTTTGTCTGACGTTTCAAAAGCGTGCTCGCTTCCATCGTAAGAACGTGGTGCATGTATTCCTGTTTGCATCAGATGAATGTGTCCGACCACTCGCCTGCCTAATACCCATGTGTCAATCGATTCTGTTGCTATATGAATGGCTCTTGCCTTTACGGTCGTCTTCATGAGCTCTGTCAAGTCGTTCTTGTGTCTTATGGGTGTTTTCACCCTCTTTGCTTCCGGCTGCCGGCAAAAATGACTTGACAGAGCATATAAATACGCCCGTGAGTGCACGGGCCATTCAAACAGCTACATAAATTCAATCGGTGCAATCGACTGACACATGGGCATTAGGCAAGGGGAGTGTTCGGACACATTCATCTGACGCAAACAGGAGAACAGACACCATGCTCTGATGATGGACGCGAGCACGCTCTTGAAACGTCAGTCAAAATACACCTTGGTCCCAAAAATCGTCTCTTCTTCCTCTTCCTCTTCAGGAGATGATAAAAGGAATATTTTATCTGGACCTCGAATTGGGAGAGTCAATGAAATCTTGGGAGGCGTATTTTACAGTTTTGTCAATTTTTCTACGGAAGGTTTATCCAAATTGTGGGTGAACTTTTATTTGGTTTTGGCAATATCTTGTGAATGTAGTGGTTGATGGAGCATTCCCAAATCCAAGTATAGCATTATACTAACCGTTTGTGTAGCTTGTATGCTAGCTGGCAACTCTAAGCTGTTGTTTTCGCATATGTGGACTATTGCATACAACTGTTTGGTGTACATGGTTATAGTGATCGATGCGTCATTTTTCATGTGATCCTAATCGATCACATCTGCGCCAGACCATAAATCATTCATCATCTGCATATTTTGATGAATATTCTGCTTTTGGCTGAGTTTTTTTGCATGTGCATATCCAACCTCTGTGTTGTACCTCTACGATTATCGCACTGTATCCGTTCAGCATCGCGCATAACAAGTTGGTTAAATATAAATCAGGAAACGGCAAGCTGATTCAAGCTCCTGAATGTTGTTTTTCTGCTTTTTTATCTCGTTTATATGAAAAAGACTACACAGACTTCGACTAGAGGAGTTGATATTGTTTGCTTGGAAAAACCAAACGTGATAGATATTGCCTATAAATTATCAGGGGAATCTTACTGGATGGCAACCTTCAGTTTGTCATGATCCACCTTGAATTCTGGTAAACTGCATCATGAGATTGTAGTCAGCAGAATGAAATTTTTTCAAATAAATGTGATACTGAATTCACATTAATTTTCGAGCAGGTAAAAAAAAATATGCCGAGCCGTCTTCAATGTTTAAGTTTCATGTCTGAATTCACATGCCATTATTGTTCAAATTCTTGAATTTTCTTTTCTACTACAATGCTACTTAAAAAAATTATGATATATTTTTAAAAAGCAAAATCTTTTAGAAAGAGCACATAGATGTCACAGCTTCTTAAAAACTCAAAAATATTCCAACATCTAAAAAGCAAAGGGAAGTAAGAACCTTGATAAAAATTTAACGCATAAGGTGCCTTATAAAGGTCAGTTGTCAATCAGAGACAATTGGTTTCGGTCTGGAGTTGCTTTTGAAGGAATTATAGATTCCACAACAAGTATTCGATGCATCAAGTTTTTCATAAAGACCCAGGGTTTAATTTTATCAAAGTGGCTGCAAAATGGAAATCATGAAACGCCCTCTGCTATCGTCATCCTAACGATGGACCTCTTGACGAGTCTGAAATCCCCTTCCTATGGGTTAGCTTCAGGAGAATGTGCAGAGCAATAATCAATTATTTGTACGTCAAACCTTTAATTCGTTAATGGAAAACAGTTATTTGGTGCTTTATTGTCCGAAAGAGGCGTCCATGGAATACCCATTTGTTGATTACATTTGTGGACCCAATGGTAAGTTCAGTAGCCTATCAGAGACCAGTGTTTTTGGTTTGGGGCTGACAGTTGGAAAAATAAAGTTAACACAGAAGCTCTCATTAAGAACCCGGAATTCAATTTTAAGATAAAAACTGCGGCATGCAAGTCGTAAGATTTTTTGTTGCCGTTAGACTTTATGAAGAGTTCCACAGACCAGAAAATACGCTTTTTTAGGAGTAAACTTGATGTAGATATGCAGAGCAATGGTGAAGTCTTTTTACATATATCCTCTGATTTAAAATGAAAAAGTCGGTTATTCAGGACAGTCGACAGGTACTTCACTAGCCAGAAACGGCGCCTTCTTAACACCTATATTTTTTTCTCGGTAACGGTTGATCGAAAAATTGGTGGAATTAGTCATCTTGCAGCGATAGATGTGGAGGGTCATTTACTTGAAGCACTCTGCAGGTGAAGAACCGCATGCCACTCACTAACCCATGCGACTTTCTATTCCTGAGACCAACAGATAGTACAGATGTGAGGTTCTTGAGCGATCTTCACCCCTGATAGCCAGTCGTTGACATTCTACGCAGCCGGTCGGGCGTAAGAAACAAGGAGACGGAGAAGGTCCATTACGGCATATTTTTCCTCCTCCTTGTCGCAAACTGTTCGTTATTTGTTATTGTTTCTCCTTCTCCGGATGTAATCACTTAAGCTCACCTACCAGCATCTTACGCGGAGAACAAATCACCTGCTCTCATATCTACCCCACCATCTTGAAATATATGCACCTGAGAATATTTTTCACTGTGACAGAACCAGGGATATTCAATCAGTCCTAGAAACGCATACTTAAGACAAAAATAGACACATAGATTGTCCAAGAATTCGCACAAAAGTCATGACAAAATATGACATGGTGGTTAAGCTTATATTTGGTGACGTTATTTTGATCCAATGAGTGACTTTAATTCTGAGATAGATTAAGAGTAAGGAAAACTGCCTTTTTAGTCCAGTTTACTGATGGAAATAGGCATTGATTTTAGTCAGATCAGAGCTAGCTTGACATCGAACAAATTTCCTATGCTATTGAATATAATGGAACCAAACCTTTCATTTTTATGCATATTGCTATGGGGGACCAAAAAGTAAGTAAGAACTATTCAAAGCATATCCCTTACAAAACTGAAAAAAATTCAGTCCGAAATTGATCAAATGCATAGGACGTCAAGGTTATAGAATCACATATTTTTTAGTAAATAGGAATAACCATTGAGCTACGAGCTCGCAGTGTTGTCGATATAGGATCAAGGATATACAGTAGCAGATACGCGTATACGACTCTGTTAGACAATTCACACGTCGGTCCAGGTTTCCAGTAGAGCTCTCTCTCAAACCGCCACCGTGAGGCGACGAAGGTATAGGCAAAAGGACATTACGGACAAAGACATAAGACACTAGGATGACAATTTCTAGCTCAGCTAGTGATACCGGGAGTGACGCGAGCTCGATGTTCGAGTGCGGCAGAAATTTCAGCGGCAACGCTTGAGTTGAGTATCACTAACTGACGCTGGTTAAAGAGCCAGGAATGGCCATTCTAGTGTCCCATGTCTTCAAGGTAATTTCCCTCTGCATATATATATATATATATATATATATATATATATATATATATATCCTGATCATCATCCCCCAAAGAAGGCGAAGAAGAAAACAAGGCGCTGTCGTGGACCACACTGTAATTGTGCTGACGTTTCGGAAATACACTATTTTCCATCATCAGAGTGGTGGGTTGTGTGTTCCTGCTTGCCGAGAGTTGGAATGCCGCGCAGACCATCTGGTGTTGTAGCGATGGCTGACGCACGAGCGCTGAACTTCGTTCTGTCCGTTGATTGGCTGCGGTACCTCCATTGTGGGTGGCTGACGCCCGTGTGTGTCATCCGTTGCCTGTCCGTGTGTCGTTAACGCGTCTACGTTAACCGGCCCGGTAGTGTGACCACCGCCCGACCTCCCCTCTGAGCCGGATGCGCGGATCAGCCCTCGTTCCAGGCCCGGTGTCCGTCGGGGGGTAGGTGAGTCCTCCCGGTCGTGTGCGTGCTGAAGGGCCCTCTCTGCCCGTCCTCCTACATCCCCCGTCGCCTGTACGTTTGTTGTTGTCATCATCAGGTCTGTGTGCGTATCGTGTGCACTTGGCCGGCTACTATCGGCTCTCCTTCCATACACGGGTGGCTGGACCGGTTGGCATTCAAGGTGTTGACCCGGCTCACATGTTTGGGCTCGTCGGTGGACCGATGACTCATGTCGGTCGTTGGAGTCGCTATTAGTTCTCCTCCTCTGCCGCGTCGGTGGGGGATGATGATCAGGATAATTTATCTGGACCTCGTATCTTCACCTATGTTAATATATATATATATATATATGAGAAGAAAAGGCGATCACGGGAACAATAGTTTTACTTTCCTGACGTTTCAAAAGCGAACAGGCTTCCGTCATCAGAGGTAGGGGTTGTACCGCACCTCACAGTTTTTATAGAAGGTGACAGCCATAGTCAATAGGGTTTAAGCCAATGCAAAGGAAGGGGGGCGGGGCATGAGAGGGATGCTCAATCATCGAGGCGGATTCGTTTCAGTCAAGCGGTCTCCCATCGGATTCTCCGCTTCGCGCCTGTGCAGCTGTCATTGATCTAAGCTGCCGTCCTTGGGCGGTGTTCCTGTTTGTGTTCACTCGTTCATCTGGTTTCCCACCTGCAGAATGAGTGGATGCAGCGGCTAGGTTGATGATTGCTCTTTCCGGTTGTGGTCCATCTACGTGTGTGTCCATCATGGGCTCACAAAAGCCTGGATTTACGTCAGATTCTGCTGTTCGCGCCTGTGCCAGTGTCATTGATCTCAGCAGCCGTCCTAGTCCGGTGGTCCTGCTTGTGTTTATACTTACATCCGGTGTCACACCTGCAGAATGAGCGGATGAAGCGGCTACGCTGGTGATTGCCCCTTCCGATTGTGGTGCGGCTGCGTGTGTGTCCACCATGGGCTCGCGAGGGCCCGGATTTCCATTCCGTCTGATTTGGTGTTTGCTTTTTCCTTCATTGAGTTTCTCTCGGAGGGCTCGGTAGGCTGTAGGAAGTGAGACACAACGGTTAATGGAGGTTGTTCCCGTGTGCCAGGCCTCGATTGTTTACCTCACCACGCAGTCATTTCCTCGACCGAGAATTTCGGCATTCTGGAAGGAGAATGTGTGTCCGACATTTACGCAGTGTTCCGCCACCAACGAAAGTCGCTGCATCGTATCTACAGCCCTGCTATGTTCTGCCATCTGGGTCTGC
>JAYGXS010000003.1:88901187-88914935 GCA_036362985.1 Ligula intestinalis | reverse complement strand
ACAGTTAGACGCCTGGTGAAGAATAGTCAATGAGTTAACATAAAAAATGTTTGAGAAATGCCAGAAAAGGGTTCGACTTCGCACTTCAATTTTTGTGTTTCTAGCAAAGGCACTAGCCTAGGGAATTCCGAGGAGGTTCGTGTTGAGAATTTGCCACAAGCCTTGATGGCCGACCACTCAAAAAAACCTCAATGGAATCCCTAAACGTGAACTCAACAATGGAGGCGAAAGAATAAATGTTGATTAATGTTTTAATTCAAGTTTATTCCTGCAAATATTCTCATGCTTGATTTGAGAAATCAAGTTGGAAAACACTGTGTTTTCAGCAAATCATCATCAGGCAAGGTTAATTGAAACTGCACAGCAGGACAGGGTTAATAAGTTTAGTCAGATTATAGTTCATCGTTTACACGTCGCCCGCATGGCGGGGTCGGCGTGTAGAGGTTCGTGTGTTGGGGAACGGCAAAGGGGGTGGGAGAGAGGGACTTGGGTAAGGTTGTGGGCGTTGATCAGAGGTCAGATACATGGAAGGATAGTTACTGCTATTTGCACGAAGCGATTGACTATCGCTAGGGGCTGGGGTGAAATGCAGTCGTCTCCTGGCGTCGGGATCGGCCACGTAAGTGCAAGGGCTTCCGTCAACATCTTCTGACAAAAGAGCACTAGTTAAGCTAGCCGTTTAACCACTGATTTAGCTGTTTCAAGCATCCGATGGCGAAGGCTCTTTGGAAAAGTTAGCTGGTGTCCGGTAGACAACCTGAAAGGCTTCCTTTGTATCGACTCGATGATTCGTATCGACAAGATGTGCTAGAATAGAACTCGGGATCAATTAAGTTTTACCTTTACTTAACCAGGCTGGTTTATGCTCACGTACCCTCTTTTCCAGCCGCCTCGTTGTTCGGCTGATGTATCCCGCTCCACAGGAGCAAGAAAAAAGTAAATACACATGGATGTGTTCTTCAACGGGAGTCAGCATTTACCTCCCAATCGTAGGAGGCGAAAGTTCCTGAAGAACACCCGTAAGTTCGCCGCTGGGAAAGCGCTTGTGATGGTAGTCCTCAGGCCTTGTCTAACCAGCTCACTCGTTGCATCGCCTAAGAAAGGCAGTCTTATGAACACGTCTTTTGTTTCTGCGGTTAAGGCAGTAGACTTTTTGGCGCGCTCGCCAATATTCCCCAGGATGAACCTTTCCGGGTACCCATTTTCAATTAGCGTATGCTGCAGCTGTTGGAGTTCTGCTTCGACAATTTCAGGAGTACAGATCTGTCGTAGTGTAGTTTCTGATCCCTGGACCAGATTTAGTTTTATATTTAGGGGAACAAAACTGTGAAAGTTAGTGGATTGTCTCTTTCAGGTTTTCTTGTGGAATGCCGCACGTAGGATAGATCCATCCTTTTGACTTCGCAGAAGAACATCAAGGAACACAATTTCGTTATCCGTCTCAGTCTTAGCAGAAAATTGAGCGATGGGTGCGCGCTGTTAAACTTCAAGACGAAGGCATCAGTGTCAGCGTTATAATCTGTCAAACAGAAGGTATTTTAGGTCAAAAGTACATATGCGTACGTACAAGGTCGGAATGCAATCGGACCAATCCCATAGTGCCCTTGGGGTTTAGCATGTCGACTGGCAACCTGAATCATCCGAATAGTTGGCTACAACACCACGCGCACGGCCTATGACAGATTGAAATGGTAGCGTGGGAACGGGTCTTCAAGGTAGGGTGTGAGCAAGTCGTATACTCTTCGTAGTATTGCAGACGAAGAAATGTAAATAAAACACAAGTTGACCTTTACTGTCGGAAAAACTGAATTTGTAATACGCCCGAGCCGGCACTATCCAAAAGAATAAAGGAACATCCCCGGCATGGCTGAGAAAAGGCGATTTCAGGAGCATAAAAAGGTCTATTCTGACGCACATGATTGATTTTGGACATCGAGTGGACCCCAACGAAGCTTGACAAGTGATCTTCAAAGTTTAACCAAATAAGCCAGAGTCCCCGGATCAGCGCCTGCTAGCAACAGCAGAAGCTACCACAATCCGGTTAATGAAGTCGGCGTTGTGTGCACGAAAGTACTCCACATCTGGCGTGGACCACAGCCACTTAATGGCTTGTACGCATCCGCATTCTGTTTTTTTATCCCGCCCCTCGCTCAGTCCCTGCCTCCACAAGCATATATATTTTTTATCGGATAAGAAGATGAAGCAGGTAAAGAGGCGCTGTCATGTTCCACGCTATAATTGTGCTGACGTTTAGAATACGTTTTACTTTCCATCATCAGGGTAGTAAAATGTGTGTTCCTGCTTGCCGAGTATTGTAGCCATGCCTGACGTCCGGCCTCTGACGCTTGTACTCCCTACGCATTTTCCCCTCCATGATGGAATACCGATGGCCTAGTGTGATCGCTGTCGCCCGCACGGCTGTTGTGGTCGCAACCAGGTCTGTTCGTGCGCACTGGGATGAAGGCTGTGGGACCTACCCTCATAATTGAGTGGGTGTATTCGCTGTTGCCCCGCGTGCAAAGCGTGTTCGCTTGTTTGGGCTCGCCCGTAGGTTGATAATTCACTTCAGCCCGTGAGCCACGGCTAGCTATGCTTCTCTGCCGCCGTGGTGACAGCTCTCGGCGAGGGTGCCCATCCCTCGCTAGTGCCTTCGGCCTCGTCTTGGTTGACCGGTGTCTGCTACGGAGGGTCTGGTAAGCTTGAGTTAAATCAACATTTCTTTTGATTGTGCCCACTGAGGACCAGCCTTTGAGCACCAGTCTGACCATCTTGTCGTTGAATCGGCCGCTGACTTCCGCTCCTTATGGCCGTACACCAGTGACAGTTCATATGCGCGATTGACTGCAAGTTGTTGATTATGCAGTCTTGTGCAGAAATGCTTTTTCCTTTTAACAACATACCTTAAACTGCAATTTTGTCACGGTATGTTGAAGTGCAAACGTGGTTTCACTTAACTTTGCCAAAAATTGACATCAAAGGAATGAAACCTTTTATAAGATTCGGTACTTACATATTTAAATAAACTATCACGCTCAAAAAACTGTAGAATTTTAGTGTTCACTAAGCTAAATTTCCTCCGTCAATTGCCTTTACAAGTATTTTTCTTGTTGGAGTGCGATGAGTTGCACATTTTCATTGAAATCGGCGATCAGCGCTTCATGATAATCAATTATTGCAATATATGCTTCAAATAATGTGTTATATTCTATGGGGATTCTAACACATTCGAAAAATATCCCAAAATGCTCTTACAAAAGTAATAAGTTATTAGATTTTCTGATGCACCTGACCGTTTGCTGCATACTTGTAGATTCACCTGAAAACATAACGTCATCGCCGAGGAAAATGAAAAACACAAAAAATCAGCTTATAAACACGTGACAAAGATCAAAGGAAAAATATTAGTTTGTAAGTTTACCATTGGGCACAGCGACGGGATACCGGATGATTTCTTGATTCTGATTATTGGATATGATTATTTAAAGCACATGTGAATTATAACAGCGGAAATCGATCACAAACAAGCATGTTTTTTCTATCCTCTTAGACATATTACATTGTATTTGTTTACAAGAGGTTTATTTAAGTAAGCAGGCTTCAACGGACTATTTAAATGATTTTAAGATAGCAATGACAGCAAGATTTATTGGATCCGTGACATTTTGAGAGAGCTCATCAGTTGCTGCCTCTCATTGCTTAACGTGAATCACACAAGAGAAAAAACCAAATGAATTCATATAGAAAAATCTATACAAACATGAGGTCATAAGAAATGGCCAAGAGGCTAATCAATAACATAAGAAGACAAAACGCTATGGTCAGCCTCTTGGCCACTTCTTATGACATTGTGTTTGTATCGATTTTTCTGAATGAATTTAATTCGTATTTTCTTTTATGTGATTCACGTTACCCATGAAAGGCAGCAACAGATGAGCTCTCTCGCAATGCCATGGATCCAATAAATCTTGCTGTTATTGCTACCTTTAAATTTGCACCTGGGAAACGTTGCTTTTTAATAACATGATCTCAAGCACCTTTCAGAGTCCAGGCCTAGAAGCATCTGTAAGCGTTTTATAGAGGAACATTCATTGAAAATTATTGAGTAGCGCTGGTTGACGAAAAAAATACAATATGCTTAATGCAAGCTGGCTTACTTTCTCCACATCCCTACCTACCTTTCGTAAAACAGTGGGCATTTTTTATGTTTTAAAACTGACTTACGTCAGCTCAAATGTTACAGTTGACTGCTCTTGGAAAGTTGCGTATATCCTTCCTGACGCGGCAGAGTGATTTTCCTCACTAACGTTCATAAATTATACCACTATGTACATGTTTACGGTGAGGTGGACAGTGCTTGTTGAGCGCAGACGGGTTTATGGGAAGTGTATGGCTCCACTGCAACAGCAGACCGTCCACTTGCCTGTCCACTGAACAGCGGTCAACACCTCGTAAACTCGAAAGTTGTTGAAGGCGGTTTTTGACCCTACCACTTATTAGGTTCCACCTGGGGTTGGGAGGGACCATCAGTGGACGAGTTTTAAGCCAGAAATAGCTATTTAAGCCTTCACTTTCGCTTTTAAGACCGTATTACCTATATTTACCTATAATGCATCCACACAAGGATTAAGCTGACAAATGTGCGTAGTCAAGCAATTCAAAAGAGCTATATATTGAACAGACTGAGTGTTAAACCTTTTGAAGGTTGCAAAATTCCCATCACAGAAATCCGAAGAGCAATTGACGAGCATATGTAGCGGCTCGTGCCTGGCTGACTATCTCGCATCGAAGTGCACTTTCCCAACGGCTCGCCAACGCGGTATTTGACGTCTCGATCAGCCAATCACGGTCCCCGCATCTACGCTCAAAAACCAGGCGACGAATGGGGAGCTTGCACGCGTGCCCGACGCAAGTTGCCTCTCTGCCCAAAATCTCCAGGCCAACCTAGCCAATGAAAGCTATCTCTCTCTCTGTCTTCTGGCCCGACTACTCAAAGACCTGACTTGGAAATCGGCTCTGAGCGAGATGGGTTGGAGGCCGCGCGCTCATGCGCCCTCCGGCCATACAGCCATGCCGAATGGACTGGCAACTTTCCCATAACTTTTGTGTAAACAATACACTGTTCCGTCTACTCTCGCATTTCCACCGTCTTCTTTCCAATCTCCTAAGGAACCAGGGTCTGGCAGATTGTAGGTGTTAAGGCCATAACCGTCGTAGCCTTAAATCCTATACATACGCATACTTTCAATAAATTCCCGTCAAGCCATTACATTTTTATGGGAGGGGGGGGTACGGTGTAAAAGTTACAAGACAATTAGTCCAGGGGATAGGGGAGAGGGTTGGGATAGTAACAAGCGGCTAATTAAGTGGTAATTTGGGAGAGAGGGGAGAGAGGAGGCTCGGAAAATGGCGGTAGCTAGGTTGCCGTTTGCCACGCTAAACTTGGGGCTTACAGCGGGTACTTTGCACACAGAAAATCGGCTTCCTTAACCAGATAGCAGTTGCTTCTGCTGTTGCTAGCAGTCCTTGACCCAGTGACCCAGTAGGACCCTGTAGACACCCTGAAAGCTCGTTGGGGTACACCTGATGTCTGGAATCCAAAAACTTTTTTTCTGTTTTACACTTAAACATAGCACAACTAGTTTCGTCTATGTACACCAACAAGACGACCACTTTAACCTTTATATAGGCTAGTCACACACGATCATAAGTATACAACGGGTAGTCAAATTCGGCTTGTTTTGCAATTGAACCTGATCAAATTCAGCTTGCTTGCGTGAATCTTGCTTACGAAGGCTGCGTAGCTGAAGGTTATTTTCGGAGCACAAGTGTATCTGATTATAAGCAGATTTGCTTAATTGCAATTGAACTTATTGTGCAAAAACTCGCGGCTTCGGTGAGAATCGAACCCGCAAAGCAGGGAAGGCTTTTACGCAGGCAAAGCTTTACCAATTTGAGCTACGACGCCACGCCTTGCGCCGTGAATATGATCCAACTTTTAGCGATTTTATGCGAGCACATACCACTCGTATGACATCCACCATTACGCAACAGCAAGCTGCCTCTCCCAGCGGGATTTCCTAAGCAAGCATATAGAGTCCGCTAGAATTACTACGAGGCTGACTTTCAATAATGTATCTCAGTTATACTCCTTAATAAACTAAGGCCACGTGACTTTGAGAGTGTTTTCTGACAAGATGATTCCTCTTTTCGCATCACGTTTTGGCGAGTGTTGTTCTGTGAACCTTTCTGGGTAATTTCTCAAACAACTTAAAAACATTTTTTTGCTGTCTTGTACGTTTTCTGGTCCAGTTAGCTCTTAATATTAAAAAGCCACCCTATTCGTCAGATGGGACAAGATGATTGTGTCTTGATATTAACCATAGATTAGGAAAGTCGCAACCTTGTCCAAAACAACTCCGTAAACTGCCGTGCAGAGCTGTGCAGCTATCATTACCGCATAGAACGGTGAACATAATTTGGTTATGTTTACGCGTAGTCTGAACTTCCGCACATTTTGTCATCATAACTTCACCAGTAATATCTATCTTGTGATTTTTATAATTTGAAACAATTAGAGCAAGGTGGCTAGTGAAGGCTGCATAGCATAAGTAATTACCATACCAAAATGACGGTAAGCTAAAAAATGTTGCACGTAATAGCAAGAGTGCAGTAAAAAAACTAGTTTGGATAAAAATAAGCGTCATACCTCAGGGCTTTTTCTGTTTGTCAAAGTTATGGGCAGATTTTCGCAGAGTGGTTGAAACCTGAATCACTCTGAACTAGTCAGTTTGTTTACTTCGAATAGGTGATTTTATTTTTGGAGAACGTATCCAATGTATGAAAGTCTTTTTGTTTATGGTTTGAGAGGATAATTTATTGCGGCTGGAGTTATGCATAACTCGCTGCGTGACATAAAACTATTCCATTTGCATCACGGTACATGCTTTTGAGAACATGCCCTTTGTCCCTTGACTGAATCGCACTGGTAAAGAAAGGTTATATGGTGTATTTTTTGCGACAGTTTTTGAAGTTTGCATAAAATCAAAGGCATACTTAAAATTCCCTCCTAAATTGTGGTTTCGGATCTTTGCCTTTTAATGGATATTATTAATTCCCTTATCCAACCTTTTTTACATTAGCTTCCACGTGTAACAGATGTTTTGGAATTTGCATGTCAGGAAAATTGGGAATTCTTTTCTGCCGAATGTGCTACCTGCCGTTTTGAAAAATCTGCAGTAGATAACAGTAATTGCCTTGACTCCTTAATCAGCCCGGTAACAGTCTACTAAATAAATCACGACGAAGACCAAAAACACCAGAATTCTGTAGTACGGGACCAGTTATAGTAGGATTTATGCAGGTGAAGCACAGCAGAAAAAGTAAAATAAAATCGGAAATAGTAGATAAAAATATCATTAAAGCTAAGATCCAGCAGTAACAATGTTTTTAGAGCAATAAATAATAAACTTAAGTAATAAATAGGAAGAAAATTAATAAAATAATGAATTAAAATATAAATAAATTACTATTAACATTGGTCGCGTAAAACCGATTTCTGATTTTTTTGTTTTTGTGGTCTCCATGATGATCCATATACTAGAATGCTACCAGCGGCCTTCATAAGTGTAAGCAAATACGTACCTAGACTGAATCCTCATTTGCGGTCAGAAAAAGCCTTCCTCTTACGAACCTATTTAGCATCCCACGATATGAGTTCTACTTGGGGAAAAACTGCAGGAGGCAAAATTGGCTGCAAAAGGAATGAATAAAAATATATTTTGTAACTCTTTCTAAATAACATTTTGCGATTTAGGGTAGCTTGCGTAATGCTTCAGGAGTTGCAATGGTTATTATGAGGTTCGTTGATGAACGTTAACCGACCGCTCACTCCTCCGACTCTATCCTGCCTTGGATCTCATTTTTTCGGGACCTGACAGCAATTAAAGCAACTAATAGCATAGGCAGGTATTATTGTCAGCCAAGATAAGGGAGCCTGTAATGGCAATTTCTAGCCTAGAAGCAGTCGACAGCCAGTTGTTGTCTCTAGTATCCACCTATCTGCTAGCTGTCATGGCTGCCTTAAGGACCCGATAAATTAGGCCCAAAGCAGGACAGAGTGGGACGAGTGATTTCGGTTAGTGATTGGTTAAAGTTTTTCAACGATTGTTAACACTATCCGGCCTAAACCGGCAACACGAAATGATCGTGGCTCAATGATTAGAGCTTAAGAGCTTGATCGAAACGGTCGCGAAATCAAGGTTCTAGATGTGCGCTAATTGGGGCTTCGTATGACTGGCTGAAGATGGCTATGAAACCGAAAATGACCAATTCAGTCTCCCTTGTTTTTGCTGGCAGTAGTATCAGTCATTATGGGCTGCACTGGTGACAGGTAAGACACCCATCCAAAAACAGCATTCTGCCGTAGCTAAAATGCTGAGAGATAATTTAATCTCACTAAAGAAGTTTCGATTGTGCCTTGCGTTTGGGCCACTGTAATTGCCAACTGGCCTAGAAAGACGCGACTTCAAAACTACAGTGTGTCAGCAATTTCAACGGCAAAACTGGAGTTGGGTATCACTAGCTGACGACGGTTTATGAGCCGAGAATGACCATATTAGTCTTCTATTTCTTTGCCGGTAAAGTCTTGCCGCCTAAGTCCTATTTATACTTGTCATCTGAAGCACAAGGAAATATACACGTTTCCTTACATGGAATAGGCACATCCTGCAGTTCTCAACGAAAAAAAGCCTAATTGATCACTACTATTTCTCTTAGAATTTTCTGAAACAACTGTAGTTTAAATCACTTTACTTAGGATCTCAAATTCCCTCACACACATACCCCCCACCCTCCGGTAGGATTTTTCTGGGACGTCTGTAGAGTCTGTAAAACGTGAGCATAGTTCTGAGGCGCACGACGCGTTTTGTTTAAGCTGTACATTTTTTTCTAGATTTCAATACGCTGTACATTAATAGTAGCGAAAATACGATTCCCAGGCGATAAGTCAAAAGGAGAAAGGGCGTTCAACGGGAGAGGTATATTTGTGGTCCGACGTTTCGAACAGTTATCTCGACTGTCCATCTTCAGACAATGAATCCCCTGGCTCCTGGCTCTCGGCATATGCCACTCATTTCACCCGCGAGCGTAGTCTGCCAATCCAGTTCGAGCCGCTCTGCACAGGTTGTCTCTAAATGGTCATGGCTCACCGTACCAGCAGCCTGGTAACCGCCCATCGCGCATCGCTCTGCGTTGTCACTGTCTGCCCCTAGGAATTCAGTGTTTGTTTGGCTTCCCCCCGTCTCGCCATTGCCTGTCCGCTGGTAACCGTCAGCCGTGCCCGCAGCCTGGTAACTGTCGCCCGCTGTCAGTTCTGCGTTGGGGCTGGCTGTAGCCAGAGTGTCAGTGTTTGTTTGACTTCCTTCCGTCTCGCCGTAGTCTGCCGCCTGGGTTTGTCAGTTGAGGGGGTCACTGGTTGAGGGCCCCGATTCTTCCGTGTCTTGACCATCCTTTGATAAGAATCTTCTTAACACAACGTAGGGGACCGGTAAATTTATACGGTGGTTAAACGAAAAGTCGGTCGACATCCAAGCTTCTTCAATCTGCCTTGACGTGTGATCGTCACCTCGGCCCACAATTTCGACGGCGTCAAAATTGAAGACGTGCAGCAGGATGGGTGGCTACCTCCGACTTTGGGTCTTGCCCGTCTACTGCCTGCTGATGCTCGTTAATTCGCGTATGAAGTTGCCGGCCGGTTTCTCCAACGTAGTTACACATCTTGCAACTAAACTGAAGTCGGTAGACAACGCCCGATTTTTCTTGTTTCGGTATAGGGTCTTTTGGCCGCATTACTTGTTGCCCGATTGTGGCGGTGGGCCTTTGGGCTACTCCTATTCCGAGAGGCGCGAGGGATCTAGCCACGGTTTTAGATACCCCTTTCTTCTACGATATGCTCCGCCAGGACTTCGGTGGGCAACGCTCCTCGGTCTGTGGTTTTTCTGACATACGACTCCGTTCAGTGAACGCTCGTGGATAGCCGTTAGCTCTGAAAAGCTCCCGGAGCACCTTTGCTTCGTCTCGTTTGGCGGTCAGTGTGCTGCAGTGGGTATCAATTTAGCGGTATAGCGTGCGTATGCAACTTCGCTTGTGTTGCAATGGGTGGTTGCTATTGTAACTCAACATCTGTGACGTGTTTGTTACTTTACGGTAGATAGAAGTCGTCATTTTGCCATCGGGTTGGCGGCAGACGAGAATGTCCAAGAATGTCCACTTCTTTCTCCATCGTGAACTGTAGATCGGGAAAGATAGAGTTCAATGGATCTTTGCAGTTGCTGATACTATTCTCTTTGATGACAATGAAGGTGTCGTCCACGTATCGTGCCCAAAATATGGGCTCATCCTCTTCAAAAAGCCGTCTCTCAAGTTTTTGTAATACCACCTCGGCAATGAGCCCAGAGATAGGGAACCCCATTGGGGCGCCTTTAATTTGCTCATTTGTGTTCTTTTTGAACGTGAAGAAGGTCTTGAGACAGTGCTAGTGAGTTCTTCATTTGTGGGCTGGCCTTCCATCTCCTCGTAATTCTGTCGTAGAAGGTCCCGGATAGTTTCGATAGGAAGGGCTTGTGGTATGGATGTGAAAAGTGAGATGACATCGAATGACACCATCCTTTCACCGCGTTCAATTGTGATGGTTTTGATTTTGTCTAGAAATTGTTCTGCCGAGTGAAATTTCGTTTGTGAGCCCGCCGTTAGGAACTTCAGATTCCGGAATAGCCAATTTGCCAGCCCGTTCGTTGGCGTGCCGCGGAGGGACACAATAGGCCGCAATACATAGTAAGTCTTGGAGAAATAAGACATAGAGTTCAGAAGTGGTGAATATGGACATGACGTGGACAAATATAAGCATATGCTTACTTTTCTAATGTTACAAAATAAAAATAATAAGTGGATTCAGAAAGCATAATCATCTTTACACTTAGGAATTCAATTTTGGTAAACGTGCACTTTCGAGAATTGATAATCGGGCTTTGAGAACATAGTAAGAAAAAATTTATGGTTTGGCCAATCAGACGAATGGAGCGAGAAAGACAGAGGAAACTTGTGAACGACACATTTATATTTATATTCCTGGTTTGTCACTGTTAACTGACGAGGCATGCGATGAAACAACGCACTTTCCAATGCTGTCTTCGGCCAGGGGAGCTTTAGGCCCTGCATAAGCATCTTCCGTTAGCACAGAGTAGGGTTATTCAGACGTATGGCCATTGTTTTGCCGTCGTAAACCCACTGATATGTGAATTTGGAGAAACTCACATGCACTTTACATAAGGACTAAAATGTTAAGTTGACGTCTAACCGGTAACGCTGTCAACCAGGTAATAAACAGTGACTCTTGATATGGACACTATCCTACATAAGCCATAGCCAGGCTTCATAGCCTTTTTGCCCAATGTGATAATCAGACCTCTGTTGTAGCAATAATAAAGGTTATTTCCGTGAAGCTTTGTCCCGGAAATACGCATGGTGGAATGTGCGTCCCCCAGGCTTGTACTGTGCTGCATGATAGTCAGCAATTTTTCCGCGGTGAAAGGCATGGTTATTTGTTTGACGCAAATGTTTTAGAGTTGATACTCGGCATCGTAACCAAAAATATAAAGACATAAACGTCATGTGAGGTCTGGTTGAACCACGGCACGTTCATAGACCAGCAAATGCTCGGCGGAAATACAAATGGTGAAATATGCGTTACTCATGCTTTTAATATCCGAGGAACAATCTCGCCTGGGTCATCAATGTTGTAACGGTGGCTTTGTCCTCGTCATCGTCTACTTACGCCCTGTTTGAATCCCTAAGGAAATACACAATAGGAAAGACGGAAAACTAGAAGATGGAGTTGCTGTCTCGTATGGCTGTTGCCACTAGCGCTAGCCAGCACAGGACGTTCCAGCCCAGGAGTCAATGTATCGGATTCTCGGCCTGCAGACAGCCAGACATCACAACAATACACATTGGCCCGACTGTGGTGTCTGAGTTAACCTGACAGTCGGGAACCCCCAAGGCACAGCTTTTAGCGCACCGCAATTTATTCATGTGTATCAGATTCATTATAGTGACCAGTTAAGGAGACCAAAACCTGAGTAACTTTTTGGCGTGTGCAGGCTGGATGGATTTTTTTCACGCCGCTCGTCCATTTCCACACCCAAACACCAGGAAGTTGTTTCCGAAAATATCTGCTCTGGTGTGTTTTTCTCAGGTGCGACTTGGTCACGGGTCGTGAATATATAAACAGCCAATTACAAGGTCAAACAGTTACGATTAAACCTGGCTGAGGGGCTCATGGCAGGCTTGACGTCATTCAGGAAGGCACTTAAAAAAAGAATTAAATTCCACTAGTGTCGGCGGTAAAATTAGAGCGTTGGTGAACAGTTTTTCATGCGTGATATTGAATTTACCAGAGAGGGAGTGAAATTGTTTAAAGTGAAACATACCCTTGGTCTAATAATGAGGAAATATCGTGCTAGAGAAACCTTAGCTACATTAAAGAAGACCTACTTAACCGTGGCTATCCTGCACGCCATATTCCCAAAAAAGCAAGTTCTTACGGCCAAAATTGGCGAAACAATCAAATCCGAAAATTTCGAGATCATATTCTTGCACCATAACGCTGATAATGGTGCGACTACAATGCAGCAACAGTTACGCCAAACCACCGAAAGCACGTACAATGCAGCTAACCTTTTATTCGTCAGTTCTACTAAAAGCCAAACAATAAAGCAAGCAAACCATGCCTTGCCATTGCAAGCCACCCTAAATGTTGTTTATGGATTCACGTGCACTAGTGGATGAGAGTAAATTGGGCGTACGAAAAGGCAACTGGTAGCCAGGCCGCTGAGCGTTTGCCTAATTGACCTTTCACGTATAATATGGAATGATAGTTCGACCGTTGTTTCCGACCATGTCCACTACGAGCTTGGGCAAGTTGAAAGCCGACACGGTGACTAACGCTCGATGATAATCAAAAATACACTCGCAAAGAATGTAAATCACTCTTTCACTTCTCCCTCGCCTGTACCCGACGTCAACACAAAAGACGAGAAGACCGGAGATGAGGCAGTGTGCAGGTGGTTGGTACGACCCAAACTCAAGTGCGCGCCACAACAACACTCCTCACTAGGTAGACTCCCAAGTACTTGAGATAGTCCTGAGGCCACGTTAAGAAAGAGCCATTGCAGTCTGACTCGTAGTTCCCCAGTCCACCAATCCACACAACAAGTCAGACACTGCACCGACTGCACATTTGGCAATCCTCCGATCCACGGCTTTTATTGTACCATAATAGCTCCAAGCACATCAGATTACTTACAGTGAGGGATAAATTGTGCTGAGAGCCGACCTCACACTCTTCCCAACCGTCAACATTAAGCCACCGCCTGACTGACTTGTCGCGTGAGTTGAGGTAGACGCAATGGCTGAGAGTAAGTACGACCTGGCCTCTTGACACACACACACACAAACACACACACACACACACACGACAGTTCCCCCGTCGATTTCGACGATGGGCACCACGCGCTCCAACAAGCCGCAGCAAGCGCTGAAGCAAGCCGCAACTGACACAGAGGTGAGCTGGGCAAGCAATACGCAAGCAACAGCTAGCAGGAGCAACGCAGAGAACTGGCGCGAGGAAAAACAGGAGTTTAGGCTGACTTGCGCAGAATCTACCCACTCGCTCGCCACTCCCACCTCCGTTT
>JAYGXS010000003.1:88888486-88901087 GCA_036362985.1 Ligula intestinalis | reverse complement strand
CCGGAGAAGCGGGTTTCACTGAGTGCGGCGATGTCCACCTTGAAGCGCGCTAGCTCCCGGGCGATGAGCGCTGTTCTCCGTTCCGGTCGAATGCTCCTCGTGTTATCTAAAAGGGAACGAACATTCCAAGCGCCGAAGGTGATAGGACTTACCTGAGCTCCCTGAACTGTCGTCCTGTGAGCTCTGGGAGCTGTCCTGCGGGA
This sequence comes from Ligula intestinalis, assembly GCA_036362985.1. Lineage (NCBI taxonomy): Eukaryota > Metazoa > Platyhelminthes > Cestoda > Diphyllobothriidea > Diphyllobothriidae > Ligula > Ligula intestinalis. The sequence goes on along the minus strand of JAYGXS010000003.1, from coordinate 88,900,884 downwards.
AGGAAACGGGTTAGAGGGAGGGTGGGGAAGAGAGAAGTTTTGATTTGCGTTTGTAGTGTTTCGACCGCGTGTTTGCATTGTGTCAGGCACGGTCAACTGGCAGATGTCTCAACCCAGCGTGTTTGGAAGCCACCTTTTCTAGGTCCATCAACCCTCTCGCGAGGGGCAGCAGCGCTACTCCACAAGGGACTGCCGGTCACCCACAACTGCTGCCGAACTGCACCATGGGCCGCGAGTGTTTTGGTGCCGAACGACTACTTGGCTGTGAGCCTGCCTTCAGCTTTGCTGAGGACTTTTAGGGAGGGGAGCATTTGGGAAGTAGGGGGTTGGAGCAGCAGTAATTATCTTAGTAGCAGAAGCGGTGAAGGGACTGTGTCTTACGTATAAGTGATAGGCGTTCTAGTGCTACGGCATCTGACTGTGGGTAGAATTGCTGCTACGAGTTTGGTGTTATTCATGTTACTGAGTAGGCAAACTCTGTGAGGACTAAGAGTGCTAGTCATGGCGGCATGACTACTATTTGAGTAGGAATCGCTACGATGGAATAAGGTCACTTTAAGAGCAAGGTAATGGAAAAGTATAGGTATGGTGGTAGAGTCAAAACTAGAATCATCAGGCAAAGTAACATATAACAAATAACAAACAGAAACGTAATAAGATAAGGTAGACTAGATATAGAGCCACGTATACATACGCAATGTTAAGGCTAACGGATATCGAGTGGATTACGCAGATAGTACTGAGATGCTAAATCAAGGTAGGTAGGCAATGGTCGCAGCAGTCGTAATAATGATATAAGCAACTAAAGATAGCAAGCGTGGCAGAGTGTGTACAAGTGAGGAAAGTAAACAGTAAAGTACAAACAGACAATGGTACCGTTTACAGTAAGTAGCGTCCTTTCACCAACTACGTCTACTAGGATGCTTACAGCTGCAACCCGGGGACATACCGGGCGTGGGGACACACACACCGGAGACCCTCACTTGGTTTAGCCCGCTGATCGAGGCGGGGAGCCGGGGGGTGGCCGCCAGGCAAAGCCTAGCTCCGGGGAGCCACAAGTGAGAGTTGGGTGCCAGCCAGGGACGCTAGGCGTAGCCACCAACTACGCGAGGAAGATGATGCGATCTGCCACGACCTTCACGTTCAACCCCCAGCTGGACACCCCATACCCCCCCCACACACACACACACACACACACACACACACGACGACAGTTCCCCCGTCGATTTCGACGATGGGCACCACGCGCTCCAACAAGCCGCAGCAAGCGCTGAAGCAAGCCTCAACTGACACAGAGGTGAGCTGGGCAAGCAATACGCAAGTAATACGCAAGCGACAGCTAGCAGGAGCAACGCAGAGAACTGGCGCGTGGGAAAACAGGAGTTTAGGTAGACTTGCGCAGAATCTACTCACTCACTCGCCACTCCCACCTCCGTATTCGGTGTAAAGTCAAAGTCTATAAGACCGGGGATGAGGGAGGGTGTAGATGGCTGGCGCGATAAACACTCAGCACGCGCATACTTGACACAGCCATCTCGCTAGGTATGCTCCCGACTGCGTGGGAGCGCCATAAAGGCCACATTAAGAGGGAGCCATTGCAGCCTGACTCTCAGTCCTCCCTCTCCTCCCGTACGCACACACAGACACACGCGTACAGAAGGAGCAGCTACGTAGGGGGTCCGAGTTTTCCCGTCAGTTGGCAGACCCTCCAAGCCACGGCTTTTAGCGCACCGTGATAGATTCAGACGCATTCAGATTTATTAAAGTGAGGGAAGAAACGCGCCGAGGTCGACCTCACTCTCTCCCCCACCGCATAATGACCGCCTAGCTTTTCGGGCACCCGCAGTGGGGCCTAAAACCCAGTGGGAGCGCGAGCGCAGTCACCAACAGGGAATCAGAAGTGAGAGAAAGCGCCAGCGCCTTCCAGGCCGCAGGGACCGTGGTTGGCTGAAGACTGGCATTGCATGTGCATACAGACCATTGGATCTCAGAAGGGTGAGAGCAGCCCTGCATGAAGCCTGGGCCAACACCCTCCTGAGAGGGGTAACCAGTCAGTCAACGACTGAAAGGCACTAACCATGCTCCGTAGGCGGTTGGCGTCCGTGGGCAAGTCTGAAAGGAGAGCAAGAGGCAACTGGTGAACTTTGCCATTGTGGACGTGCAGAGGAAGAGGAAGAAGAAGAGGAGGAGTAGAAAGAAGATGAAGTAGAAGAAGAAGAGGAATAAGGAGGAGGGGAAAGGACGAAGGAGAAAAATAGAAAAGGGTAGGAAGAGGAAGAGAGTGAGAGAGGGAGATAGGGGGAGATGGTGAGGGGGGTAACGCAGACAGGCCGAGAGACAGGGGAGAAAATCACACACACACACACACACACATACACACACATACACACGACAAATCGACCGTCAGGTTTGGCAGACTTGCGGGCATCTACCTAACTCTCTGCACATTCCTGCACCGGGTTGCGGGTTTCAAGGAGTCAAGAATGCCGGAAATGCGGGGAGGCGCAGACGGCTGGCGCGACAAACACTCAAAACACCTATAAGCAGCACGTCTCGCTAGGTGGGCTTGCGATATATAGGCCATATAGGCCAAATGTGACTCTCAGCCCACAGACAGCCACACACAAAACAAGGTAAAATGGACCGGCTGCGGTGTCCAAGGGTCAGCCTCACTCTTTCGGCCATCGCCATCAAAGACCACAAACAGGGAGTTAGAAGGGGCCTTCGCCTTCTGACTCCCAGTACATCCACCAGCCACTACCCAATGTACACATTGTGCTGAGGGTGTGTCCAGTAAATACTTCAGTAAGCAGTGCTAAAAAACAAACAAAATACAGATGACCGTTTTGAACCATGTTTTGCAGGAAAATAATAATCTGGAGTACTGGGGTCCTTGATAACTAAACATGTGCTATAGCACCAACAAATTGTAGCTTGCACTATTTTAAAGGAGCCTACATACGGTGGAATAAACCTGACCTATGCGAAAAGCTTGATCATGAGGACCATCGCTAATTGCCTGGTAATCGCATGCCTAGATTTTATCTTGATTCTATATGCTGGTGTCAGGTAGTGTCATTTATCCGATTATTATTCACAGTTACCTATGACCTTTGCTATTATGTACTGACATTCTGTAAATATTGACAAATCTTGAACAAATGGGTGGCAGTTGAAAAGCCGTCAAAAAGTTATTTGATCCAGTTTTACCGGCTGCCAATACCCGTTTAATGTTGCAACCTAGATGAAATTCCTCGAAAATGAAACAGGCTTAGATTTGGTGTTCTGCACCCTTCCTCGGAGATATCATTTATTCAGCACTGACGATGATGGAAGGTTTTACTACGCATGTTCGTTACTCGCCTTCTCCTGTCGTCACAGCTAATCGTTTGAATGACGGCTAGAATTTCTTCCTGTCTGCGCTAAACGTTACGACTTTTACCGACAGCACTTTCGAAGCTAAATAAGGGCTGATTACAAGTTAAACAAGCCGAATGGGATTAAAGAAAAGTCTACCAGAAAATAAGACGTTCGCTAGGAGTCTAACTCTGAATCCAATCCGTTTAACTGCACGTTCACCAGTGTACGTCGCTTAACGACCATTTGGTATGTTCAACCGTTGTGTTTCAAAGAAAAAGGTGCAACTATACCTCTGCAGAAAAACAATATTTTGCATCACTTGTGTAAAGGTAAAAGTAAAATAATCCGTTTTGGTTGAAGACAACCTAAAGTAAGGAGACTACGTCTTCAGTGCTTAAATTAGATAGGTTCATGTAAGTGTACTACTGTTTTTCAATTGGTTACGAGTGCAACCACTAATCAATTATTAGACAGGCGTTGACTGTTTCAAAATCAACTAAGTTTTATAATTATGGGAAATGTGTGGGGGTAAGGGATACAAACATCAATGGATAGAGGTTTGACAAATTTGAGTACTTCATTTCACCACCTTGTGAAAACCCAGGTGGCCTGGACGGGTTTAGCACCCATGACAGAAAACCAAAGGCTTCGGTACCGCCAACTCTCTGGCCACCTTAGCTACGAGGTCTCAACCGACATTAAAGAGTTTAATTGCATTTATTCACACATCGCCATTAAGAAGTCAGCCTGATATTAAGCTGGTAGATGTTATATTGATCAATTAGGAAAAACCGGCCTGGAATGTTAGCTTTCTGCATTATGATTGTTAAATGCGATAAGTTTATAAAGGCTTGTGCAAAATGCAGGCGTTTCCATAAGCTACTCGTATCTCCAACGAATTAAAGCGCAAGAAACAGAACCTGATAGGATTCTTGGGGCTGACGACTGAGCAGTTATAGACAATCAGTGGTTTTATCAGCAGGATCTAGAGGCTTCACGGCAATGGGGCTTTATTCAATTCAATAGCCTGCATCCACCATCTAATAAACTTAGTCAATACAAGCGAACTTGCGAATCACAGTAAGTAACTGAGAAGAATACGACTCGATCGCTGGGACAATACTTTTATTAGCCTGACGTTTCGAGATCCATCGAGGATTCGTCATCAGAGAGAGTCAAAGAGACAGAGTCAAAGAGCAGTAGCAGAAACGGGTATTAAATTCAAAGATGTTTGCATTATTTATAGGACACAGTCATTGCCACAAACATTCAGAGCCAATTAACGTTAATTGACTTCTTGCACGTGGAAAGTTTGTTGGAGGGCATGTGGGCTCTGGCCTGTTTGACTTTCATCACGCGTGGTGGACTGTGGCGTGATGATTACTCAGCCATGTGGCCCTGTGGTATTTGCGTAGGCATTTCTATACCCCATGTGGTGACGTGCTTTAGCCAGAATGTGTCTCATCACCGAATAAGGATTGGGCAAATCATTGCACTTCATTATGGATTGGGGGCCCGTCAACCATGATTCAATTACTTATCGGCTCACCAGATTGTCACCTCCTGCGAAAATTTCGGCATGTGGCCGCAGTCTCGTCGCTGAGCCGCAACTTGAGAATCGGCATCATTTCGCCGCACTGCTGCCACGGGTTCAGTCATTCGGGCCTTGATAAGTCCACCAGTTTGTCCGACAAAGTTGCTTTGCTTGCGAGTGCACCAGATACTGAAGACGACTCCAGATGTTCCTTGCCGTGGCATTGGGTCTTTCGGTTTTATTAACTGACGCCTAAAGGTTGCCTCCGGCCTGTGTGCGATTCCAAACCAAGGTGGTGCGAGAAGGCGGCTGACAGCTTCCGAGACGTATTTGACATACGGGATCGCTTGCTAAATGTGGGGTCAGTGCGTCTTTGTTTGCCATCTCGTTTGCGCAAGCACTGTATAAAGAAGTTGCGCGGGTAGCCATTTTATGTACACTTAATGCCCTCTTCTGTGGCAAAGATTGTGGTGGCCTAAGTAATAAACTATTCGGGAAAGCGACAGGCACGATGCAAGCACTGTATAACAACAGTAACCACCCAATCAGACGTTCTATAGGCATGTTGAGACGCACTGCAGCGAACAAGAAGATAACGTTACCCGGATTTTCAGAGAAAATGACAGATTTGCATAATTTATTTCACCACCTGTTGGAAAACTTGGCGGCATTCGTAGTATTGAAAATTTAATGACGGCAAACCGATGGCTTCGGTACTGCCAACGCTCTAACCACCTTTCCTACGAGGACTTTAATCTCATTTGTCCACTCTTTTCATCTTCATCTGGTGGATGCTGGGTTGATGACTGCGGAAACATTCCTCGACAGTTAACCTTTTACATATTATAATGGGTAAAGTAGAAGGCAGGTAGACGGTCTCTGGGACCAGTAGTGTAGTAGCCCGTCGTGTCAGACTCTCACACGAGACCATTGTCAAGGAATGAAAACGTAGAGCTTGCTGCGTGATTAAGTCAGCTCTGCCGTGGGTGACCTGGAGTGCCCATTGTTCGCTCCGCCGTGAGTGACCTTGAGTCCTGACATTGCTCGTGCAACGCGATATAGGCATCTGGGAGATCGATATGCCTATTGATAGAGTCCGCGTGTGAGTGCCATGCCTCCTGCAAGAGGCGTGAGATTCGGTCGTCCCAATGACCCAGTATTTGCACGTGTTCATAGTCGAAGCCGTGCCCTGGCCTGGATGCGTGAGCGTCTACCAAAGAATTCTTGTCATTTCGTCCCGGCCGTTGTCCGGCCTGATTGCCGAGGCAGTATTACAACGACTTTAGGCACTGGCTTTCGTCCACTATCGATCGCGACTCTAGCTTCGGTATGTTGATGACACTTTTGTCATCATCAGTCGGGGCAGGATTATGGATTTCACAAAGAATCTGAACTCAATCTCCCCTGACATCCATTTCACGATGAAGGAAGAAAAAGACTGTCAGTTTCCGTTCCTTGACGTGCTCGTGTGCAGAAAAGATGGTGGGGAACTCTAAATCATAGTTAACAGGAAGGCGACAAATACCCCTCGCATCCTGAGTTACCTCAGCAACCATTCCGTCTCGCCCAAACGTAACTGCGTGCGAACTCTATATCTTGGCGCGTAGAAACCCACTGAAGCGAACCGGCCGACAAGAAGGCTGAAGTCAATTATCTGCGGAAACTTTTCACAATAAACGGTTATCCTGGTGCATTCGTCGAAAAATGCAGGCGAGAGGCCAAACAAAGACAACCTACGGGACAGCCAGAACCTGTGCATTGGCGAGTAATGCCTTATATTGCTGGCGCATCTGAATAATTTGCTCGACTGATCAGTGAATTTGGGATTGGGGTTGCTTACAGACCGCAAACCACAATCCGCAGGCAAATCATGCGGCCTAAAGACCCAGTACCTGTTAACCAAAAGTCCGGTGTCATCTACCGCATCGACTGCCTTTGTGCTCAAGCCATTTATGTTGGTGAAACCGGTAAACGGGTGCTCACGAGAATGCACCAGCACGAACTCGCCGTGGGACGAAGTGACAATAATTCTTTGGTAGCCGCTCACGCATCCAGGCCAGGGCACGGCTTCGAGTTTGAACACGTGCGAATACTGGGTCAGTGGGACGACCGAATCTCACGCCACTTGCAGGAGGCATGGGACTCACACACGGACTCTATCAATAGGCATATCGATCTCCCAGATGCCTATCTCGCAATGCGCGAGCAATGTCAGGGCTCAAGGTCACTCGCGGCGGAGCAAACAATGGGAACTCAAGTTCACCCATGGCAGAGCTGACTTAATCACGCAGATAGCTCTACGTTTTCATTCCTTGACAATGGTCTCGTGTGAGAGTCCGATACGACGGGCAACTACACTACTGGTCCCAGAGAGCGTCTACCTGCCTTCTATTCTATTACTAGGGCCTTGCATTATATCGGTTATTCAGTTTAATTGGTAAATGCAATAATTCACCTTAAATGGACAGGTTATTTGTCCGAAATGCATGCACTTCCATTGTGTTATCACGGCTCGGGTGAATGAGGACATTGGGTGTGAGTTAAATCACACCATCGTGTCAGCGGAATATTTCATATTTGGGTCAAATGTATTCTGCGAATTTAGTAACCCTCTATTAAGAAAGTGAGCCTGCTGTTTGCTGACGTCTGCTCGATCCCAGGCGTGCCTCCCACCGTTTCACAATTGGGTCAAATGAAGACAAATGGGTTTAAGTTCGTTCATCGCAAACTTGCAGCAGTGCGTTCGCTGAGGTAAAACAAATTCAAACAAGTAGGACGCAGGTAACGAAGAGCACAAAGAAAAAATCTAGATGGGTTCTTGGGTCTGGCAACTGAGTAGTCATAGACAAGCAAAAATAGTGTCGCAGGAACCACATAGGCTTAACGGCAATGGGAACTTATTCACATCCATAGCCTGCACCCGCCATCTTAGGAACTTTACCTATACCAAAAAGCGCAAACTGCGAGCTATAATATCTTAAATTTCTAACTTATGTTTATGCTTTTTATCCGTAATTGTCAATAAAAGCGAACATCCGAGTCCCAGGAGGCAAGTAAGTAGAAGTAAGTGTGAGCACTTGGGCAATAATGTTATTCGCCTGACGTCCCTGATTCATTATCGGAGGCAATATTGGATAAGGTACTCTTAAACTGTGAGTTGCAATTGTTATACTAAACTATGCCTATGCAAACTTACGTCTCTCCCTATGGAGGATAGTCACCCGCTTGTATGTTAATTGCTTGATGGTCGGTCCTAATCTGCTGAACATTCATCACTCGCATTTGCTGTTGTCCTTGATAATTGATCCACGATGGCTTTGAAACGTCAGGCGAATATCATTCTTGTCCCAGCGATCGCATCTGTTCCTTCTTCATCAGACATTCCCACTTCAAAAACAGTGTCCTCGGCTTTTCAACTGACCGCACCTTTACCGATGGACCATACGGTGAAGAGGCAACACAAGGAGTTAACATGTACGGATCAGTCTTTCTTTTCCAGCATTTCGGAGTTCTGGTTTGTGAGGTCTGATACAATAAGAAGTACAGGTTGCCGGCTAGGCCTAAGCACAGGCAATATTGTCATAGGCATCGATCGCGATTGTTCCGAGTGATCGGAAAAAAGTGCAATCAGCTTGTTTGGTACTGGTTTCGTCCACGTCTATGTATATACGTAATTACGATGCTATTACTGATATCACAGCTGTTTCCATACACTCCCGAACTCTGAACGCTAAAAATAAATAAAAATTGATATTCGAAAACATAAGCTAGGAAAGTCTTCAGGAGGAGGCGTTGTTCTGACTTTCGACCGTATAGTCATTAATGATGGTAAGTATTATATATTTACCATACTAGAACCTTAGTATATTGGGAAACATTATTTGGTTGATGATATGATTGTCAATTTTGTTGCATTTAACAACACCTTTTGAATCTGTTTACTTTATGGATATCCACATATAATCAAATCGATTGCTGCAACGCAATCTACGTGGTAAAATTGTGAACACTTTGGATGTAAAACTACCTGTAAGAATGTCTCTGAACAGGCTGTCATGAGCGATACGAACAATAACAGATACCAAGTGTGATATGCTAAAACCTAATGCGTCATCTTCTGACTGTAATGAAGTGCCGTGCCGTTCTGGTGCAGAAATCGATAGCATCCGATACTTTGAAAGGGTTTTTCCACATTGTTCCACTTTACTAAACTTAGAAATTAATCATTGATCTTTTGCTCATCGGTCACTTTGAAGGCTTATCGGTGTAGGTTGAAAGTTAATATGAATATTTGGGCCAAGGTTTATTAGCCACTGCTTAATGACAGCGTGAAATACATTGAACTGCTAAAAATCAGTATATGTCGGGGTAACAGGACACACCAGCTACTAGAACGTACACAGGGGGGAGCTGGGGCCCTAGTGAGGAGCTCTTACCCTGTCAAGGAGCGGCAGAAAACCAGTGAAACAAATTTGTACACTTTAAGCTGATTTATTGTAATTGCTGACGAATACAGGTTGAATTGAAGCACCTTAAATGCCATGGTCAGCTAGCCATATCCAACTCCAGATGGCGTACCAACCCAAACATGAACCCGTAGTCTTTTAAAGTAGAAGTCGAACACTCTAACTGCTGGGCCACTGGCTTTTAAGTACTTCTGTTTCGATCGAAAAAGTGCCATTGGCTGGTAAACGCTCACCAGCAATACTTATTTACCTATATTACTAACTGCCTTGCAGCTGTTGTCGGGACTTGAGAGTGAACTCCAAAGAAAGCGGTCATCCGCCAATATGGCATAGCCTGTTACCTCTTTATTTCGTCATTTCTGTTCAAACCTGTCAAGTCAAGTTTACTGAAGGAAATCTAGGCAAACGCCTTTGAACTCTCTATTAGTACATAGGTCCATATGATGTCAGGTGCGTAAATGCCTGTTAAGAACGCGTGCCATATTTCTGGAGAGCGTAACCGTTACTTTTGCTGCCAGCCACGTGTACTTGAGTCTCAAGACGAAATAGTCATATGATCCGGGACAAAACCAACTGCAGTTGCCTAACTGTAGACAAAGGATGGTCTTCTGATAGATCAACCATTAGGTTGACCTCTAACTTTGCAAGCTCGACCAACTTGGTAAAGCAGCAGTATTTTGAAGGAAAGGCGTCCTTTGGGAAAAGGATGCCTTTCCTTGAAATTCCATTGCTTGCCTTTCAGTGTATGCGAAGCACCAGTATGCATAAGCAGCGGCGACCGAACGCGGCTGCAGAGGAGTACATGCGAGGAACATCTTTGGCGTTACCGGGGCGAAGAATGAATGAGAAGGCGAGGGATGTCTTTGACGTTTAACTGGTGTTTAATCAACCATTAAGAAAGCGGAGGGCACATTTGAAAAACGCGATCACATCCATCAGGTTATGCGGAGATGCATGTCAATACTTTTCTATAAATGAACGCATGTAGTTATCTTTACGAAAGTAGGTAGTTTACGAAAGAATTTTGAACAATTATTGGGGAAATGTCACTATTAAATGTTATATTCTGTCTCCTGATCTAGGAATGAGACGATACAGCGCCATATAAACACAGTGAGCTTTTAATTGAGCTCTCAAAAAGGCGCTTTTATCGGCCACATTATCCCATTTTTTTATCCACAAACGACTCCAAAACCTTTAAAAGAGATTTGAAATTTGTTGAAACAATAAAGGGACTCAATCGCACAATCACCTCGATAAATGCATACATATTTGCGTGTTTAATCTAATAACGTTAATGCCTCTCGGTTTAGTAAAACAAATTTAAGCGATTATTTCTAACATACACTACCGATGATTCAGCTGGCTTGCTTCAGTCTTGGATCTGTGTCTAGAATCAAATTCATCTTTCAAAAACGACAGATGGGCCGTTAATTCCGATGAAAATCAACGTGGGCGGTACAGCCTTAGACTGCAGGGTCGCTGATTGACGAGTGGACTAGTTTCCAGTGCTAGTTGACATGCTTTGTATCTACCGCACTCTCTCTCTCTCTCTCTCTTCGTTCACCCACCTGTGCTTGAGTCTACAACTATGCTTGCCACCAACGCACCCCATTATGTCCGGGATTTGCAATGGAAGCAACCCAAATAAAGCGCGTCCCATCCTTATCTACTCCAGCGCATCTCTCACGTGGCTCATTTATGGAACACACTGGCATTATATATTTATAGTCCGGAACCTTCTTTTCTCCTTTCATCTAACCCAAACGGCGTAGACAAGTTATACTTAGCATTGAAAACTGGTCCATTTGAAAAAATCCACCATTGTGATTTTTTTTATAAATTAATTTTACGTCTGATACCTTATATTCTTATTTATTTCGGCTGTGAGCATGCCTCAATGGTGGCACGGGTGGCATCTCTCCACGCGTGAAGATCTGTTGCAACGAATCTATAAAGTTCCGCCAATTATTTGTCTCCCGCGACGGAAACCAAAACACGAAGATCAAAAATTCTGTTTTCACGTCTCGATGAAAGATGCCGAGCCAAATCTTGATTTTCCCACCTCTTCGACGCCGGGTCGAGAGCAACGGAGTAAAACTCGTGAGGCGGACGATGGAGAACCTTTTTAAACCACCTTAGTCGCGTCGGATACACAGACGCATTCAGGGGATTGAGAAAACCCAAAGAGCAGCACTGACATTGGAGAGGATGCCGTACTACTCTTTCCATTTGCTAGCAGCCTCGCCCCGAATTATTTAAAGCTATGTACTTCTTCAAGTTGACGATAATTAATCCCAAAGGGTACCTTATCCTGCCCGGGTATTCCAATCGAGAACAGTTCGATCTTTTCGTTATTTATGGATAAGCCAACTGGTGCAGCGATCTCATTCACTCGTGATACTACAAACTGTAGGTCACAAAATCGGCGTGGTGTAAATCAGTTAGCTGGCGTCCGGCTACATGTTCGACATCATCCTCTTCACGTGGGGGTTTACCCATAATCCAGTCAATGATGTTAATTGCGACAGGAATGATCAATAAGGAGGTTTCTAGACAAGTTGTCTTCCTGGATGTGTCATACGTTGCATAAATATTGAATCACTGCGGAATTTGGTCAGTGGCAAGACCACTTATTAAATAATAATCTTAGATTATAAAGATAATTCTAAAATCTCCCATAAACATTGTTCATGAATAAGCGAATGACTTGAACCAAAACACTCGCTTCCACAGTGATAGACTGCGGAAGCTTAGCTGGATGACCAGAAATATCCTCATCGATTAATGTTCCCTCTTTCATGGCGGTTCAGCACCTATGACGTCAGGTGTCAACCTGCAACTAAAACTGTTAGTATCTATTTACAGCAATGGTTATTCTGATTCTTTACATGCAGTATGCGCCCAAAATTTCCGTCTGGTCTGCTTCCATTTTTTGAATAGAAGCTGATATTTTTCACACATCATGAGATTTTTACGGAAACTATACTCAGTGGCATCTTCAAATCCGTCATAAGGCAGGTATGGATGTCAGAATC
>JAYGXS010000003.1:88864889-88887616 GCA_036362985.1 Ligula intestinalis | reverse complement strand
ACGACAAATCGACCGTCAGGTTTAGCAAACTTGCGGGCATCTACCTCACTCTCTGCCCATTCCCGCACCGGGTTCCGGGTTTCAAGGAGTCAAGAATGCCGGAAATGCGGGTAGGCGCAGACGGCTGGCGCCTATTAGCAGCACGTCTCGCTAGGTGGGCTTGCGACATATAGGCCACATCTGACTCTCAGCCCACAGACAGCCACACACAAAACAGGGCAAAATGGACCGGCTGCGGTGTCCAAGGGTCTGCCTCACTCTTTCGGCCATCGCCATCAAAGGCCACAACCAGGGAGTTAAAAGGGGCCGTCGCCTTCTGACTCCCAGTACATCCACCAGCCACTACCCAAAATACACATTAGGCTGAGGGTGTGTCCAGTAAATACTTCAGTAAGCAGTGCTAAAAAACAAACAAAACGCAGATGAGCGTTTTGAAGCACGTTTTGCAGGAAAATAATAATATGGAGTACTGGGGTCCTTGATAACTAAACATGTGCTATAGCACCAACGAATTGGAGCTTGCACTACTTTAAAGGAGCCTACATACGATGGAATAAACCTGACCTATGCAAAAAGCTGGATCATGAGGACCATCGCTAATTGCCTGGTAATCGCATGCCTAGATTTAATCTTGATTGTAAATTGTGAAAACTTTCTCCCCTTTTTTTCTATATGCTGGTGTCAGGAAGTGTCATTTATCCGATTATTATTCGCAGTTACCTATGACCCTTGCTATTATGTACTGACATTCTGTAAATATTGACAAATCATGAACAAATGGAAGGCAGTTGAAAAGCCGTCAAAACTTATTTGATCCAGTTCATCCGGCTGCCCATACCTGTTTAATGTTGCAACCCAGATGAAATTCCTCGAAAATGAAACAGAATTGGATTTGGTGTTTTGCACCTCTCCTCTGAGAAATCATTTACTCAGCACTGAAGATGAAGGATAGTTTTAATACGCTGTACGTTACTCACCTTCTTCTGCCGTCACAGCTGTTCTTTTGAATGACGGCTAGCATTTCTTCCTGTCTGCGCTAAACGTTACGACTTTTACCGACAGCACTTTCGAAGCTAAATTAAGGTTGATTACAAGTTAAACAAACATAATGGGATTTAAGACAAGTCTACCAGGCAATAAGACGTTCGCTAAGAGTCTTACTCTGAAGCCAATCCGTTTAACAGCACGTTCACCAGTGTACGTTGCTTAACAACCATTTGGTATGTTCAACCGTTATGTTTCAAAGAAAAAGGGGAACTATGCCTCTGCAGAAAAACAATACTTTGCATCGCTTGTGTAAAGGTAAAAGTAAAATAATCCGTTTTTGGTTGAGGACAACCTATAGAAAGGAGACTTTGTCTCCAGCGCTTAAATTAGATAGGTTCATGTAAGTGTACTGCTGTTTTTTATTTGGTTGCGAGTGCAACCACTAATCAATTATTCGAGAGGCGTTGACTGTTTCAAAATCAACTTAATTTTTTAATTTTTGGAAATGTGTGGGGTAAAGGATACAAACATCAATTGATAGAGGTTTGACAGATTTGAGTACTTCATTTCACCACCTTGTGAAAACCCAGGTGGCCTGGACGGGTTTAGCACCCATGACAGCAAACCAAAGGCTTCGGTACTGCCAACTTTCTGGCCACCTTAGCTACGAGGTCTCAACCGACATTGAAGAGTTTTATTGCATTTATTCACACACCGCCATTAAGAAGTCAGCCTGATATTAAGCTGGTAGATGTTATAATGATTATTTAGGAAAAACCTGCCTGGAATGTTAGCTTTCTGCATTATGATTGTTAAATGCGATACATGTATAATGGCTTGTGCAAAATGCAGGCGTTTCCAATGGCTACTCGTATCTCCAACGAATTAAAGCGCAAGAAACAGAACTAGATAGGATTCTTGGGGCTGACGATTGAGCAGTCATAGAGAAGCAGTGGTATTATCAGCAGGACCTAGAGGCTTCACGGCAATGGGGCTTTATTCAATTCAATAGCCTGCACCCGCCATCTAATAAACTTAGTCAATACAAGCGAACTTGCGAGTCGCAGGAAGTAAATGAGAAGAATACGACTCGATTGCTTGGACAATAGTTTACTCGCCTGATGTTTCGAGATCCATCGCAGATTCCTCATCAGAGAGAGAGAGAGAGTCAAAGAGCAAGCAGAAACGGGTAGTAAATTCACAGATGTTTGCATTATTTATAGGACACAGTAATTGCCACAAACATTCAAAGACAATTAGCGTTAATTGACTTCTTGCGCGTGGATAGTTTGTTGGAGGGCATGCGGGCTCTGGCCTGTTGGACTTTCACGCGTGGTGGACTGGGGCGTGATGATTACTCAGCCATTTGGCCCTGTGGTATTTGCGCAGGCATTTCTATACCCCATGTGGCGACTTGCTTTAGCCAGAATGTGTCTCAGCACCGAATAAGGATTGGGCAAATCATTGCACTTAATTATGGATTGGGGGCCCGTCAACCATGATTCAAGTAGTTATCGGCTCACCAGATTGTCACCTCCTGCGAAAATTTCAGCATGTGACCGCGGTCTCGTCGCTGAGCCGCAACTTGAGAATTGGCATCATTTCACCGCACTGCTGCCACGGGTTCAGTCATTTGGGCCTTGATAAGTCCACCGGTTTGTCCGACAAAGTTGCTTTGCTCGCGAGTGCACCAGATCCTGTAGACGACTCCAGATGTTCCTTGCCGTGGCATTGAGTCTTACGGTTTCATTAACTGATGCCTAAAGGTTGCCTCCGGCCTGTGTGCGATTCCAAACCAAGGTGGTGCGAGAAGACGGCTGACAGCTTTCGAGACGTATTTGACATACGGGATCGCTTGCTAAATTTGGGGTCAGTGCGTCTTTGTTGGCCATCACGTTTGCGCAAGCACCGTATAAAGAAGTTGCGCGGGTAGCCATTTTATATACACTTAATGCCCTCTTCTGTGGCAAAGATTGTGGTGGCCTAAGTAATAAACTATTCGGGAAAGCGACAGGCACGATGCAAGTACTGCATAACAACAGCAACCACCCAATCAGCCATAAACGCAGTTGCGTAAAGACGTTCTATAGGCATGTTGAGACGCACTGCAGCGAAAAAGAAGATAAAGTTACCGAGGTAGAATACCTTCGACGGATTTTCAAAAAAAATGACAGATTTGAATAATTTATTTCACCACCTGTTGGAAAACGTGGCGGCATTAGTAGGATTGAAAATGTAATGACGGCAAACCGATGGCTTCGGTACTGCCAACGCTCTTACCACCTTTCCTACGAGGCCTCGCCCAATATTAAGGACTTTAATCTCATTTGTCCACTCTCTTCATCGGCATGATATTCATCTGGTGGATGCTGGGTTGATGACTGCGGAAACATTCGTCGACAGTTAACCTTTTACATATTATAATTGGTAAAGTAGAAGGCAGGTAGACGCTCTCTGGGACCAGAAATGTAGTTGCCCGTCGTGTCGGACTCTCACACGAGACCATTGTCAAGGAATGAAAACGTAGAGCTCGCTGCGTGACTAAGTCAGCTCTGCCGTGAGTGACCTTGAGTTCCCATTGTTCGCTCCGCCGCGAGTAACCTTGAGCCCTGAAATTGCTCGCGCAACGCGAGATAGGCATCTGGGAGATCGATATGCCTATTGATAGAGTCCGCGTGTGAGTGCCATGCCTCCTGCAAGAGGCGTGAGATTCGGTCGTTCCACTGACCCAGTATTTGCACGTGTTCAAAGTCGAAGCGTGCCCTGGCCTGGATGCGTGAGCGGCTACCAAAGAATTCTTGTCATTTCGTCCCGGCCGTTGTCCGGCCTGATTGCCGAGGCAGTATTACAACGACTTTTGGCACTGGCTTTCGTCAACTATCGACCGCGACTCTTGCTTCGGTATGTTGATGACACGTTTGTCATCATCAGTCGGGACAGGATTATGGATTTCACAAAGAATCTGAAATCCATCTTCCCTGACATCCAGTTCACGATGGAGGAAGAAAAAGACTGCCAGTTGCCGTTCCTTGATGTGCTGGTGTGCAGAAAAGATGGTGGGGAACTCAAAATCATGGTTTACAGGAAGGCGACAAATACCCCTCGCATCCTAAGTTACCTCAGCAACCATTCCGTCTCGCCCAAACGTAACTGCGTGCGAACTCTATATCATGGCGCGTAGAAACCCACTGCAGCGAACCAGCCGAAAAGAAGGCCGAAGTCAATTATCTGCGGAAACTTTTCACAATAACGGTTATCCTGGTGCATTCGTCGAAAAATGCAGGCGATGGGCCAAACAAAGAAAACCAACGGGACAGCCAGAACCTATGCGTTGGCGAGCAATGCCTTATATTGCTGGCGTATCTGAATAATTCGCTCGACTGATCAGCGAATTTGGAATTGGCGTTGCTCACAGACCGCAATCCACAATCCGCAGGCAAATCATGCGGCCTAAAGACCCAGTACCCGTTAACCAAAAGTCCGGTTTCATCTACCACATCGATTGCCTTTGTGCTCAAGCCAATTATGTTGGTGAAACCAATAAACGGGTGCTCACGAGAATGCACCAGCACGAACTCGCAGTGGGACGAAATGACAAGAATTCTTTGGTAGCCGCTCACGCATCCAGGCAAGGGCACGGCTTCGACTTTGAACACGTGCGAATACTGGGTCAGTGGAACGACCGAATCTCACGCCTCTTGCCGGAGGCATGGCACTCACACGCGGACTCTATCAATAGGCATATCGATCTTCCAGATGCCTATCTCGCGTTGCGCGAGCAATTTCAGGGCTCAAGGTCACTCGCGGTGGAGCAAACCATGGTTACTCAAGGTCACCCATGGCAGAGCTGACTTAATCACGCAGATAGCTCTACGTTTTCATTCCTTGACAATGGTCTCGTGTGAGAGTCCGACACGTCGGGCAACTACAGTCCTGGTCCCAGAGAGCGTCTACCTGCCTTCTATTCTATTACTAGGGCCTTGCATTATATCGGTAATTCAGTTAAATTGGTAAATGCAATAATTCACCTTAAATGGACAGGTTATTTGTCCGAAATGCATGTACTTTCATTGTGTTCTCACGGCTCGGGTGAATGAGGACATTGGGTGTGAGTTAAATGACACCATCGTGTCAACGGAATATTTCACATTCGGGTCAAATGTATTCTACGAATTTACTAACTCTCTTTTAAGAAAGTGAGCCTGCTGTTTGCTGACGTCTGCTCGATCCCACGCGTGCCTCCCACCGTTTCACAATTGGGTCAAATGAAGACAAATGGGTTTAAGTTCGTTCATCGCAAACTTGCGGCAGTGCGTTCGCTGAGGTAAAACAAATTCAAACAAGTAGGACGCAGGTAACGGAGAGCGCAAGACAGAAATCTAGATGGGTTCTTGGGTCTGGCAACTGAGTAGTCATAGACAAGCAAAAATAGTGTCTCAGGAACCACAAAGGCTTAACGGCAATGGGAACTTATTCACATCCACAGCCTGCACCCGCCATCTAAGTAACTTTACCTATACCAAAAAGCGCAAACTGCGAGCTAGAATATCTTAAATTTCTAACTTATTTTTATGCTTTTTTATCCGTAATTGTCAATAAAAGCGAACATCTGAGTCCCAGGAGGCAAGTCAGTAGAAGTAAGTGTGAGCACTTGGGCAATAATGTTATTCGCCTGACGTCTCTGATTCATAATCGGAGGCAATATTGGATAAGATATTCTTAAACTGTGAGTGGCAATTGTTATACTAAAATATGCCTATGCAAACTTACGTCTCTCCCCATGGAGGATAGTCACCCGCTTGTATGCTTATTGCTTGATGGTCGGTCCTAATCTGCTGAACATTCATCACTCGCTTCTGCTGTTGTCCTTGATAATTAATCCGCGATGGCTTTGAAACGTCAGGCGAATTTCATTCTTGTCCCAGCAATCGCATCTGTTCCTTCTTCATCAGACTTTCCCACTTCAGAAACAGTGTCCTCGGCTTTTCAACTGACCACACCTCTACCGATGGATCATACGGTGAAGAGGCAACACAAGGAGTTAACATATACGGATCAGTCTTTCTTTTCCAGCATTTCGGAGTTCTGGTGTGTGAGGTCTGATACAATAAGAAGTGCAGGTTGCCAGCTAGGCCTAAGCACAGACAATATTGTCATAGGCATCGATCGTGATTGTTCCGAGTGATCGGATAAAAGTGCAATCAGCTTGTTTGGTACTGGTTTCATCCACGTCTATGTTTATACGTAATTACGATGCTATTACTGATATCACAGCTGTTTCCATACACTCCCGAACTCTGAACGCTCAAAATAAATAAAAATTGATATTCGAAAGCATTAGCTAGGAAAGTCTTCAGGAGGAGGCGTTGTTTTGACTTTCGACCGTATAGTCATTAATGACGCTAAGTATTATATATTTACCAGACTAGAACCTTAGTATATTGGGAAAAAATATTTGGTTGATGAAATGATTGTCAATTTTGTTGCATATAACAACACCTTTTCAATCTGTTTACTTTATGGATATCCACATATAATCAAATCGATTGCTGCAACGCAATCAACGTGGTAAAATTGTGAACACTTTGGATGTAAAACTACCTGGTAGAATGTCTCTGAACAGGCTGTCATGAGCGATACGAACAATAACAGATACCAAGTGTGATATGCTAAAACCGAATGCGTCATCTTCTGACTGTTATGAAGTGCGGTGCCGTTCTGGTGCAGAAATCGATAGCATCCGATACTTTGAAAGGGTTTTTCCACATTGTTCCACTTTACTAAACTTAGAAATTAATCAATGATCTATAGCTTATCAGTCACTTTGAAGGCTTATCGGTGTAGGTTGAAAGTTAAAATGAATATTTGGCCAAGGTTTATTAGCCACTGCTTAATGACAGCGTGAAATACATTGAACTGCTAAAAATCAGTATATGTCGGGGTAACAGGACACACCAGCAACTAGAACGCACACAGGGGGGAGCTGGGGCCCTAGTGAGGAGCTCTAACCCTGTCAAGGAGCGGCAGAAAACCAGTGAAACAAATTTTTACACTTTAAGCTGATGTATTGTAATTGCTGACGAATACAGGTTGAATGGAAGCACCTTAAATGCCGTGGTCAGCTAGCCATATCCAACTCCAGATGGCGTACAACCCCAAACATGAACCCGCAGTCTTTTAAAGTAGAAGTCTTACACTCTAACTGCTGGGCCACTGGCTTGTTAGCACGTCCGTTTCGATCGATTTGTTGGTAAGCGCTCACCAGCAGTACTTATTTGCCTATATTACTAACTGCCTCGCAGCTGTTGTCGGGGCTTGAGAGTGAACTCCAAAGAAAGCGGTCATTTCTGTTCGAATCTGTCGAGTCAAGTTTACTGAAGGAAATCTAGGCAAACGCCTTTGAACTCTCTATGAGTGCATAGGTCCATATGATGTCAGGTGCGTAAATGCCTGTTAAGAACGCATGCCATATTTCTGGAGTACGTAACCGTTACTTTTGCTGCCGGCCACGTGTACAGGAGTCTCAAAACGAAATAGTCACATGATCCGGGACAAAACCAACTGCAGTTGCCAAACTGTAGACAAAGGACGGTCTTCTGATAGATCAACCATTAGGTTGACCTCTAACTCGGCAAGCCCAACCAACTTGGTAAAGCAGCAGTATTTTGAAGGAAAGGCGTCCTTTGGGAAAAGGATGCCTTTCCTTGAAATGCCATTTCTTGAGATACCTGCCTTTTAGTATATACGAAGCACCAGTATGCATAGGCAGCGGCGACCGAACGCGGCTGCAGAGGAGTACATGCGAGGAACATATTTGGCGTTACCGGGGCGAAGAATGAATGAGAAGGCGTCTGGCGAGGATGTCTTTGACGTTTCAATGGTGTTTAATCAACCATTAAGAAAGCGGAGGGCACATTTGAAAAACGCGATCGCATGCATCAGATTATGCGGAGACGCATGTAAATCCTTTTCTAAAAATGAACGCATATAGTTATCTTTACAAAAGTAGGTAGTTAACGGAAGCATTTTTAACAATTATTGGGGAAATGTCACTATGAAATGTTATATCCTGTCTCCTGATCTAGGAATGAGACGATACAGCGCCATATAAACACAGTGAGCTTTTAATTGAGCTCTCAAAAAGGCGCTTTAATCGGCCACGTTATCCCATTTTGTTATCCTCAAACGACTCCAAAACCTTTATAAGAGATTTTAAATTTGTTGAAACAATAAAGGGACACAATCACCTCGATAAAGGCATACATATTTGCGTGATTTATCTATTAACGTTAATGCCTCTCGGTTTAGTAAAACAAATTTAAGCGATTATTTCTAACATACACTACCGATCATTCAGCTGGCTTACTTCAGTCTGTGATCTGTGTCTAGAATCAAATTCATCTTTCAAAAAGGACAGTTGGGCCGTTAATTCCGATGACAATATACGTGGGCGGTACAGCCTTAGACTGCAGGGTCGGTGACTGACGAGTGGACTAGTTTCCTGTGCTAGTTGACATGCGTTGTATCTACCGCACTCTCTCTCTCTCTTTCTCTCTCTCTCTTCGTTCACCCACCTGTGCTTGAGTCTACAACTATGCTTGCCACCAACGCAACCTCTTATGTTCGGGATTTGTAATGGAAGCAACCCAAATAAAGCGCGTCCCATCCAAATCTACTCCAGCGCATCTCTCACGTGGCTCATTTATAGAACACACTGGCATTATATATTTATAGTCCTTAACCTTCTTTTCTCCTTTCATCTAACCCACACGGCGTAGACAAGTTATACTTAGCATTAAAAAACTGTTTAATTTGAAAAAATCCACCATTGTGATTTTTTTATAAATTTATTTTTCGTCTGATACCTTATATTCTTATTTGTTTCGGCTGTGAGCATGCCTCAATGGTGCCACGGGTGGCATCTCTCCACGCGTAAAGATCTGTTGCAACGAATCTATAAAGTTCCGCCAATTATTTGTCTCCCGCGACGGAGACAAAAACACGAAGATCAGAAATTCTGTTTTCACGTCTCGATGAACATGAACCGAGCCAAATCTTGATTTTCCCACCTCTTCGACGCCGGATTGAGAGCAACGGCGTAAAACTCGTGAGGCGGACGATGGAGAACCTTTTTTAACCACCTTAGTCGCGTCGGATATACAGACGCATTCAGGGGATTTAGAAAACCCAAAGAGCAGCATTGACATTGAAGAGGATGCCGTACTACTCTTTCCATTTGCTAGCAGCCTCGCCCTGAATTATTTAAAGCTATGTACTTCTTCAAGTTGACGATCATTAATTCCAAAGGGTACCTTATCCTGCCTGGGTATTCCAATCGAGAACAGTTCGGTCTTTTCGGTATTTATGGATAAGCCAACTGGTGCAGCGATCTGATTCACTCGTGATACTACAAACTGTAGGTCACAAAATCAGCGTGGTGGAAATCAGTTAGCTGGCGTCCGGGTACATTTTCGACATCATCCTCTTCACGTAGGGGTTTACCCATAATCCATTCAATGATGTAATTTACGACAAGAATGTTCAATAAGGAGGTTTCTAGACAAGTTGTCTTCCTAGAGGTGTCATACGTTGCATAAATATTGAATCACTGCGGAATTTGGTCAGTGGCAAGACCACTTATTAAATAATAATCTTAGATTATAAAGATAATTCTAAAATCTCCCATAAACATTGTTCATGAATAAGTGAAAGACTTGAACCAAAACACTCGCTTCCACAGTGATAGACTGCGGAAGCTCAGATGGATGACCAGAAATATCCTCATCGAATAATATTCCCTCTTTCATGGCGGTTCAGCACCTATGACGTCAGGTGTCAACCTGAAACTAAAACTGTTAGTATCTATTTACAGCAATGGTTATTCTGATTCTTTACATGCAGTATGCGCCCAAAATTTCCGTCTGGTCTGCTTCCATTTTTTGAATAGAAGCTGATATTTTTCACACATCATGAGATGTTTACGGAAACTATACTAAGTGGCATCTTCAAATCCGTCATAAGGCAGGTATGGATGTCAGAATCTGCTCCGACAACTTTGATAAATGCTTCTCGTGTTTTTAATATCAAAAAGGAATTCAAGTTCTGCAGCCTTCTACTCTATCAAAAGAATTTGAAATTCCCTATGTTGCATAGACGCTAAATTTCGGTTCATTTGCAAAGCCGAATGGGGTCTTTATGAAAGCCAATTTTAAAAACCGATTTCATCATGGGGTGGGAGTATATTTAATGTCAATTTTGTCTGAAAGACCAAAATAGTGTGTCCTGACAGGCCAAACTGTGAAAGCGCCTTCTTTGAAGTCTTAAAAAATTATCCCCAATTACTAAACGCCGGTAAAATTTATGGACGTCTGCCAGACACAGAGAAGATTGTTTTTAACTCGGCTCTTTCTGACCTGCTCAACAAGCAACTTATTGCACGCGAATTTCAAATTAAAGACGGCTGGCCTAGTTTATGATGTTTTCATTTGAAGGAAATACTGCTCAACCGTTACTGCAAACATAAAACACATGATTCAATGATTCATCGTCAAACTACCCAGACTATTTATAACACCCTAAGCAATGTTAGCCTGATAGTAATATTTGTCTTAGGAGCATGCGAAAGGCAGTATAGAGAAAACATATAATTGACTCAGAAGTTTTTTCACTGTCGGCCCTCAAATTTCTGGCAACGCCACTGTTCTGAAATGTTCTGTAGATCAAATGCATTGAAAACACCGTACCAGTAGGGAGTTCAAAGGTATTTACCTACATTTCCCGCAATAAAAACCTGACCTGACCTGACTTTAACGGGCTCTTAATTCGGATGCTTTTTGATTTCATTCGGTCGGCTACAGACTCAAACCCACACACCTAGGCTGCAAGGATGCTGGAGATATACGTTCCAACTGTCGAATGTCACACCCATTCCAAAGTTGCAATCTAATTTTCCCCAAAGGTACCTTTTTTAGATTAAAGCGAATAGTACCGCTCGCTGTGAAATTCGTGAGTAACAAGACAGATCATGGTTAACTAGAGCGTTTTTTGCGCCGAAGCAGACATACGCAGCATCTATCAGATTACTTACGCACACATTCGTAGAGTGGACGAGGTCAAGGCAAGGTCAAAAAGGCTGGGGATATGCGCGAGCCCATTGGCTGACAGAGTTCAACAATGGCTCTGCGAGTGCTACTCAAGGTCCGGAATGCAACAGTCTGCACAAAAATGGGTTTAGCATTTTGCAAATGAAGCCCAAACTGCTATATTGCCGTCTAACTACGCTTTGTGTGAGACCCGAAGGAAGAGCACGGCAAGAAGGGGGCAAACGTAGAAGTTTTTTCTCCATACCTTATACAAAGTGCAGCAGGAAAGGCACACAAGTGTGGACCAATCAGATTGTGTCCTTGAGGGGTAACCATCTGACTGACTGTCGGCCTGGATTGAATGATAGCGCAGAATACTAATCAGGTTCGGTGTTTTGATCAATCTCATCACTTGAGTTGCTTGTGCCGATCGATAGTGCGCCGTTGGATGAGTAATCGGGACAGCGTAATAACTGATCGGTAGGACTGCCCCTAACAGGAAACTTAATAAAATAGGAGCGACATGTAAAAAGTAGTCATTGCATTATCGCAGTCAATTCTATGTAGAACACAGTTTCCAGCCCATCCGGTAGCTAACCTTAATACGACCGTGGTGCATTCGCGATGTGTTAAGATGTTCATAGAAGGAAGGTCACTAATGTCAGCTCACTTCTAAGCAATTAGCTATTGTTCTGGTGCAATGCTTTTCCAAGCCAAGCCAATTGATCCATCGCCGAGATTAGAAGTAGAATAATTTTTAGCTAGATGCATCCTTAAGCTGAATCTAATTTACTTTCTTTAACCGTATTCACTGCGCGATGATGGTGTGGCAAGCTCACAATGATTAAAAGTTGGGTCCTCTAGCAGCAGAGCTTAGCATACCATCCTCACGTGCCACACATAAACTTTGACCTAAATCTACACGGGCAAAGCATTTCCCATGGCGTTGTGGTGTCTAACCTGAGAAAGAGGCCACGGAGGCCGCAGTAAGACTCATGAACTGGCAAGCAGCTATGTGTAGAAATAAGCCATCCGTGCGGATGGTGGCAACCCATCTAACTATGACTGCTTCTGCGGCGTGACATATTCACGGCGCGTCCTTTGGTTTGTGACATGACAAAAGGATGGATTAGCGTTTGCCCGTTCCCATTGGCTGACCCCAGTCGAGGTGTTGGAGTTTAATGTGGGTTATACTGGCTTCAGAAGAATAATAAGGCGGAACAATAAGAAAAATAAGATTCTTGACTCGGATTCTCACGCAAACCTGTTGTAACCTTGTGTGCGCCTGCGTCGACACTGGTTATACCCCCCCCCCCCAGTTGTATGTTCGAAAAGGAAGGCAGAGAGGATAGCACAGAATGGTTTACTATAACTGTTTCTGCTTGTACATGAAATCTGTCTTCTGTGCGTCCAGCAGCTCGGTCTTGTCTGCAGCTTGTTCTGTGTCCGCCAGCAGCGTGTCTTCTGTCGTTGGTCTCGTCTTGACAGCAGCAAGTGTCGGCAACAGAGTCTTGCGTCGCTAGCAGCAGAATCTCGTGTTCCCAGCAGCAGAGTTACCGCAGAGTATTTAAGAACCAACGGTTTTTCTCGATTGGCGCCTCTGCAGGCAGTCATCATGGGGTTTTCTCAAGATGACACGTCGAACCCTCAGTGATGCGCGCATGCGCATGCGTCCTTTCGTGGCCCCTTGTCATGGGTGATCTCAAAACCTGGCCGGTGGCTGTCCCTGCGTCCTCGCGTGTCAGCCCTTTGAAGGTCGCATATTTGTTCCGTTTACCTGCGTCCGCTAGCATGTGGACTCCCTTTATTTTCGTACCCTGAAGACGGTCCGAGTAATACCTCGCGTGCTGGGCCGTCAAAACAAATCAAAACATCAGTGAAAGCGTCGCAGGTACGTGTTGGAGAGGCACATATTGTGCAGCATTTAAAGTTGCACTTACAACTGTGTCAATTACTACATAGATAAATGTAATTAGACGCAAATATGTTTTTCCGTACAGAAAGAATGAATCCGCAGCAGTCAGCTGCATTCTTTATCTAATTCGAGTTGGGGTAGCATGCAGAAAGAGAGCAAAAACTTTGTTTCGTTCTATAATTTGAAATGCCTACTGCCACGGCAGGGAAATGCTGGAGTTGCCACATAGATTTGAAGACAATGACAGTTTGGGTATTCGCAATTCGGACTTCCACGTCCGGGATCCTGTTCTGCTATCACAGATATATTATTCTGCCAAAGGCAGCTGATATGGAAGTGGTTCAGCCTTTTAACTTGTTTGTGGTAGGCGGCGTTGTATGTTTTACGCGTTGTGTTAAGCAAGGAGCCCTGCCGCTTCCACAGGAAAGTTTGTAACAAGCCTATACCTCGCTGGGTTTGAAAATCTGTCGGGCTACCTCTTCCTGATTTTCGTGATCTGGTTTTGAGTTGGGCATTGAATTCAAAAAAAGATGGTGGTTTTTGCATGGTCAATGCTTTCTCAAAGCTTATGGCCAGTTAGAGTAGCTGGCGCAGAATAGTTTTATGCTCCTTTGCTTGTTCTGTTATGTCTTGGTGTTGAGGATACAGTCGTCCACAAAGAGCAAGCTGGGAACTGTGAATGTGGATACGCGTGATTATGCAGTTTATAGATCTCACAAATCATAGATAACTGCTGGGCATCGCGAAATGTTCACTCTTAATTAAAAAAGAACGTTGTTTAGCCGCTAGTAGGCTGCGTTGTGCCCCCCCAAGCCCGTCACCTGATAAATGCGCTAGATAAACACGAGGTCTAGATCAGGGAACGGCAAATCTTATTTTCAGTAGGATTCGGATAGCAAGCATGTGAGGGGTGGGAGGTGGCTCGTACGGGACAGTTAAGGGGTAAAGCAAGTACGTTGGAGAAACCGGATGATTACTCCAGAAGTGAATGACCATGCACACAGCAGGGATGGGGAGTAAATCCACCAGCTTTCAGGCTGCAGAGTGATTGGCGAGAACCAGTCAGAGTCTTTTCTTTAACGAGGCTTATATTTTCACGCCGCATGAGTCGCGTGATTCTTCGGTCATGGTTCTCAAAACCGCAGTCCACCAACAAGCCCAATGACCTGCCGTTCCGTGTGAAGACTGACCAAGCAAGGTTATCAGTCGCATTGTAAGAGTGTAGACAACTAACCATTTTGATGCCAGCAAACTAAACCGTCCCAATTAATCATATCTTAGGGATAAATGACTCAAGCGCAGACCGCCAAGCCATAATCGCTTCAATTACGAACCCCAGTGGTTATCGGGAAACCTTCGAGACAATACCATCCACCTATGCAACTGGCTGCTATAGCTACTGTCTGGGTCCGATGAATGAATCCCATGACGAAGCATAGTGGGACATGTGAGTTTTGTTAACGGTCGATAAACGTGCATCAACGAAGCAGTCTCAAGATTGTTACAACCCGCCAGAGTAGGCATAGCCCATCGACCTCAGGCGACCATATGCCGTCGTGCGATGCAACTTAAGGACAGACTGTCCTCTACAGAAACCTCTGCAGTTGTCTACAAGATAAATTGCAACGGTGAAGACTGTAACGACCGGGTCGAAAATAGTAGATCCGCCAACACGAATACAAACTGGCGGCTCTGAGACTAGACCCACACTCACGGCTTACAGCACACATTGGGAAGACTGGCCACGACTTCGATATTCAAGAAGCAACTATCGTAGGCCGAGGAAACTCAAAAGCCGAAAGGCTGATGCTTAAGGCATGGTACTCCGATGCTAACTCCGTCAACAGGCATCTTGGTCTTCATGCGGCTGATAAAGTACGCACCATCATGCGAGCGAAGGATGGAAAAACACTAAACCCAACGTAAACATTGCAATCTAAGAGGATCCCACGATGAACCTTCCAGACGAGAAAGCAGGATCACCGGGAATCTCTTCCGTGGGGAGAAGGCATATCACTAAATAATGTATCTTACCCCGAAAGCCGCCAACTTCACTGACAGTTAATTAGCGTATTTCGCTATCATTGCTCCACCCCTATCCTTTTTGATTGATGTTTCTTAATCATTGATGCCCTGATGAGCGCTTACATTTGGTTATCCTATGGCCACTATAAGATCTCTCGTTTCGGATGCTGCTTATTATCTCTGAAAATGGAGTCCTATAAAAGCTCGAAAGCTCAGGACAATAAACTAATTGATTCGGTGCGTGACAAGCCTTCTTTCTTGTCCATGCAGATACATGTAACGCGAACTGTTTCATTCATTCGATAAACAAGTGTCAATATATCCTGCCCTGAATCGGCCATCGAGCTCGTGGCTAAATGGTTGGGTCGTTGGAATTCAGGCCAATAGGTAACGATTTCGAGGTACGGGTGGCGTACTACTTAGGTCTGGTTATGACTGTCTAACGACTGCAGAAAAAGCCATTCCATTCTCTCTTGTTTTTTTTACACCAAAATATCCACCTAAATTTGCTAATTGTAGTATTTATTTACGAGCGTGACAAGTGAGAAGTTTCAATACAAGGCACCGTGTGCCTCAATCGCAGTGACTCGTCTCTTGTGCCTTCGAGTGAAACTGAAAATGTCGTGCCATTACAACATCGCTACTTTCTCCGTTTAAACTGCGTCCTGCAGTTATCCTGTTTTTTTTCTATCAGCTTTATGCCTATTTTATCGATTCACTACAAGGGCATATGTAGTTGGTCTTACTCGGGCGAAAAGGAACAACCATTTCCCTGGTAAGAAGTTAGCTGCCGCAGTTTTCCGGCTCTCTTTGATTTTGAAGTTTATTGCCATATTGTGATCAGCGAAATCATGTTAGAGATTAGCTTTTTCTAAAAAAAATTAGCATGCTAGGTTATGACTGTCTTTTTGCCATAAATGGCAGCCAAATCACTAATAATAAAAAAGTGAGTTGCTTCAAGATCTTCTCCAAAAAAATACCAAGTTATGAGAGCATCAGATGTGATGAAAAAAATCAAGTATATTAAATTGATTTCCAAGTGCAGACGGAAAAGAAGGCATACTTCTGGTGAGCAGTGAATAACCTTCAGTTCGTGAAAAGACAGACCTTGAAAATATTATACCGTGCTTTCAGAGTTGAAACTGACGGTTTGAATTTAACAACTCATGATGATTTTACATACAGCAAACTCCAAACGAAAGGTATCCTTCTTAAAAATGATTACTTACGACCCAATGGATTTATACATTTACATATATTTATACATGAGTAAAGAAGTATATGTTTTTACTTGTGCGGTAGTACATTTAGCACTTTTAAATTAAGGCAGTTTTATAATTCGTAGCACTCCGTATTGAGATTAGCCCCTGAAGAAGTGGAACCTCTTAGTTTTAAAAGTTTTAAGTTAAGAAGTCAAGATTGGCAAACATGTTTTCAGCAAATCATCATCAGGCCAGAACATTTGCAGGGTAATTAAAACTATACTGATGGACAGGATTAAATGGTGTAGTCTAATTACAATTCATCATTTACGCGTCGCTACCGTGTAAACGATGAATTGTTATAAGACTACACTATTTAACCCTGCCAATTTTATTGTTTTAATTACCCTGCAAATGTTCTGACCTGACGATGATTTTCTGAAAACATATGTTTGCCACTCTTGACTTCTCAACTTAAGAATGGGAATATTTGTAGATCTTATAATTAAGACTGCGAAGTTTACATCTCTATCCATAAATTTAAAGCGTTTCTGTATAAAATAAATACCGTGATGCACATCTATTGCAAACATTTTATGAGAACTATGCAACCATTTGTCTCAAACCGAAAGGGATTGTGTTAGTTTCCATAGATAATATGTACACACTGTCGTGAGAAAACCAACAATTCAGATATATTGGTAGGTAGATTTCAAATAATTGTGCAATTGTGAACCATTTTTGAAGCAAAAAATACCTTTTTTCAAGTTTTGAAAGTGAAAAAGGTGTAATTTATACCAAACAAGTAAAATAAATAATATAATTGTACATTTTTCTGTAAAATATATTGAATATTCTATGTAGTTTGAAACTCAGGTACAAAAAACCATACAACTTAAGTAGCATTTTGACAGCATATTATTTTTTATGCTAGCAGAAAAACGGTCGTTCAAACGCCAGCGTCGTAACCCGACTACAATATCTCGAGACTTCGCTGTAGGATGATTTGCATTAAAACCCTACTTATAATAAAAAGCACATTTAGTGATTTAGGTTGACGTTTTATGAGATATAGATTTTACTGAAGCTACTAACCGAATCTACAATATAAACTGTTTTTCAAATCTAATCTTTTACTGCCTTGCCCAGAATACGGTTTAAACTTCTTATTCTTTGAAGCTATGGGAATGCCGAAAAGGAATAGGTATTCATTGGGAAAAGTTTATTTTATCGTTTACGTTTCTAGTGGCGGTTTCACATACCATAATCAGTTACCCGAGGCGTGGGCGACACGATTCAATTTAAACACAGTTTCCGGATATCTAGCAAAATCCGTTTTTTATTCGCAGCTCTGTAGATATCGTCCTCTTGTAGACTTCGTCCCGTTTACCGTACAAAACTTAGCTTAAACCGCTCTAGTGTATGGAAAACATTGTCAAATACGTACGCGTGTTCTAGAATCAAAAGACGCCAAGGAAAATGATTGTCCTAATCTGCCGCGAAAATACAAGGTATCCATTGCCTGTAAGCTGAACAGATGATCTTTTAATTTCTTTCAGAAAAATAAACAGTCGTTTTCTGTGCTTATATTATTATTATTATTAAACTTTGGCCGAAATATTTCAAAGATCTACACTTAAACAAGTTTATGGTTATTTTTATTAGCAAAGTCAACTTTACACGAGCTGACAAAGGAAAATGCGTTATCAGTACTAGTCTAGTGCATGGCACGCCATGGAAACGAAACGCCCGTCGGAATTCTGTAGTTGATAAACAACAGTAATAATGATATTAATTTTATTGATTAAGTTAATTTTTAATGTGAATCAATTTAATTTATTATTTGAATTTGTTTTTCAATTATCGTAAGTTTGGGAGATATTATTGATATTTTTTACAATAACTGTATCCAGTATTTCACGTTTTTGTTTGATGTACTCCTTTTCTGTTCCCTTCTGCCTTTCGGAACGCTCTCTATGTATTTTCCCTATCACCTCTATCACAAAATTCTAGTTTTTGGATTTCTTTTGTGAGCTCTTGCTGGAAATGTGTACATTCCCACGATTGCTTTGTAAGCCTACGCCTAACAGATAGAAAGCCTGCGCAAGCGGTGCGCGCAGCAAATTATCGATCAGCCACCAGCAGCAAACACAAATTGCAGCCACCCAATCGATAATTCAAAATTTAATCACACCAATCACACCAGCAACCAACATCTGATTGGCCCAATGGACTTAACCCACCATGGTTTGTTTCTAATTTTGTTGGACCTGACACACTGCTCTGACTTGCTATACCGTGCTTGTCGCAGTAAACTTCTCCTTTCTCCGGCCAACCCGACTTCTCTCTGTCTGAAGACAGCGTGTGTAGCAGAATTTAATTGCACCATAAATTTCGCGAGCGCTCATCAGCCGCTTCCACTCGCTGCATAAACACAATAATGAATGGTTGATAACAGAATTGAATTCGTACAGAAAAATCGATCCAAAACATGAAGTTCACTTGAGTTAGCCAAGAGGCAATCAATAAAGCAGGAAATTCCAACGCTGTGGGCAGCGAAGACGGTGTAAAACGTCTATAGCAAAAACATCTAAGGCAGAAAGGTGGGAAGGGGGTGAATAAACAGGGAGCCGGTGCTACTACGGCAGGGTTAGGTTCACCACATGCTCCAGTTGTTTACATAGGTCTGGTTTAAACCGCCTTCTGCGTGCTGCCTCCAAGTAGCGTAAGATACGAGTGGTTCGTGCCCGAACAAGTACTCGGAAGGATGTTTTAAGGTCAACAGAATGACCCGTATCCAATAGGTGTTCAGAGATAGAAGAACGGGGAGTCCTATTCTCCTGTCTTAATAGCCAACTCGGAAAGTGCTCTTTTGCTCTGGCTGCCAATTGCCGTTCTGTTCGTCCTATGTACTTGCATCCGCAAGTGCATGTAAATTGGTAAACAACATTAAAAGTGGCGTACAACGCCAAGGCATCCTTCGCAGTTGGAATCGGAAGGGTCTTCAGCGAGTTGCAAAATACAAGCTCAGATGCAAAATAGGTCCTTTCAATGGTATTGCGTAAACGTCTCATGATGGTGTTTAAGGTATTGTCTCCCTCCAATGGCAAGGAAATTGAAAACAGGCTTTTTTGGAGCTGATTGTTCTATAACCTTTTGTCGTAAGGGTTTGCTATTCTTCTCAATAAAGTGAGCGGGATAACCACGCTTGAGAAGAGTTTCCTTTAGGCTGGCAATTTCTGCATCCAGTATATCCATTGGGCAGATTTTGATTTGCCTCTGGAAAAGGGTGCAAACTAAGTTACGTTTCCATTGTTTGGGAACAAAACTAAGAAAATGCAAATACTGCCCTCTCCATGTATTCTTATGGAAAATTCTACGCGCTATAGAGCCATCTTTTTCCCTAGTCATGTAAATGTCAAAGAAAAAAACTGGTTTCCACATTTCACTTCCATCGTAAATTTCATTTTTGGATGCAAACTGTTCATTGTTAACATTAGTTTCTGAGCTCTCTTTATGTTTTTAACAATTGCATAGATGTCATCCACATATCCTCTATAGAGTGTTGTACTTTTCAATGTGGAAGTTACTTTTTCTTCGAGGTGATCCATAAATATATCTGCAAAGGTAGGACCAAGAGGCCTGCCCATTGCCACTCCGTCAACTTGTCTATACAGTTGGCCATTAAATAGGAACTGAAAATTCTTTTTACATAATTTTAATGACTCTCGTAATATGTCAGGGGGCAGGCGAGTTTCAGAAGCAAAGGTAATGGTGTTGTCATCCTCAATTGCAAGGATTATGTAAAGAAAATGGAAAATATCCTAAATGATTCTAGCAAATTTCGTCTAGAATCACAAGGAAAAGGGGAAACCAAGGCATTGTAAGAGTCCGTCTGGAAGACCATCAAGCTTTTGATGGATAATAATTTGTTAGACAACAAAACAGGACTATATTTAAAAACCAAGGGTTCCTATATTCCGCGACTATACGGATTACCTAAAACTCACAAAAAGGATATCCCTTTACGACCTATCATTTCCATGTCCAATTCACCATTTCACAGACTAGCGCGTTGGCTAGTAAAAGAACTAGAACCAATTCGCAATAGATTCTCTACGTATACGCTGAGACACAGTTTCCAATTTGTCGATGAAATTAGTCATCAAAATATTGCAGACAGATATATGATATCTTTGGACGTTGAGTCACTACCAACGTGCCCCTGGATGAAAAAATTGATATCATTTGTGCATATGCTTCTGAAACTCGCCTGCCCCTGACATATTACGAGAGTCATTAAAATTCTGTACAAAGAATGTTCAATTACTTTTTAATGGCAAACGTAGAGGGTCCTATGACGAAGCGGCCAGAATAGGGGGCACGGTCACCAGGACCCTCTACGGGGTGACAAGGTGCCACTTTAATTGCTGTTCATGACCTTCTGTTCCACTGACAGCTTATAAGCACACTCCGCTACAATTTCCTTCTCCCGACTCCACTGACAGCTAATTGCCCTTCTTTATCCGTTTTGATGGCTTTGTTAAACCATTTATAGCCAGATGATTTCTGACAGTTGATTGGCCTATGGCCACTACAATTATCCTCTTTTTGGTTGCTACTTCCTATCTCTAAAAATGCACTTCAATAAGCGTTCGAAAGCTCAGGATAATAAATCAATTGATCCGGTGCTCGACACGTCTTCTTCCTTATGCAAACAGATACCTGGAACGCGAACTTATTCATTCATTTAGTATAAAACATTCCCTCAGGTAATCCAGCGTTGAACTCTATATAAGCATTCAGGAAGTCAACTTAGGCGAACGGACGTTTCTTATTATTTCATCATCAGACAAGTACAATGCTTTAGGGGAGGGTAGATTTAATAAATATTTGGGCGAACAATTAGTAATTAGTAGAAGGAAAGGGAGTAGAGATATAAAGGGATCAAATGCGTCAGATTCTTGTCTTAATTGGGAACCAGAGAGTAGAAAGTGTCCGACCATTAGTTCATGTCGCCCCATCGTCCTTCTCTCGCGCTTTGTTGGGAGGCCCGAGGACACAAGATGTCATCGCTTCGTGACTACGTAGGCGGTCTGATGATGCTTGCCATGATTGCCTCCTCACCGTTTCGTGGCATGGTAGGAAGCCTGTGGACGGATTTTGAGTTGGCCTTTAGCCCTTGGACCCGTAGAGCCGGAACGAATGATTTTACGCATATCAAACCGGGTAATTGGGTCACATGTTGACTGCCTCTGTCGTCGCAAGTATCTGCTGACGCAAGAACTTCGCATGTTTCGCCGATACTTTATGCATGACTTTAATTGCTTGGTTTACGTTAACCCGA
The DNA here is from genome assembly GCA_036362985.1 of Ligula intestinalis. Classification (NCBI taxonomy): domain Eukaryota; kingdom Metazoa; phylum Platyhelminthes; class Cestoda; order Diphyllobothriidea; family Diphyllobothriidae; genus Ligula; species Ligula intestinalis. The sequence goes on along the minus strand of JAYGXS010000003.1, from coordinate 88,866,058 downwards.
TGGCTGCTGTCAAATTGATATAATCGGCGAAGCCACAGTGGGTCAATGTTTGTAAGCCTACGACGTTGTTTGTACGCCCGGTTATGGTCTTTTTAGGAATCAGCTCTTTTAGAAAAGAACACTGAGTCGAGTTTAGTTCCTACCGCCCACTGACTTACAGAAGGCTAAATCGAAACTTTCATTATTCCAGTCCAGGTCTTACGTTCATTTTTTTCAAGACAGATTAAAATGTCGACAATTTTATGTTTTCCGTATGTAAGCCTTGTAGTTTGGCGTGGTTTGGAGACGATCTGAACGCAACGCTGCCTTACCAGACACTATCTTAACCTAAATAGAGAAATAGAAGGCGTTTCGATCACCGGAAGGATTGTTTTACTGATCTGAGTTTTCGAACTCTTTCTCCAGTCCATTGTCAGAGATAAAAAGGCGTCAACGAAAGAAAAGCAACAGTTATTTTGGCCTCTAGAACAGAAAATACTTCACTTTTATCTTACAAAACCTATCTTAATTGGTAGGGGGACGTGAACAGTAACGCACTCAGAGGTGAAAGGGCAGCCCTATTGAACCATGCCGGCAGACCGGCCACGCGCGCCTTGAGCCCATGTGATGCCCACCCCTGCGTGCACTGCTTTGTTCCAAAACGTCCCGCAGCATGGGACACCACGCCAGAGCTACCCCTCTCGTCCGATAGGCCAGGAACAGTCTAGAAGGACGAGCGCCTTATAATAGGCTGCACTGGATATGATGATTCACCCTTTGCTATCTCTCTGTTAGCCTGAATAAAGACTCTCACGATTAGGACCGGCTTGGCCTCCTTCTACTAATTAGTCCTGGGGACACATCATTAATCATCATGTTACACCTGGATTTCCACCCCTTAACCCTTGTAGTTGTTTCTCCTCTCCCACCAGCCTCTATCTCTCTTATAATTTTTCACCACTCCCATATAAATGCTAACAAGTTTTTTTCTTCGCTAATCCCTGTGGCCTTTCGATGTCAAAAACCTATCTTTCTACAGCTTTCAGGTATTCTCCTCAGCCATATTATGCTAATCGTCCTGCTTCAGTTGGTAGTTACTCGCTTAACTTTCAATTCATCCTTGTTTTTTTGAATAATATTCGCGAGTTTTATGTGCAAAGCACATCTTCGGCGCCGTCAATACCTCGGAA
>JAYGXS010000003.1:88835192-88859889 GCA_036362985.1 Ligula intestinalis | reverse complement strand
CACGTTGGTAAATAGTGAATCAACGTCCAAAGATATCATATATCTGTCTGCAATATTTTGCTGACTAATTTCATCGACAAATTAGAAACTCTCTCTCAGCGTATACGTAGAGAATCTATTGCGAATTGGTTCTAGTTCCTTTACTAGCCAACGCGCTAGTCTGTGAAATGGTGAATTGGACATGGAAATGATAGGTCGTAAAGGGAGATCCTTTTTGTGAGTTTAAGGTAAGCCGTCTAGTCGCGGAATATAGAAACTCTTGGGTTTTAAATATAGCTCTGTTTTGGTGTTTAACAAATGTTTATCCATCAAAAGCTTGATGGTCTTCTAGGTGGACTCTTCCATTTCCTTGGTTTCCTCTTTTCTTTGCGATTCTAGACGAAATTTGCTAGAATCATTGAGGATATTTTCCATTTTCTTTACATAATCCTTGCGATTGAGGATGTCAGCACCATTCCCTTTGTCAGGTTTAGAAATTACTATTTTTTGTCGTGCTTCAGAGCAGATAGAGCAATTAAATGTTCCTTGGTTATTGGTGAGCGTTGCACTTGCGGATGCAAGTACATAGGACGAACACAACGGCAATAGGCAGCCAGAGCAAAAGAGCACTTGCCGAGTTGGTTATAAAGACAGGAGAATAGGATTCCCCGTTCTTCCATCAATGAACACCTATTGCCTACGGGTCATTCTTTTGACCCCAAAACATCCTTCCGAGTACTTGTTTGGGCACGAACAACTCGTATCTTACGCTACCTGGAGGCAGCATACATAAGGTGGTTTAAACCTGACCTATGCAAACAACTGGAACATGTGGTGAACATAACCCTGCCATGGTAGCACCGGCTCCGTTTACCCACCCCCTTCCCACCTTTTTGCCTTAGACCTTTTGCACCGTCTTTGCTGCCCACAGCCTTGGAATTTCCTACCTTATGGATTGCCTCTTGGCTAAATCAAGTGACCTTGATGTTTTGGATCGATTTTTCTGTACGAATTCAATTCTGTAATTTATCATTCTTAATTATCTTTTTGCAGCGAGTGGAAGCGTCTGATGAGCGCCCGCAAAATGTATGGTGCCATTAAATTCTGCTACATACGCTGTCTTCGAATTTGTACCTGGAAAACGATGTTTCAAATTCTCTCTGTCTCACTCTTACGGGTTCCTGGGTTCGGCGTTCGACTAAGTTAGCAGTACCAGGCGGCTCATACCAGCCCTGCATTTGACTATTTCCTAGCTAGCTCTGAACTCCAACAAAACTTTTTTTGATTTTAAAAAAGACGCAAAAGCGTATGATAATACAAACAGCGTGCAAGAATAGCTCCAATTTGGAGAGAAAAAATGAAAGTTGTAAACAACGTATTTGTTCTTCGGGCACAGAATCTAACTAACTAACTAACTAACTAACTAAATAACTAACTAACTAACTAAGTCCATTAATACGTATATTGTGTCTGTCTACTGTTTCAATTGTTTTATCTGAATATTCGGATGAAGTTATTGATATTTCGTATTATAAGGTTTCCAAAAGGTGTTCGAAAGCAGTTAACATGAGAGTCATTCCTGTATGTCAATTATGGCACATGGCATAATATAGGTATATAATATACAGAGTTTACGACGGAGGGTTATAGAAAAAGTTATAGGTAGCTTACCAAGCCCTAGGTTCTGGTTAAGTCCGAAATAATAAGGCTTGTCACATATTTAATTAATTCTGCAACTGTGGATAAAAGCACAAGGGTCCAAATTTCATGGTTTATAAATGGAAAATATTTCATCTCACCAGCGTATTATCAAGGGTTCAAACTTTATCCTAGATTCTCCATTAACGCGTCTCTGTGAATTAAGTAACAAGTAATACGACTGATCTAAAAGGTTAAGGTAGCCTTAGTTTGCATATGAGATGATGCAAACTTCCAAAGTGTCTACCTCAATTTCTCCTTTAACAGACCCAATGTTGTCATGGCAAGACAAGGTCATTAGGACCGGAGGAATGCGGATTGCCTAATAAGGCTAAACGGATCGCCTACGCAAGCCACAGACTAACCTCGCGTGTACTAAGCCACGCTCATGGAGGTCTTAAATTTAACCTGAAGGGGGAAAGAGGAAGAGCAACTGAGGTTGCGTTTAACATATGCCATGAAGTGGCCTGGAGCTCTGGTTTATGTAGAACTGAGCCGGTCCATCGTCTGAAAACCTGCCAGAATTGCATGGCTTATTGGTCCTTATGGATTTATTGCGTGACACAAAGCGTTAAAACAAAGCCGGATCGAACTTTTATTGCTTCTTCCATTTTCCTGTACTCAGCTAAAGTCAAGCCTTCTGTGGGTGGTATGGCGAGTTAAGATGGAGAATATGTTTACCGCAATCTAAATATAACCAAGCTAGAAAACTGAGCAGAATGTAATTGACAAAAATGGAAACCACGTGGTTAAATTTTTATTATTTTTGTTCAAAGTTGTGACAAAATAATTAACGAACATATTATAACTTAATAAAACAAAGCGATGTTTCATTTTACCACATTTTTTCTGTATTTCCCTCTCACAGATACTGTGAATTGGTTGCGAAAAGTTTGACTTCGGCTAGGTGATGTGTAGTACCAGTCAGGAAAAGCCCCTTCCGTGAACAATCTGCACGGTATCAGTGGGTAATGCTCCATCTTCACGCGGCAGTAAGCAATCGTTCATCACCATCTTCCGGCTTATCGCGGCGGCAGTAGAGATTTGAGATTGGTGATTTTGGGACGTTTCTCATAAACGAAATCCTATCGCCGACTGGCCTCCTATGAAAAACCTATCATATCGGTGTTTCAATCATTTACTAGCGTAGATAACATGTTGTAAAATAGTTTAACCTATTTTGTTTAACTATTTAACTGAAGAAAAAATACGAGTTAATGTGAAATCACATTTTTTGGCTGTCTTTCTCGAAAATAAGGCAAAAATAACTTAAGTTATGCACCTTCTATACCTCTGGTGCCTGCTTTTGTATCTTACGGAAACGGTGGTTGTAGGTGGTCTTTGGGGTTAAGAAAAACGATAGGCAGTGAGGAAAATTTGCAGGAGAAAGTAGAAAGTGGAGAAATGTAGTTGAAGTTATTTCCTGCGGCCGTTGGAAGTAAGTTGTTCCGCATGTAAATTGAATGTATACGTGGCGCTGTGCACCGTGGACTATCATTCTCTAACTCTAAAAAAAGTAAGTTAGACTTTAGGTTAGTCGAAGAAGAAGACCAGCCTTATTTTTTAAGGAATTTGAGGAAACCTGCATTTCGATAACTGGGGTTTTGTCCGCAATATGTAAGACGATAATATAAATAAGGACAATCTACCGATTTAAAGCAACAACCTCTCTAAATACAGTAAAATTAAAACACACATAGCATTTACTAAACTATATTCCTTTGTCTTTCTTGATTTCTTACCCATAAAACCCTATAATCGACGTTTTCGTTGGACAAAATTCTGAAAAATATTCTGAGATGCTGAAAATAATATTAAGCTATGGAAGCAGCAAAAATCCGGGAGAAGAACTCAAATTAATTAAAAAGGTTTCCAACTGCATTAGGGCGAGCACTCAAGCCAAACGCTCAGGAGTCGTCGCTGCCTCAAATGCCTGGTGTCCATTACCAGTCTAATCTCGTTGACTGTCCCATCGAGGTACACCTCCAAATGCAAATCTTATGGCATAATGAAGGTAAGAGTCAAATGCTATTCAGCCCGAGACAAGGCTATCCTAGGAAATAACATGCCTTGCTTTCACACATGAGACTGACGAGGTAGATGTAACAGCTCATACTAAAATGCTCAAACACGATTGCAGGCTATGCTATTGAAGCGAATGCAAACCTTTAGTAGAGCTTATTCATCTTTTTATAATAAAAAGTGTGCTGAGATGCTAACAACTAATTCTGTTTTAACACTATAGGAATTTTTAGAATTAAGAGGATTTTACTAATGCGACGTAGATATCTGACATTGTCAGAACCAGTTTCGTCTACCATAGTCATTCATATGGCTAGAAAGTAAGCTAACTCACTGGGAGATGTTTATCCATAGTCAGTGTTAGGAGGCTATGCAAAAGGCAAATTGTGGCCAAACTACGTGCTACTTAAAACCCATAATCGGATAGCCTGACATCCGAGAAATATCTCTCGGCTAAAGCCTAGTAAACATGCGAAATATACTTGGAATTTCACTTTTCTTACAATTAAATGGTAGCTATGTAATGATACTAGAATAACGCGAATGTAATGCAGCTCACAGACAAAAATAAACACAATTGCAACGATTGGTTGGTCTCAAGACGATTCGGAAGTTGAAACACATCTGCAAACCTCTCCTATATCCTTCTGGTGAAGATAAAATTTAACAACGGTCGCATAAGTATTGGGAAGAATAGTTTTGCTTTCGATTTCAATAAAATATTCCTAAATATAAATGGGCGACGAAAATTAATTAACATTTACGCTAGAAGTCTTTCTTCACATAGTTTGGTTCGGGCAGGCAGCCGAAAAGAATTGTATTCATAAGACGGCAGCTGGCAATACCAAAATATCTTAGGTTTATGTTTCAACTTATTTATCATCAATGTCCCATACAAATCATTCTTTCGTATCGAAAACACAGTTTACACTTTTTAAAAGGGGGATTGGTCATTTTCTTAGAAGAAGAAGAAGAAGAAGAAGAAGAAGAAGTGACCACTGGAAAAAGACTTTTATTTCCCTGGCGTTTCAGATTCCGTCGGGAACTCCGCTTCATAAGGTAATGGTGGGATATTCTGTGTAATGCGCAGAAAGGTGTTAAAAATGGACAGATTGAACGGTATTTATAGTGTTTAGCAGTCATCCGTGGAAGAACTACAAGTATCCACTGCTTTAGCCACAACCTGGGTTTTAATTGGTGCGGTGACGGCGTGACAATTCGTATTCGACTCAGTGATTGCCACAATTTCCAGCTCCGTGTCGGATGTGGGCTCGGTAATTGCATGATAATTATACTCGCTGTCGTTAGAATTGTTGTTGTTGGGCCCGGCCCTCCCCGCTTGACTGATTTTCTTGTTCAGAAAATGTCTCAAAATCTCAGGGACCACCACATCGTTGCGTTTGTCGATGGGGTCCTGAGAAACATGACTCGAGAAGCTCGCGGCTCACGCGGTTGTCACCTCTTGCGAGGAGTTCAGCCTTGTCAAACTTGAAACTGTCACTGATTTCGTTATAACAGCCTGCTTATTCCCCGTTGGCGTTGCCAATGCTAGCTCGCACAGTTACCTGAAACAGTAGCTAATGCCGTTAGGGAAAGTAAGCCACATAAAGAGGATTGCGTTAATGATTTTAAGTCGCTGAAGCCCGGAAGAAGTAACCACTATGCGATTGCTTGTGAGGGCTCTAGATTGAGCCCCAACACACAACGGGACTAACCTGTTCATTTACCGGATCTTTGAATGCACTATATTCATCATATTGTCGATCAACACCAACAAAATTAACGGATGACTAACGTAATGGTAGAGTTTTACGATCCATCATTAAACGATCGCGAGTTTGGGCATCCGGGGATGCACCACTTGCAGTTGAGTTTACTGGCTGACGACGGCTCATAAGTCAGAAATAGCCACATTTTGGTCTCCCTCGCCTTTGCCTAGTCACTAGCCGCTGCGCGGCTGCCACCAGGGTCTGAGAAATGAGACCCAAGGCAGACCGGGGCGAGTGACTTCCGTTAGGGATCGGTAAACGTTAATCCCCTAGTGTCAACATTTTCACTGTTAAAACTTTAGGTAGGGAAAATATAGCTTATATGAACGACCCACTTTTAAATATTTAATTCCAGAAACTGTGACTTTACAGTTGACAAATAAAGAAATTCCATCCTTGAAGCAGTATAGATTTTAGGACAACAATTTCGAATAACCTGAAAGCTTGCTGGCAGATAATGTAACTCCAGCAATAATAAATTAAATCATTGCATGCACCACCTGCATATTGTATTAAAACGATCTTTAGCCGAAGAGGTTACCATACAACTTCTATCTATTTCATTTCCGGGGTTCCAGAGCACTTAAAAAAATAATTTACCAACGTGACCGGTCGTCCTTCTATCGCGTGTTTTACTTTCATGTCTTTCATGTTTTCGGCGAAGCTCAACCAATGTTCCAATTAGAAATTTCTCTTGGGTCCGAAGAGCGCCGGGAACCAAAATTGTACAACCTGCCTTGAAAAAATTACTTTTTAAAAAATGCAACAAAATGGACATAGAATTTGTAATTGCAATCACCAGCATTGCGAATGTTGCGTTTACCTTGATATCCATGGCAACGTCTACGAGCACTTAAAAAGATTAGCTTCGAAAACAATAAAATGAAGACTCAACTATGCTTAATTTAAAATATAAATATCGTGGAAACCGTGCAGTTAGAAGGTCATCTGGCCCCATTTGCTTGTACAACTCCTCTTCCGAGGACATTGGCATAGCCAGTTTGCCCACGTTAAAACGGTGACCTCGCGCTAACGATAACTATCTCCGTGGCCTGACCCAAACACTTACCCAAACCCAACACTTAACCGTAATAGCAAACCTAACCTTGACCAAAATTACCCCGCAATTTGGCGTAAAATTGAACAAGAGGTTCCTAACCCCACATCTTGCTGGTCAGTGATGTCGAAGGTTGGGGGGGGGGGTGGAGAAGGAGACACCTGCTGGACGCTTAAATTAGGTTGGATAGTAGTGATACTGCCAACTGTAAAATGTTTTACTGCGATGGCCGAGATCAATCAAATGTTTCAATTAAAAGCCATAGTGGAAAAAGCCTTAAGGTTACTTGTCATCGTTTGCTTGAATGTTCAGTCCCGGATACATTGGTCTCAAGGGAAATTGGTGGAAGCCGTAGGTGACCAGAAATTGAACACAGGCCAGGCGGAATATGGGGTAATGAGTGCACCGAATTGTTCTAGAGGTGCAAGATAGATATGCAAGTTGACTGAGCCGTTCCTATAGCCAATGATAATTTTAGTGACATTCAAACGCGCCATACTACCAGTTTGACCAGTCGAGATGAACTATTGATCGAAGAATGTGGAACTATGCGGAATCCTGCTGTTCTTTTATTAAATAATTCTTCGGGAGGCTTGTCTTTGTTTTATTGTAGACTGTTTTTGTTTCACATATTTTTCTTTACTGATGTTATACACATGGTTTATATTTTAATTTAGCGTTTTGTTTTTAGTTTATATTTTTTTTTCCGTATACTTATTAAAAGCCTTGCCTACATCTGTGTAGACATCCATTATCATTGGTGGATGGCAGCTGTTTTAAGTCGATCACGGAATGTAGGCACACAAACGCGTGCAAGCAGGGCATGCGCTCCTGTCCATATATTAGTCACGCGCGCCGCCCGCCTTTTGCGCGCCAGTCTGTACGTCGATCACACAGAGAAACAGTGCCGGTGTCACGGTGTATGTGTTTGTCCCCTTTATCATTGATGGTTGGCAGCTGTTTCAGACTCGCGATTGACACCTGACGTGACAACCGGATGTGAATATGCCACGGGGGTTGGGCGGGGGTGGGGAAGGGGTTTCATACTCACTGACCTAAACCCCTGGACCTACTATCATTTGGACCCTCCCCACCCCTTTGCTTACGCGTATGTTGTCGCGGGCTAGCTCTTAGATAAGATTGAATGGCCTACCACATAAATTCCTTCTCTTACAATCAAACCCTCACAAACTATCATTATGGACAACAGTGATGCTGACCACAAACAACTCGACAAACGATGATGGGCCGGTGACTGAAGGTAACGTTGTAAACTTACTTCTTTCCTACCCAATGTTATCTTGTTCAGAATAATAACCTATTTGTAGGTTCTACCTCATTAGGTAGAAAAGGAATTAGAACAGCCGCGAGAACACAAGTTCAGACGATGGAACAGAAGAGATTTGCCAATATTAATAGACGCTCGCAAGAAACACAAGCAGAAAGACGGCTTCGCTTGGAGACTAATGCTATGCGTCAGCGATATCAACGCTCCAAAGTAACCGAAGATCAAATGCTGCAAAGAAGACACAAAGATACGATTCGCCATCAAACGATTTACTCCCAAAAAACTGAAGTCCAAACTCTGCAAAGAAGAGAGCTAGGTAGGAGAAGGGATTCGCAACGTCGGTAAAACGAATTACGTAGGCATATAAGTGCACGCCTGGCTATGCAAGCATCACAAAGAGCGTATCAACGGCCCAGTGATGCTGAAAACTCAAGTTCGCAACCATTTTACATACGGTTTGGCGACCCTGGCCCGTGAATTGCTTCCATAAATGCTCAAGTATGGAACAAAGCCTCACTCAATTTCAACTCAAGTCTTGGTTATGCGGGAGATGCAAATTTTGACATGAAAGAAGATGGTGGAAGTTTGCGGGCATTATCAGACAAAAAATGGACTGGTAAAACAAACGGCGTTTGTTGTTCCAACGGCAAAGTTCTCCTGCATAAAACCCCCCATCCACCAGAAATACTCCAAACATTACTTGCTGGTGATACTAACGACTCAAAATATTTTCTCTTAAACCTTAGAAAACACAACGTGGCGTTTCAAATGACCTCTTTTGGTGCCAACAATGTTCATAAGGTTGGATTTATGCCAACCTTTAAGGTAGAAGGCCAAGTTTACGACCGGAATGGATCGTTTCTATCTCCTACTGTTTGCGAGCCGAAATTTCTACAGATAAACTTCGCAGAAACCATCAACCTGCAGGCTCAAAGCTGATCCTGAGTGTACCCAGACTTGAAGCATCACATAATGTTGCCTCTCTAAGACATGCTACACCAACAATTTCAAGTCCACCTATGAGATTCACGCTTCCATTGCCTTAACTATTGTCATAGCTGCCGATAAAAGTCCTCGTGGAGAACATCAACGAAGATTTAATGCTCCCACATATAACGAGGTGGCCGTCAGCATGTCAGAAACATAGCGTTGCAACAGGGAAATTGTCTTGAGAAGAAGATATGATATACTGCAAATGATATATGAGACACACCGTTCATACGACGCTTTGCAATACGCTCTCATGCATGTCAATGGTAAAGACGGTACCACCTCAAATAGGCATCCATAAAACAGTCAGTTGTAAAGCCTTCTTCTCATATCTCTTTATGAATTAAGAACGATCTTGCAACCTACTTTTTCGATTCAAAACGGTGTTCCTTCAACTTGCTGTTGATATGTTTGCCAAAATGGAAAGAGAGCGACTTTTCTATTTTTGCACACATCAGAAAGAACTTCGCGTGGACAACTACATTCACCTTAGAGGCCATATCCTTATTGATGTTGGTGATAATGTTGGTCGTGGTCAACTTTTCACCTTGCCGTCAAGCCACACTGGGTCTCCTCGCTATATGCATGCGAAAACTCAAGATGCGTTGGTTTACGTTAGACATTTTGGACGCCCGGATCTATTCATTACGTTAACCTGCAACCCGTCATGGCCTAAAATAACTGAGTAGCTGCTCCCCGGTCAACTGCCATAGCATCGCCATGATTTGTCCGCGCGGGTATTCCAGCTTAAGTTGAAAACCATGATGAAACACATCACAAAATTCAAAATGTTCGGTGATGTTGAGTGTCATATGTACACTGTAGAGTGGCATAAGAGAGGACTGTCCCACGCTCACATTTTTTTCTGGCTAAAAGGAAAAACTGCACTCGTCTGATATCGAAAAAATTAATATGCGCAGAGTTGCCTGACCGGCCCGTTGACTCTGGTCTGCTTGAAACGATCAAAACTCAAATGGTGCATGACTCATGTGGTCAGATAAATCCCAACAGTCCTTGCATGAAGGATGGTAAAGGTACCAGGATATATCCCAAGTGATTTCAAGGTGCAACGCAGAGTGATGACGATGGTAACCCTCTCTGCAGAAGGCGACAACCTGAGATTGGCGGACTCGAAGCAGTTATCAATGCAAGGCGAACCGGTGGGGTGGTAATTGATAACCGTTGGAATGTGCCGTATTGCCCCCTACTGTCAAAAGTATTCAACGCCCACATCAATGTTGAATTTTGCAACTCAGCGAAGTCCACCAAGTACGTCTGCAAGTACATCAACAAAGGTTCTGCCCCCCCTTAACGTAGTTCCATTTCTGGCAACGCCACATGTTCTGCATTACAGCTATGTACAAAGAGGGAATTCAAAGGTATTTACCTCTATTAGCCTTATAAAAATGAACTGAACAGATTATTTTAAGAGGTTCTCATAAACGGTATACCAACATAAGGGACAACAACATGTAAGGAAGCCCAAGGCAAAGCTGGGCTTCCGCGCTAGTTGTTAATGTTTAAGTACCGTTGTTATCACTATGGTTAAGCTTTCCCTAGTGTTTATGATTGTTTTTATTATTCAAAATCAACTTATATTTTCGTAAATTTTTGTGTATTGCTAGTTTATTTTTTTAAATCATCGGCCTTATATATATATTTATTTTCATCATATCACTGCTTTAAAATATTTTTATGCGGGCGCATTTACATAGTACGATGCATTAGAAAAGGCAAGTGAGCCTTTTATTCCTAGGTATAATAGGGTGTGCATTGGTTTTTGTAATGAGTGATTAGATTGCACTTCATGTTCTTTCATATTAAGGCATTTCCGCAATAAGTAAGACAGAAGTTAAGATATCTGATAATACTAATCGAAAACAATACTAAATACAATAAGCAAAAGCGAAAAATCAATCTACAATAACATAATTATACAAATTGGACAACACTAAGCAGCCAATAAACTAACAGCATGATTCCGCACAGTTCCGCCTCTTCCATATTCACTTCATCCCTGAGAAATCATTCCAGCAGCTGCGAGGTGCAATCAATGACCAAATATTGTGCGTTATGTGCAATGATAGCTTGACTTTTATCCAAACTTTACATTCAAAGCAACCGTTTACTTACGGAATATGATAGACTAGGTTTACTGGTTGCTCATTGAATCTTTGTAATGGTTTACACATCGAAAACAAAATCCCGCTTAAATTCAATTTGTGATCTTGGGAATCACTTTAATAAAGGGCAGTACAATGGTCCCTAAGCGTTCCCTTGTGGTCCTCCGGGGGACAAGACACGCAGGCAACAGGCTGTGGGGTTCTACAATTACACGTAACTTGGTCGCCTAAAATCCTGTTTCATGTATAAAGTCATCCCTTTCACTCTAGAGAGTCTGAAGTTGCTTGAGGAGTGTTCACCAAAACGCTTTGGTCATAAAAAACGCTGGTCGATTACTAAACAATTGTGGTTTAAGTTGTCTTCCTGTGAAATAGCCTTTTTATTCTCTCGTTCACTTCCAGCACAACATGTGTGTTCAGGGATCGTGACGTGCGGGGTGTCTACTTTGCTTCGTGATTCACTCTCCCACTCATACACAATATCAAGACACATTAAAAAAAACCAGAATAAGAGAGGAGGAGAACAAATAAGTCCCACATCGGAGAAAAAGGACTTCGAGCAAGGGCAAATTGTGTAAGGATTTTCGAAGCTCCGTGCAAAAAGCGCCAAACGTGCAATTTGGAAAAAAATAGCGCAAAAAAAACGGAGCCCCTAATCTAGTGATAGTTTTCCCCAAACAATTACTTATTTCATAGTTGAAGAATTAATGTGTTTCTATGCACTGCGAGCTGAGTATTGTTTATGCAAAATACTTTTTTAATATCAGCAAACATCTGGAGATAGACCAAAACAACACCCGAAAAGTGGACAATTTTTTTCTTAAAGTAGCTTCAACAAAGGTTGCAAGAGGGTTAAACAATAACCAACTAGATAAGGCAGTTCCTCATTGGCGAATGGATGCACTCTAATGCATGCAATAAAATGCTCAAGCACACTTGCATTATTGTTTGTGCGCACAATAGACATTTTATGTGTCTAGAGGAATTACACGAGTTCTGCAATACCTTGCCATTAAATGGCAACGACAATACATCGACCACACACTGACGGAGTAGGTGCAATAGCGCGCGAGAGGGGACAACGCCCTTCTGACGGCCGTAATAAATCTGCTGTCTCTTAACGCACTTATAGTTATTTCGCTGTTTTTAGGAAACAATAAGCTTGCTTGCCTGCTTTTTATGCAGCTATTCGACTAGAAAATTGACTGGAAGAGCAAACGGCATGCGAGTTTCCATTTTATACGTCCTGCTGAATCCGGAGAGAGAGATTGTCAATAAAAAGCGGGGGTCTGGAAAGGGTACAGGTGGTTGATGTGACTGCAACCACCATTCCCCACCCCTCCCCCCATCAAGTCGGATCGGATCCCACGCAGTGTAAGTGCCATTAAGGCCACATTAAGCGGGAGCCATTGTGGCCTGACTTTTAGTTCGCCAGCTAGCCACTCGACACAACACATCCTACCAAAATATTCTGGAAATACAGCTGTTGCTCCAACTCCTCCTCCCTTATCAAGTAAAGTAACTATAAAAACTGCATTAAGAAGATGCGCCAAAATCTCCATGTGCAGCAGTTTTACCCAGGATCAGTTATGAAATGAAATTAGTGCTAGCTAAAACTGGATAAGTCAAAAGGAAGAAGGTCTCTGGAAAATCAAGTTGTACTCGTAAATTTTCGAGCGGACATCACTTGTTCGTCATTAGACTAATTGAAAAGTGAGGGCTGAAAGTGCCGTAATAGAGGTTTCGAAGACAGAAGTATCAACGAATGGGGATGGGGTTGGGTGAGAGGGGGGGGGTAGGATTACGGTGACGTTAATCATAATGCAAGAGATTTTGCTGGTGATGGGAGAGGAGTTGCTAACCTTTGGGTTGCGGGCCACGTGTTCGGGGAAGGTAGTAAGAATCAATTAAGTTCTACTTGACCGAGGGGATCACCATGGATTACAGGAGACAAGCGAGATAATTCCTAGAAGCTTGGCACTCAAGCCTGGCCAGTATTAACAGACACGTTGACTTACATAAACACTAAGTCCGTTTGTGCGCATGGTCGACTAACCTGAAGCAAGAACAGGCTGTCCGTGCTCGGTCAAGTAGAACTTCACTGATTTTGCACCCCCTCCCACCGAACACGTTGTCCACAAACCAAACGGTAACACTACCCCCCTCCCCAGTACACCCCCCCCCCTCACCGGAGGACGAACGTCACCGTAACCCCCAGCACCGAACCCCAATTTCGTTCGTTGTAACTACTGCCCCCAGCCGTCACTTTCCATTTAGTATGATGGCGAAAAAGTGATACCTGTTCGAAAACGCACGAGTACAACTCGATTTACCGAAGACGTCCTTTCTTTTCATGCATAAAAGTATTTGATGTTTAACTCATGATTGTTAAAATGTCAACAGAACGAGTTTACGTATTCCTTGCGTTACTTCTTTCAGACTGTCCCTGAGGTTCCCGTGTGCCTAGGTTATTAAGATAGTCGCAACCTACGGTGCTTTGTTGTGCAAGGTTATGATATCTTCAGACATAATCCTCCCATTTCATCAAGAACTGAAGGGAAACCAGCTGACAACGACGAAGCTCTGACTGTCAGATTGCCTTGTCAGCCGATCAGATACGCATAAGGGCACGTTGCCAAGCTATGAAAAGGTCAGGTGATGTTCTTTGTCCTCTTACTTTTCACACGCAACGCTTAATAATTGAGAGGCCCTATTGAGCAGATACTGAGAGCACATAGCATATTCTTCCAAACTATAAAGAATATGACGTTGATGTAAGAGGGCCAAGAATGTCAGCAGCATCTACCAGAAAGTGTAGGGAATGCCCCCGTGAGCAACTACAGCAGTTGATTAGCGGTCCCCCGTCAGTTCTGATTGATTTATGTCTCAAACAGTGTCTCTTCAAGCGGACCAATAAATATACGCAGTCTTTGTGTGAAAATTATTCGGTCAATCCCCTTATTTACGTCTCCCGTGCTGGCTTTGGGCACAACAGTCGAACAAATTCACATTTCGTCCTTTTTACAAAAACCAGGCGTGGTTCATAACAGCAGTGTTCTTCATGTCCCGCTGGATGCGTTACGCAACAGACTCATCGAAAACTGTGCAGGAGGTGGAAATTACCGAATCACGTCAAGTGAGAGCCCAGTATTTCCCGACTGAACACCCCCCCCCCCCCCATCCCCGAAAACAAGCTACAACAAGCACGTTTGGGTCTTCGACGCCTCAGGTAGCTTACTGCTTCGCAGGAAATTGATGCTCGATAAAATGCTAGCTAAGGTTGGCCACAGTGGTGCGGCCGATGGCCTTCGAAGCGTTTTGTTCTTTTGGCATCGCTAGCTTTAATATAGCTGTTAGTATGAAGAAGAAGAGAATCTCGCTTTATTTACGATCAAGCATCATAAATGTTCCAAAAACAATGGCTCCACTCACAAAGAGCAAAGAATAGGTTAGGTAATGGATCAAGGTAAAAGGTAAAAGGTCATATAATACTCAAATATAAGTTTAACAGGGTATCAACATCTACTATGGAGACAGATCAGATTTAAACTTCTCAATTTCCGCTTCTTCACGCGTGAGGTAGCGTGCTAGGAATGAGAGTACCGAGTGCTGATATGCTGATGTGCAGCAAGACGTATGACGGAAGCCTCGACGCATGGGATGGGAAGACTTCGCGGTCATTAGTTCAATGTGGAGAGAGTGGGTGACCACATTAAGGATGCGATCAGCAAATCGCTTGACCGTTTTAAAGTGGCATTGTACTATATTATCAGCTAAAAACATAGGAAACACCGGCAGCTGAAGAGAGCATTTGGAGGCTACGTTTCGAGATAACTAGGTCCTTTTAAGTAAGGTGGGAAATATAACTGAAGAGCAGTTAAGAATGAGAGAGAGAAAACATGCATCCACAAAATGCCAGATTAGGGCTTGTGGTGTGTGATATGAACGTAAGCGGCGGATATGATATAAAAGTTTACGGATTCTGATAACGAGTCCTTCTATATGAAGATTAAATGTTACGTTAAATACTAGTGCAACGCCAAGGTATCGGAAAGAGAATACGTCGGTGGGCAATGTCAATATGTTCGGGACTGGGAGAGGATCACAGTCTAAAAATACACTGGCCGGACTTTTTCTCAGTAAGTACAAGGCCATTTACTGACGACCATGTTGAGACATGATCTAGGCCATCTTTCAGTATTTGGAAATTTGAATGATTTTTGAGAGGATGGCCAACAAATATATCATCAGCATATTTAACAACCAAGCATTCATTTGGCGATCGTAGGTCAGCAGTGTGGAGATAGAAGAGATGAGGGGATAATACAGCCCCTTGAAGATCTTCGCAGTTGCTGGGAAGAATCATAGATTTTTGCTTTCCGCACAGAACGAATTGAGTGCGGGAAGTGAAATATTCCCCAAGTGAAGAGACAGCCCATCCAGGAAAGCCGCACGCAGAAGTTTTTTAAGAAGTAGATGGCGCGGGATCGCATTGAAGGCTGAGGAATACTATGCATAGCCTTATACGCAAATTGCTAGGGATCGGAAAAATTGGAGGAAAACGGCGTGATGATGTCTAAAGCGGCTCGTTCAGCAACTTTCAATAGTGCAGAAGAGCAGGCAATTGGACAAAACAATTTGGACCAGAAGAGGGTTTTTTCGGGATTGAAGTGATTTTCATTGATTGCCACTCATCAGGAATTTTAGAATCCATGAAGGGCAAGTGTCAATGCAGGTGCTAACTGAAAGGAGCAGAATTTCAGGAGAAATGGTGATATCCCATCTGTCCCTGCAGCTGTTTAACCTCGAACCTTTTTAAAGATATTTCATCAATTTTTCCATAGACACAGGAACAAAGGCACTTGGATATCAGTAAATGACGTCTGTCGGAAGCTAAGAGGCAGCAGGAGTGTGCATGAAGTTTGCATTTAAACGATCTAAGTCTAAGTCAGCATCTACATATGCTAGTGAGGCGTTTAAGACTCTTCCGAATTTCATCCGAGGAGAAAGGAGAGGAAGATAAAGAAGAAGTACAAAGCTGACTAACAAAAAGGTCGTTCAGACTGGAAAGCTCACGCTTTATTTCGCGGTTCACATCCTTTAGAATATCTCGCAGACCTAGCTGTTTGGCGTCTCAATGTTTGTAGGCGGAAAAAAGAGATTCTGTCAAGTCTAACCATGACAGTATCAAGAGAGCAGCAGACAGTAAAAATGTCGTTAAAAGCATGACTTAACATTCGAGCACTCTGGAAGAGTAAAAAGCTCGTCAGATAGGATGGTCTCAAGCAAAGTCATATCATGCGGAGACGTGTCTTGAACCCTTAGTTTCACCTCGGGTATTGCTAACAGCCCTTTATTAGAGCTACAAAAGATGGTTGGCAAGCCCAATAACACAGAATGCTCTGAGTCTGCCAACGGAGCTCTATTTTTGACCACAAAAGTTTGCGATGGTTAGTCAATATGTGATCCAGAGGGGCGTCAGCATGAGTGTTGAAGGAAATTAAGTCATTAAAACCTAACAATGTAAGGGGGGAAGATGTACACGGTTAGAGCCACCGCTTACAATACTAACATGCTCGCAAGACAGTACAACAAGATCTTGGGAAAGAAAATCAAAAAGCCTGACTAAAGCACGCTGGCATGGACAGGGTTGAATGTAAATGCTGACATGAATAATGCCTTTAGAATAACTTAAAAATCTAGGCTTGCATACTACAGCAATGGCGTCTATTACGTCGTCCGAAAATGAGGACTTACGATTTGTGCAACATTGCTGGTTTACAAAGACAGCCACTTCACCACCCCTGCTGCTGGATAAGGATTTTCTGTCCGAGCGAAAACGAGAAAATTGTCACTCGTCTCGTTTACAATGCTCCGGTCGGCGAAGCTTTGCACGTAGCGCTTTTATTTAAACACCCGTCGAAGAAACTGTAGTTCAGCAATGCTTATCCTCGAAGACTTATTGGGGGCCGTCGAGTTGCGGCTCTTTCAACGAGACCTGGCCATTTATTTAAATGCAACGAAACCTCCATTCTCACAAGAATTAGCGATCGTGTGAGTCGCCGGTTATTTCAGTCATGGTTCACAGAATCCCAGCCTACAGACAACAGTGGCGACTTGCATCCCTATTCGGTGCTGCGGCTTAAATTGAAAAAAAAGCACACCACTTGTTAAACACACAGGCGAACGCGTTGTCTAACGCCAACGCCAGGGAACCAGATGGTCTAGCAATCGTCACGCCCAATTTCACCACGTGTGATGAACGTTCAGCAAGTCACAGGCCGCACGCCGGTCATAAAGTAATTAGCGCACAAGCGGACAATTATCTTCGAAAGGAGAGCCGCTAAGTATCGTAAACGTGTATAATAATAGTGACTGTATGCTATGAGTACTGAAATTCACTCTGTATGAACTCTCCGTTTCTGCTAATGTACATGAAGATGGATCAACAACAGATTTGAAAACTTTAAGTGAATATAATTCTCATCCTAGTGACCACATCGTATTCTTCTTTCTAATTACACCTTGGGACTCCTATGAACCCTTTTATTTCCCATAATCCTTGTGTTTCTCATAGAGAATTTTAAACACCCATGACAAGTAGAGCTTAAAATAATATGCTTGCAACTAGGTTGCTATGGCTCAAGCATGGACCTTAAAAGCTCGAGTTATTAATCCCCTTGGAACTTCTATGTTCCCTTTTATTTCCCATGTTCCTTGGGTTACTTATGGAGCATTGTAAACACCCATGAAAAGTAGAGATTAAAATAATATGCTTGCAATTAGGTTGCTATGGCTCAAGCATGGACCTTAAAAGCTCGAGTTATTAATCCCCTTGGCACTTCTATGTTCCCTTTTATTTCCCATGTTCCTTGTGTTTCTTATAGAGCATTGTAAACACCCATGACAAGTAGAGATTAAAATAATATGCTTGCAACTAGGTTGCTATGGCTCAAGCATGGACATTAAAAACTCGAGTTATAACTCAAGGCGATTTGTTTGGTTGACCTCGGAGCCCTCTAATTAAGACTGTTTCAAGTTGCAAGAGCATAAGTTTTGGCAAACAGCTGGGGCAGCAAGAATAAATCTGGTTATTCCCTTCTATCCTCGAGGGAGGGAGTGTTGCCCGCAGAAAAGTGCAATGGGCATTTGAGAATGGACACTGAATATTGATTGGCGGACGCTGTTAACATGTAACATTTCCTGATGCCTGCACCAGCTTTCCTATGAATTGATGCAGCTTTTTTGACAGCACAGTAAACGCTGACCGTAACTCCAGGAAACCGCTTTATTTTTAAAGGATCATCCCAAATGTTTCAGCAGTATATCCTCCACTTACAGTGGAGAAATTTGGTTACACAAAACAGCTAACAACGGAAGCTCACAATCGATACAAAACAGCCGGAAAATGCCACTGTTCACATCCAAATGTGACTTCCATTTAGAGCATTGAGTGTTCTGCGCAGATGACCCAAATTTTGTAGTTAGAGTAATTGTAGATAACGATTAGCGCATAAGAAGCAAATCCAGTTAAATGGTGTACAAACAGGAAATTTCCACTTGCTAGGAGGGCAGAGAAACATGGTAACCCAATGTCACAAGATCCGCTCGCAGTTGAATGTCGAGGCTCGATTGATTCAACCGCGTAAAAGCCCCCAGCCGAAAATGGTAGTCAGACCATTATAACCAAAAGCTTTCAGTCTTCTTATACATGTGAACTGTAGCTGAAATTAAACCACATTCACCGGGAAAAATATACTAGAAACGTTCATTTCATCTGCTGTTTGACTTAATTTTATAGTTGAATAGCAAAATAAAAACAGTCTGCTAGTTATTAGGAGGGGTTTGACAGATGCAAATAATTTAATTGACCCAACTGTGAAAAATGTATGGCCTCTGTGCGATTTGGAATCACATGGGCAGAAAATGATTTGGTACAGCCAACGTTCTAGCAGACTGTGCTACTAGGGTTCCTCCGGGATCAGTGATTTTAACCTTCATGCACGCATTAAATTCACCAATTCACTATTGAATCAATTGAATAAGTAAAATCTACAAAGCCTCTCCTACTACATCAGTGTTTCCGGTAGTCATTCTGATGGATTCTAGATGATTTTTTCGTAAATTCAGGGCAGTCAGCTCACTATGTTCGCATAAGTGGATTCCATACGGTCAATAGGCTAAAATAATTAAAGTCGTGCACCCCATATATCCCTTGTCTCAGCCTTTTGTCTTAAGAAACCGGTAGATACAGGGGTTTTGGGTGTGAAAAAATAGGGTGGATGGTGAAACGAATTTTAAAAGTGTGTCAAGTGGAAAAATGTAGTTGAATTTATTACCCCAGACTGATTAGGGTAAGTTATGCAACATGTAAATTAAAGATAAGCAAGACGCTTCGCGCCACGGACTATACTAATCTAGCTCCAGAACAATAAGTTTGACCTTAGGTAAATCGAAATGGATGACCTCTTAACCACTATTTCTATCTTTTTCAGGAATTTCAAGAAGCCTGCATTTTTTTACCGTTTTTTCGCAATATATATTAAACGAAAGTACAGATTAGGAAAATCTACAGGTATGAATCAACAACATACTAAAATATAATAAAATTAAAATACATATAGGAGTTTAAGTATGTTCCCCTGCCTATCCCGATTCCCCTTCCCCCAAACTCTATAATCACTGTTTCCAAAGGAAAAAATGCTGGGACAAGGGGTATATGAGGTGCACTACGTCATCTACTGTTGTCACTTCACGGCTCGCGGAGAAATCTCGTATTTAAGTTGGATAGGTCGTTGGCTATATTCAAGCCTTGTTTGCTAAGGTGGGGGGTTGAATACCACTAAGGGCCACGAATATACCACGATTGGGTCAATTGAATTCCCTTATTGTTTTCTGAAACCATCAGAATTACTATGAGTGCGTTTACGAAAAATTTCATGCTTATTGCCGTCAGCAGGGCGCCCCTCTCGCGTTAACGAACATGCTCGCTCAATGGAAGTCCAATGTACTATCGATCTTATTTAGCGGCCACTTATTGTATGAATCCTGCAGGTCTCCGACACACTAAACGTTTGCTTAAGCCTTTTACAACTTGCATTAGATATTGCATTCAGAAAATCTGCGTCATCCAGTTGGCTAGTGTGTGGTCCTCTTGCAGTCTCTGTTGACGTCACTTCAAAATAAACACATTCATTTACGGATAGTGTTTCTTCCATCCTTTACAAAATATGCATTCAATATAGAGTGCACAGGGACGCGCGTCCTATTCAATTACTATTTTTTGAAAAGAACAAAGTAATTGCACGGAAACAAACCATCACTGGCTTCATCAAAGGCTACGTTGATGGGGGCGCTAAGATATTTCCCGATTGCAGGTAAGGCGTTTTCTACAGGAAACTTCGGAAATCTCTGCGGCAGCTTGCTCGAAGTCCTTGTGCGCGAGTGTGCCATTGAACAATCACCAACCATTTTGGCTCTGAAACATTGTTTTCCCAGAAAAAAATCAAACAAGGCGAAGATCCCGAGTTACGTAGGATTTAATGACGTCATGAAATTTCGTGACCATAAAGTACAGAACAGTTCAAGCAATAAGCGCTTAGTGGAAACTGGCCATATAGTCAACCAGACAACTGCATTCAAGGTCGCGCTTCGGGCGACGACCGCGCGTACCCTACGTTTTGCGGAGGCCGCTGAATTGCGAAGACGAAAGCCAGAACTGTGTAAGCTGCTGAACCATGTGATCAACCTCGCATTACCGTGGTAACGATCGATAAAAAACTCATTCCCGCTTACGCCTCCTCGCCAGCCTTAGGCTTGACTGCTACCCTGTCCCCTGCACATGCCCCAACCCCCCGTTTGAACCAAGTCCTGCAGGCTTTCATGAACTGCCGTGCTGTGAAAATTACCTCCCCCTCCTCTACCCTTTATCATGCGCCCACATCTATGACAAATTGTTTCTACCCTCTCTCCCATTGCCTATCACATTTCAGCCTTCGAGACTGACATGTAACTTGACAGTTAATGCTCTTATTAATGCTCTTACAAAGACCGCCTGCAACGGTGGGTCCAGCGAAAGTCATCATCCCTAAATCATCCCCTTATTGAGCACACGATTATCTTTGTGGATAACGACGAACTGTCGGGCAACTTTACAGTACTGTTTTTCACAAGAGCCACCTGTTCAATTTAAAAATAACACCAACAAATATTTTATGTTTAACCCTTTCAGAGGCAGTGAAAACCGAAACCGTTTTATTTATTAAATTAAGCATCAAATGAGCACAAAAAAAGTCAAAGGAGCAGCAGCTTCCTGCCTGTATTGCAGCAGTATTTGAGGTGTTGCCAGACCTGTAACAACCCATCACGGTGGGCATTATACAGTTGCCGTACATATGTCATCGGTTGGTGCAACCTAAGGACAACGTACTATTGGCCAAATTCGGGCCAATTTCAAGATCGCTAGAGGGTTTTAAGCGAAAACTGGATCGATATAGCAGTGCACGATGGATCGGAACTGACAATTTGCAATAACAATAATACTACTTCCAATTTTTCAGTAGTATTAGTTTTTATATCCATTCACGTTTGCTATTTATTACGCCCTCCCACGCATAGCCTCATGCGAAGGTCTCC
This sequence comes from Ligula intestinalis, assembly GCA_036362985.1. Classification (NCBI taxonomy): domain Eukaryota; kingdom Metazoa; phylum Platyhelminthes; class Cestoda; order Diphyllobothriidea; family Diphyllobothriidae; genus Ligula; species Ligula intestinalis. The sequence continues at coordinate 88,838,328 of JAYGXS010000003.1, read as the reverse complement.
GCGGTCTACCCTACTTGGCTATCTGCGTACCGTGATTACCCGCTGGCGATCTTATCAGCCAGACCTGCCGGTCTAAACGGTCACCCTTGGTTCGACCCAAAGCGGACTGTCGACGATCTGGACGGATGCCTCTGTTTTTCCAGTTCCGTGGCGGACTCTGCAATCAGCAAGGAAGAATCAGGACGTGGCTTCCACACGGTGATGATCCTGGGAACCTTTGCAATGCCCCCCCCCAGTGGGAACTCCCTTTTTTCTCCTAAATCCCACGCATTCCCCCCACAAGGGCGACAGTTTTTCTCCTAAAAATCCCTGAGGAGTTTTTTCACTGTCTGCTCCTATTTTCATCCTATGACTCAGGACAACTGGCCTCGCCAACAGTCTAAGCAACAAATTTTTTGCTACCACTGCACATATGTACAAATAGGGCACTCAAAGAAATTTTTCCTACATACCCTCAATATACTGATACTGATACTGAAGATAATGGGGATTGTACGCATTTTGGCAAAACTGGATGAAAAGTACAATACAAACATCACAAGATTAGCAGAATTTATTGATGTCATAAAATTTTGTGACCTCCGATTGAACTGCAGATGTCGTTGCATATTAGTCAGAGAATTAATCGTCCAATTTCGTATTGTTCTAATTCAAAGGAAGCGAAACTTAGTTTTGGGCCGTTTCAATAGAGCCGCTATAATCGGTTCTTCGGATAAGATCAATGAAGATATAAGTTTTCGGACGAAAGTTTTTCTTGGAAACGACTATCTTGGGAAATTCAGTGCTAAGTATTGAAACCGGAGGCAAGAAATTACTTCTAAAATATCAGTGCCAAAAAGCCGGTGAGCGTTCTCCTGCCTTTCAAGGATGAAAGTATCGCCAACGTGATTAATCGAAGGCTTCGATGCAAAATTAAAGAGAACTAACTCAGCCACTAAGTGCTGCACGTAAGCACAACAACAGGTATTCCAGTTCGGCCGACTTAAGACCTTCGGTCTATGTCCACTACATCAAACTGTGCTCACGAGTTTACATGCAGTTGCGGAGGAAAATACATCGGGCGCACGCAAATAAATTTGGCAACACGTTAAGCTGAATATATGCCAAAGTGGTTGCTCAGGGCGGAAAATAAAATACCGAAGAGTTTAATCACGAAGCACCTAATGGACGTCGACCAAAAGACTGCGTTTAAGGTCGTACTTCGGGCGACGACCGGGCGTCTCCTACGTTTTGTGGAGGATGCTGCAATACGGAGACGCAAACCAGGACTCTGTAAGCAGCTGGACCATGTGATAAGCCTTGTATTACCGTGGTTACGATTGATAAACTAATTCCATATCACGTCTCCTCCCCCCCTGAGGACTGACTGGTACCCTGTCCCCTGCTCCAACCTCCCTCCCCTTTTAAACGTCCTACAGGCTTTCATGGACATGAAATAACATGCACTGCCATTCGGTGACAACTGCCATCTCCTCCCCCTCTAATAACCTCACCGTGCGCCCACATCTATGACTTATTGCTTCTCCTCCCTTTACCTGTCAGGGTTTCACCTTTCTTGGCCGACGCGTAATTGGACAGTAAATCCTCTTATTAATAGAAAACCACCGGCTGCAGTTGAATAAGAGGTCGCGATAGTTTATGACGTACATAACTTCTGCTTATCTCGTGCTCTTTGCCTTGTTCAAATTTCCTCCGGGAAAAAAATGATTCGAAATGTACAGTGGTTCGAGGGTTGGCTTCCTGATCAACAAGTCGTGGTTTAAAGCTTCAGGTGGGACACCACCTGGGATTGGGTGTGTTTGGTTGATAACGGCTTATAAGGCCGAAATGGTCATTTCAAGTTCCTTATACTCTGATCAGCTGTTTGCAGAGCTTGAGAAGGAGTCGCAGGACAGAACGGGACGAGTGGATTCCATTAGCCATCAGTGAACCTTCGTCAACAAAAGACATTTGTTTCCAATTGAGACCAGCAAGACAATGAGCCCGTGATATAATGGTTAGTGCGTTGGACTTAGAACAATCAGGGTCGCAGTTTCGAGCCGCGGGCAGTTAGATTAATGTCGTAACTTACCATATTAACAACCTAGGTACTAGCTAAAAGGCTTAAATAGTGTTTCGCCGGCATTTTGCTGCTGCTTGCCACAGCTGCGAGGTGTCCGGCTCGTCAGTTGGTCCCCCAGCTTTCTCCGTCTGCTTTCTGGTTGCTATACCGGTTTTGAAAGTTTAACTTTGTAATTTCTTGATAAATTAATTTCTGTCCGTGGTACACATCAGCATATTTAAGGTCTGTAGGCATAGACCGAAATTGTAAGTGAATATTTAGATTTACACCCATCAACCACCGCAAAATATGCACTTGCTGCTAGCAGACAGGCTTTAGTAGTATATATCGACCCACTGATGAGCCGGAACTCTCATAGCTGTGTAAAGCAGCGGCAAAATGCTGGCCTAACACGGGTCTGGACCTTTTTCTAGTACCTAAGCCGTACGTATGCCTATTCGTTGGACGTAAGTCCATATTTCGCAAGGGTTCGCGTGTTTCATCCAAAATATACAGTTACAATTTCGGTCTTTGCGTAAAGAACTTAAATATTCTGATGTTTACCGCAAACAGAAATTAATTTCACTGGAAATTAAAAAAGTCGAACACCATCTAGAATTGGATATAACTGGATGATAATGGCTTACGAACCGGAAATGGTCATGCAAGTCTTCCTCATCTTTTCGTGGGTAAATATTCAGTTCCAAAACTACAAAACCAGCAGAGGTACGCAACTCAGAAGGCATACACGAAATTTTCGTCTGCAACGCATTCTACAGCAAATGAATTTATTTCAGTCTTCAGGCAGTGACCTTCTGGGTTATCTCACAGGCTAACAGACTTACATTTTCATGGAAAGGAATCCTTTGGGGCATCCTTTTGAATGCCACTGCCATTACAGCACACATAAAACTTCCTGTCGATTATGAAGTCTTGCGTACATCAAAACCACGACCAGACAGAGAAATGCAAAAAGCTGCGCATGTATTTCCCGAAAGCCAACTCGTAAAGTCGGAAGAGAACACAAGTGACCAGACTGAACAGTGGCGTGCAGACCTACCCACCCACTTTTCGAGGTACTGATTCACTTTGCAC
>JAYGXS010000003.1:88755817-88829975 GCA_036362985.1 Ligula intestinalis | reverse complement strand
GAGGAGATACACAATGAATTCGTACAGAAAAATCGATATCAACACAAGGTCATAAGGAGTGGCCAAGTGGCTAATCAATAACATGAGAAGTTCAAAAGCTATGGTCAGCAAAAATAACAGGGAAAAACACCTGAAGTAACAACTTAGGAGGAAAAATGTAGAAACAGGGAGCCAATGTTACCAAGGCAAAGTTAGGTTCACTACATGCTCCAACTGTTTACATAGGTCGGGTTTGACCCGCCGTACGTAGGCTGCCTCCAGGTAGCGTAAACTGCGATTTGTTCGTGCTCGAACAAGTACTCGGAAGGACGTTTTGGGGTCAACAGAATGGCCTGAGTCTAACAGATGTTCAGTAATTGAGGATCGGGGAATTCTGTTTTCTTGTTTCATTAGCCAGCTAGGTAAATGTTCCTTAGCTCTGGTGGCCGATTGCCTCTGCGTTCGCCCTATGTACTTGCATCCGCAAGTACATGAAAATTAATAAATGCAGTTTGAAGTGGCGTGCATCGGCATGGCATCCTTCGCATGAGGAACTGGTAAAGGCTTTGTCGGATTGCAAATTATCAGATCAGCAGCATAGTACGTCCTTCCAATGGCCTTGAGAAGGCGTCTTTTGATGGTGTTTAGTATGTTGTCGCTCTTAAATGGTAAGGAAATGAAGACGGGCTTTTTTGGTGCTAATTGTTGAGTCAATTCAGGTCTTAGAGGTTTATTGTATTTGTCTATAAATTGACTTGGATATCCTCGCTTCATAAGGGTGCGGTTAAGGTTGGTTAATTCATTTTCCAATGTATCCGTAGAACAGATCATTCTGGTCCTCTGGAAAAGAGTATATACCAAGTTACGTTTCCATTGAATGGGAACAAAACTCAGATAATGTAAATATTGTCCTTTCCAGGTGTTTTTATGGAAGACCGTCCGTGTAATGGAACCATCTTTCTGTCTGGATAAGTTAACGTAGAGAAAGGAAAGATGGTTATCTTGTTCTCGTTCCATGGTAAATGTTATCTTAGGATGCAGACTGTTCATTGTGGACAATAATCCTTCGGCTTCCCTTGGATTGTCCACAATCGCAAATATATCATCTACATATCGTCTGTATAGTGTGTTATTGTTCAATTTGGCAGATACTTTGCCTTCTAAATGGCCCATAAATATGTCAGCAAAGGCAGGTCCTAGTGGGCTTCCCATCGCGACTCCGTCAATTTGTCAATTTGTCGTATCCTACCGTTTGGCTTCTTTACGGCGACGAGCTCTCTCGAAATGATATGGATCCCATCAATCATTTTGCTGCTATTGCCATGTTATAAGTAAGCCAGTTGTCCTGAGGAGATAAGTCGGAGTGCATTTATTCTGAGACGAGTAAAGTGTGACGCTCTCGTGACTCCGAGGTCTCCTCCTCGTATGGTCCTTCGGATGTAGATATTACTCGTCTTGGACGCAATGGCTGCCGTCAACGTTCACAGAAGCATCATGCCGCTATCATTCACAAACTTTCCCCACGAGCGACAGTTTTTCTCCTAAAAACCACAAATGACATTCCATTTTAAATTATGAGCCAGCCTTAGGAGTTTTTACACTGTCTGCTCTTCTTCCTCAGTAACACTGCTGGCTCGTGTTAACTGAATGTGAGTGTATTACTTGAAACAAGCGAGTAGTCGTCTAAAATTGTGTCAACGACTTTTTTGGAATGTTCGGCTATGCCGATGCATTTCTTAAATCATTTGTACCAAGAGGGAGCTCAAAGGCGTTTGCCTATATTTCCTTCAATAAATTTGACTTGACTTGTAACAGGTGAGGTTAATTTAAAGAATTCGCTCCAATCGTTTAATGAGACAGCCTGATTTTTGCCAGATACTACAAAACTTGTGCTGAAAACAGTCTAGAGGTATTAAAAGAAAGGGGTCGAAGGAACGAGAATATCTCACGCACACATATATCTGATAAATTATTTACCTACCATCCTCACCAAGGCATAGTTAGCACTTGACAGATGAAATGACAAATAATATTACAGTTGTTTACCCCCCGCTGAACGTGTGGTGCAAGTTCAGTAAAGTGAAGGGGTGTTGGGATCTGGAGAATAGCTCTGGGGTGTGGCGCTGTGGATTGAAGAGCTTTTCTGGACGAGTGGGGATTTGGGGCAGTACACGCTGAATGAGTTTTGTAACCTAGACTTTAAAGAGGAATTCCGTCCAGAACCTGTGTCGTAGGCACGTGTGTTAGTCCATCCTGTTGTCTACCCGTGGTTATTTATACTTAACTAGACTGCCAATACCCAGTATAAATTATTGCTGAATGGTCTTCTGCACGAATCATTGCATGATATTAAATCACCCCCCCCATGGTACAATGACCACCGGTTTTGCGTCCAGAAGTTCACTTGTGGTACTGACTTAAATAGCAGGAAGCAGAGAAGTTCATGAGTTTAGTGGAAGGAGCCCGCTTAATCAACCGTCCTTAGAGCTTTTCATGCACGAGTACTTTGCACGTGAAAATATGCGTGCATGCCAGGCGTCGAAAAAGGTGCAAAAAGAACTGTCAGTAGTAACTAACTTATGACGTAGAAAAAAAGTTGTTTTTTGGCGTGACTGCACTAGGATGCAGCAGAAAACCTATTGCCAGTGTTATTCTCTGAGCGCTAAAAAGATGAAATTTAGAGGGGACTTCCCTCTGGCCGACCACCAAATATGTGGGCAAACATAACAACTTGCGACGCTCGACGTTTTTCCACTTTCATTTTAAATTTAACTTTCATTCTTGAAAAGGATTCACAAAAAATTTAAGTTGTTAAGCTTCCACCAAAGCTCTTTCGTTTTTTAAACTTCGACAGTTAAGCAAAGAATTAAACTTAGTTTTAAAATGGCTACGTGCCTGCAATTAATTTTAAAATTAGTTCTATCTCGTGCCGTCCGCTCATCTTAGCAAACTGCCTGTCTACGCTTATACTGTCAAGTCAAGTCAAGTCAAATTTATTAAAGGAAATATAGGCAAACGCCTTTGAACTCCCTCTTGGTACATAGGATTTAAGAAATGCATCGGCAAAGCCGAACTTGTGGTGTAATTGACAGTATATATCTACGGTCGAGAACTGTAGAATTCACCAATTACGTCATGGACTGACGGTTTGAGTAGGTACTAGATTATGCTATGCGAAAAAGACATGCGTAGCGTCTATCACACTCTCTATTCCCTCACCTAGTTTTGCAAAACGATGTAAAAAATTTTAAGTAAGAAGAAAGCTTCATCAACTGGTTACTGTAGGTACGCATCTGAAAGGTCAATCCTCGCGAAAACTTTCCCTCCATTAAGGGTGACAAAAATGTGGTCTACAGTTGGCAAGGGGTAGTGCTAGTCTTCTAATGCGTCATTCAGCCCGGTCGAGTAGTCTGCGCATAGTCTTATCCTACCGTTTGGCTTCTTTACGGTGACAACGGGAGCAACCCATGCTAAATAATTTGTGGAATAGATTATGCCTTTCTGCTGCAAGCGCTCCAGTTCTTCCTTGACCGCTGTTTGTACGGCAAAAGGGATACGTCTACTCTGTCTAATTACTGGGTTTTTCCCAGACTTTATCCTCAAGCTTTCTGTATTCTTTGTACACCTTTCGGCTGACATCTCCATCTACTCGGCATACTTCTGCTTCAGGTCCTCTTCTGTAATGGCTACCGCACAGCATATCTCCTGGAATGGCCGATTCCAGAGACCTCAGTTTGTATCTAGTCTTATTTCCAAGGAGATCAGTGTTCTAGTTCGATACATAAATGTCAGACAAACAGGCCTTTTCCTCAAACGCGATAGAGGCCTGGAAAACACCCTCAACAAGCATTTGCGTATTATTTGATGTCCAGGCACGGATGGTCGTTGGCTTCAATTCTGGCACTCCCAGAGCCTCCCACATGCCTTTTCTAATTATCGTAAGGTCTGACACTGTGTCACCCTGCAACGTAATATGTTCTCCATCTAGAGTGACCGTCAACTATGGTCTGTCTTCGCAACTGAGGACCTGTGACTCACTTTGGGTTATGGCATCATAGCTCTTTCTTGGACTGAGAGATTTGGTACGAATAATGGGTTGCCTTATGACCAAGTAAGGAGCACTTTTAACACATTCTAGTGCGATTAGGGCAATCGGATACAAAATGCCCTCCACCACATTTCCAACAGGCTCTTTTTGGTTTCGTTGGGGAACTAAACTTCTCCCTAGGTTTGCTGGCTTTTGCTTCGTACACACGCACTGGTTGGTTGATTGTGTCCCCTATCAGCCAAGTGTCGCTTTTGATGTTCATAATGCGAGCGCACGCCTCTGCTTACTCTTGAACCGTCTTTTCGGTTCTCTGATCCAATTGAACGCGGAGGCTTGTACGGATGTCAGCGTCGTTAGGAAGCACCATGGCTTTAATACACAGGAGAGCTTTCATCTGCTGGCTAGTGGCAGTTTCTAAATTCGCTTGATGATATACATAATTCAGTCGGCCGGCTAGGTCAAAGAAGTCTTCCTCTGGCTGTTTCTCCAGCTTCAAACACTCGTAACGTCTGTGAAACAACGATTTAGAGAAACTGAGTAAAGACTCCAATTTCTTAACTGTGTCCAAAAATGGTGTGTCAACCGGCTTCGCAGGTAAAACAAACTAAACGTACCGTTCATGTTCTCGTTGACCAAGCTTGAGCAGTAGAATCTCCACCTTTGTCTTATCCTCTAGTTGTGCTCCTTCTGCAAACAGTCTTTCATATTTCCGTAACCAGGCCTCGCAATTCACAGGCTGGGAACTCAGTTATCCGGTCCTCAATCTGCTTTCGTTTGCCGTCTGTGGAGACTGGCCCCCAATTTCCTTGCATTTCCTTAATAAATGCTATGAAGCTTTCCCGATGGACATCCAGTACTTCTTTCAGCGTTTCTTTCATCTGTTCTTGGCTGATCATGATGTTTGTTCGGCTGCGTCGCCAGTTGTTACAGCCCAGTTGGTTGGGACCCGACTAATAAGCAGAAGAAGCCAATAGAGTGGTTCTGATAAGAAGCCTTTATTCTGATCCATACAGAGACAGCAGGATTTTTAGCTTTTCCAATATAGCCTATTTATTTATAGAATACTCATGGCCCAATATCATGCAGCGGATCGATATTTTGCCGCAAATCGATAACCCCCAATCTGCGTGAACTATCGTCGCGTGTACACGTTGTTCGATAATTCCTCGCGCTGCGTGAGCAGTCGTCGGCGTTTGTCGTTTGCCTGTGCGCATGACTCGAGGCCGTGGGCTCTAAGTGCATGGCCGCTGGCGTCCCTATAACAATAGGATACAGTCATTACTGCAAACATACAAATATACTTAACAGTAATTTCATTTTTGCGTGTTGGTAGTTTGTTGAACAGCATGCGGGCTCTAAACTGCTGAACCTTCATCACGCACGGTGAACACTAACGTGATGATTGTCGGTCATCTGGCCCTCAGGTTCTGGCGTTGGATAGCGCGGTGGCCTGTCCGTTCCCCAAGTGGCGACTTGCTTTGACTAGATTTAGTCCCAGTCCCAATTATGGATTGGGCAAATCGTTGCACTTGTTTAGAAATTGGGAGCCCGTGAACCATGACTCAAATACCCATTTCACGACAGGAGACATTCGAAGTCGCCTTTAGATGTTGATCAGTTTAAACGTACTTTTTTCAAAAAGTCTGTCGTTACTGTTGACGGTCGAACCAATGGAATAGAGGAAAACAATGAGCTATCACTTAAAGAAACCCTTATCTGGTATGTCTGCATTCATAAATTATGGAGGGGGGTCCAGCCTTATATGCGGCCTTTACTGTCCAGTCTAAATCCTTGTTACTAAAAAGAGTCGCATATACAGCCACTTTAACAACCCAATCTTTGGGGCGTCACATAAGTACACAGTGGTGTGCAAGGGCACTCCGGACTTGTGCACCTTTAGTGGGCAGTAGAAGCACACAACAAAAGCATCAGTGTCATCTGTAGCCAGCGGTGTCCTTCTGGGAAGTGTGACTGTCTTGCGTTACTTATTTATGACCTCACTCACGATTTTAAATTTTTTTGAACTAGCCTACAGCCGATAAAGCCTATGTTTCCTTGCCCATGAATAGGCATACCAGTTTTGAACAGTGTCCGACTTTCGAGCACCCCTTTCAGTGGACAGCATGACAACATCCTTCATTATCCGTATTTCTAAAGTTCTCGTAGTTCTGACTATAGACTCTTTATCCGGCGGGATTTCTGGGGAATTTGCTCGTAAATTACTTTCCATATCCATCCTCGGCTTTACACTCCTAAGCGCTGATTCGAAGGATGCAATAACGTCTTCTCTCCAAGGGTGTCTTGTGTGTTGAACTGTGTTCCATAAGAAAGAGCCGCTCAAAGTGACTGAGTGGGACGATTCGAAGAAAATATGTGAAACTGGTTCTCGTTATAGTTACATTCCCTGACTACAGGTGACTCTGAAAACATTTTAGGATGGAGGCATGTGACAGAGACAGTTCCTGTGCCGCAAAGGTCGACTCGCAGTCTGCATAGTGCTTGTTGGGTGGCATTTTTGAATGAGCAGTTGGCAGACTTGTATCAGCCATCTGATCATTCATTTTTTGACTTCTGCAATCATCCACTAATAGTTTAGTTTTGCCTTAGACTGGCAATCGACATGTCACTCCTACGGCGGAATAAAAACTGACCTTGTATCCGTTAGCCGGGATTCAACGTTAGTGTTGTATTCGTTGGCGTACAGTGTGAGTTACTGCCATCACATGAAAATTCATCCGTTGATTCCGTTAATCCAGTTGCATGTTCTTCCGAACTTTTGAAGCGCACTGACCAAATTGTTTGATTAGAGTGGTTTGACAAATAAGCAGAAACCGTCCTTGTCAACATGGGCAGGGTTCAAACCCTGGTGATAATGGGGGTGATCGTTTGACCATCGATTCCGATGAAGTCACCCATATGCACCAATCACGTTGGTTCACTGAAGGGGAATAAAGAAGAAGGGTGATATGTAATGGATAGTAGACGTAGCAGACATCAACCACACTATCCGAAATCATCCTGGGCTAAGAAAACCAAAATTAGATCTATCTTTAGCTACTTTTTCCAATGCGGGCCAGAACACCACCTCGTCTAGTCTAAAGTGACAGAAAACTTTGTGCTGATACTGCTGCACTACCTACCTTAATCCTCTGCAGTAGGTGTCAAGGAAAAATCACTGAGACCGAAACTAATACTGTTACTACTATTTCTACCACAACTAACTAGCAATGTAGCAGAGTTTTAGTAGAACTGGTACTTTAAATGATGTTAATATTAGTCAGAGGTGGCGCTGACCAAAAGCAATGCTGGGGTAAAAATGCCCTCGATCTCAACAAGAGGTGTGAATCTGGGTTTATGCTATTGTAAGTACATCAGGGATTGCCTTGGTTTCCACTCTCAGAACGTCATCCAGCACGCGGTATCAGTTCATACTAAGTTTGGACTATGAGGCAGGTACTTATTGGTGTACAATAGGAATTACTCCAATTACGAAACATTTGCTCCGTACTATGCATGTTCCGCCAAAATTCGAAAGCTCACTGAACGAGTTCTCTTTGATACCAATCTGCCGTTCTCTTGAAATTTCTCCGGCCGATTTATAACCTGTCTATGAAGCCAAGCATGTAACCTTGAGTGATGTAGCTTGTCTCGTCCTTTCTGCCCCAATAAATATATAATGGTTGCTTTACCTACGTATGTACTTTATTTGACTAATCCTTTCACTTTAATGCTCTTTGGTGTATTTTCCTACTAACCAAAGAGTCTGCGTGCGGCTCTCCAACTGAATTCTTTTTTGGTGTCTTCCACCATAAATTTGTTCCGTCCGGCAAGTGAAAACCTACATACAATAAGTGTGGAGTCCTTCAGGGTTACAGCCAGTATCCTCGCAGCTTTACCGTTCACATTTGTGAACTGAGATTTCTCAATGACTGCGGATAAATTTAGTGTTTTGATGGCATGTAGAGCTTTGGTCATGTTTCTACATTCCTGTAGGAAAAGTGCCTCTAAATTAATAGTCTGGGCTCAGTACATTGTGTTTTGCATCTGCAAACTTGTCTGATTTGGGAATCATTTGACAGACGTTGCAGTGTAAAATCATCTTTTCCTGTGCTTAAACTCCTCCCTTCATATGAACCCCTTTTTCCTTAAATTTTTCGATGACATTCTTTATCTCTGTGTATGTTCGACCATCAGTTTTGCTGAACAACATAAAGTACACCAACTGGTTGGTACATAAGGTGACAGTCTCAGGGAGTAGCTTTAAAGAGGAAAGAGGACGTAGTAAGCGCCAACCATACTCTTCACTTTCGCCCGGAGTCTCCAAGGCTTAACGGAACCTGGCGTAGGCTGGTTTCTCTAGTGCAAGCCGAAACATCTTCGTTCAAATTGAGATGGGTAGGAACTTTCATTTCGTCTCACTGTTTATATACTTTCCTACGGTTATTTTATGGATTTCTGTTACGAGGGATATGTGTATTTGAAAAAAAATACCCTGCTTGCTTTCTTCTGCTGCAGATGTTTCTTATTTCATTAAAATGACATTTAAGTACGACATTTTTGAAAATGGTCAAGAAAGCGCATAGGTTGTTCGGACCCTTCACTCTGAATCAATATATCCGAAGTCGTTCTACCCCACGTTTCTTGCCTAATGGTATATTTTTTGTCGTAAATTGACATACCAACGTTCAATTCTACTATATGTAGAGTCACTCTGGGTGTCCCGTTAATGCTGGATGTTTTGCTGTAAAGTTTTTAAACATCTTCTTTCCACAGTTAACCGAAAACTTTTTTTTCTGAAACTGTTGGCATAACATTACCAAAAGGAAGCTTATTTCTCTCTCGCGCACTTTCCATATATCTGGGCAACGCAGGCCCAAGAGCTGGTGGGTATGTGACCACTCAAATGCCACTTATTTGGAAACATGTTGATAAGCGTTCTGTTCAATGGATCAACATCCTATTTGCCTGTAACTGTCAGGGAAACTTTAACGGTAAAATTTGTACGTTTTTATCATTAACGTATTGGCTTAGTCTGTCGCTGATATTTTGGATGACACAGAGCTTTCTTCTTCTCACCTTAATTCGATGGATTCGATTGTTTTAGCCCACCGGAATTGCTATATCGGTCTGTTGGCCAGGATCCGCTCCACCACCTGAAAGGGGCCTTAAAAAGTTGAAGTACGATTAACTTCTATGCCTTATTCAGCAACGGCTTATAAGCCAGACGTGCTTTTTCCAGTCTCTCATGTCTTCGCCGGCAATACTATCCGCTTATACTACCAGCTGCTAAAATTGCAGTCAGGGCCTGAAAGATGACGTCCAAGGTTGAGCGAGACAAGTGCGTTTCATTGGCGATCAGTGCACGTTCATCAGTGATTAATAAAACAGTAAATTCCAGGTGTCTTCAACTATTGGGCCTTTTCAAGGCACCGTCTAATAGAACGCGATAGCCTGATGTAAGTTCTGTCATCGGAGTAGCCCAGGAAATATAAATGAATTTTTTAATTTAGATATTGTAAGTAGCAACTAAAAGTATGTACATAATTACGAATATAAAGTTTGATGTCAGGAAATGTCAGTCGGCGTTCTGAAAGGTTTTTTGATTGAAAATATAATGATGCCCAATGGCCAGCTCATTCACTCGTATCACATAAAAGGCTTTCATATAATCTTCTTTGCGCTCGAACTAAACAAGCAACATCTACGTAGAACGCATTTTGCCAATTACTTTTGGATGTTTTTATTATATTTCATGAAATACATATGCTAAAATGTTTTCTTATAAACAGGTAGGAGCAAAGTGCACCTACATTGTATACCTTAATGCTGAAGGTTTCCAGTTAAACTGAACTATCCAAGCATATAGTAACGTAGATTTTCATTCGGTAATACTGTCCGTAAACTGTGCTGCATTGCCCCATTATCCCGCATTATATCCTCATACGCTTTCCTTGTGTGCAAATTGCAACAATCGCCTGCACCGAACCTTGTGATCCTAGGCTATGCAGCCGTTTAATGTACTTCCTAATCGCTATCCATATCCGATAGCTGAGAATCGTGGCGGGCCCCTCTGATTGTTCACCTGCTTGGCAGAACCAGTACCCGCCAAATGCATATGGTTAATGCACCTCTGACACTTTGGTGATGTTCTTGTCACCTGTGCGATATTCTCCTCTTGGGAACCTTAGGCTATTGATAAAAACCACGATGGGCTCCTTTTGACATGCCTCAAAGACTCTCAGCAGCAGGTCAGCCTATATTGCATATACTTCCCCCCCAGGAGCTACAGTCTTTCCCCTTAATATCCCTCAAATGGTATTCAAGCCTCCTGAATTTCTAAACAATGCCTTAGGACTTTAGCTGGCTTCTCTTTAACCAGTTTCATTTACTGCTATCGCTACTCTTTTGCAATGTTCACTGAATCAATGCATTTAGTAGCTGTTCCGTACCAATAGGAAGCTTAAAGTCATTTACCTACATTTCTAGTAATAAACTTGACCTGACCTGAAATTTGAGATAAATGTGACATAAAATATTATACAGCTTTATTTTGGTAACCCATTAACCTATATGCTTGTGCATACTTCAATAAAGATTTATAAAGGCATATAAATGCACTAAGGAAAGTTGTTACGCAATAGCAATTTATTGTTTAAGAGGTAAGGTTTACACAGCATCCGATAACAGCCAGCTCTGAAAAACTTGCATGATAATTTGAACGAAATATCATGCCGCACATAATCTATGTGACAGCCATTTATAAGAAATATTATCGAACTGAATGCATAAAATGGAATTCACGTTAAGAATTAACGATAGAACACATCCAATTGAACACAGAACAAGATATAGCCGAATGTCAAAAGAAAAAAATACATCCGGATTCAAGCAAATTGCGATTGAAAGGAAGTAAATGTGACCTTAAGGACAATTATGTATTTGTTCGGCGTTTCCATTTTCTTCGCGCATCTTTCAACAGAAACAATGGCAAAAACGCGCACGTTTTAATTATCTGCGATAAGACAGTAACATTTTTACAAAGTATTTACAATAATAATGTAAATATTTGATGATGAATAATCTAAAAGGTACGTAGGCCAAACGTTAACCCTGAAAGAAAATCTGCTGAAAAAACTTAATGGCCATATAAACACATTGATTACTTTTCTAAAACAATTGAATGGGAAAATATGGATTGCACGATAAAGACGGATGTCAAAGAAAAGTTAATTTGAAGAAGATTACATGTATTTATTTGCAAAAGTGTGCATATAAGGAAAAGATGCACTAATGCCTCCCAATGCACTTTTCATAAGCACAGTTCCGCCGATCTCCGACATGATAAATAATCTTCTTTTGCCGTCCAGCTAAGACCCAACTGGCTGTTTTTTAAGGAGCCATCATCCCTGACCAGGAAAAGGCACCCTTGGGGATTAATGCCCATCAACATTAAGAAGTAGACAGCTTTAAATACCTCGGGGCGAGACTGCTACCGAATGGGCAGAGCAAGGATGACATTGTCTCCCGTATCGATGCTGCTAGCCGGGTTTTCTCAATCCTTTGAAAGTACCTATGAATCCGACCTGACATCTCCATCTCCACGAAGATTCGTGTATACCATGCATCCATCCGGTCAGTCCTGCTCTATGGATGGGAATGCTTAGCTGTGCGCGCTGAAGATGAGTGAAGGCTGGAGGTCTTTGACCACCAGTGCCTGAGGACGATCCTGCGAGTTAAGTATAGCGACTTCATCTCAAATGAGACAGTCCGCATCCGCTGCGATCGTATCACGAGGATACCTCAAGCCATTAAAAGAAAGGCGACTGAGGTGGTTTGGACACGTTCCCCGTCGTCCGCCCCACAGGCTTAGCTATGCTGCCCTCGACCCGGCACCGCAGCCCACCTGGAAACGTCTAAGAAGAGCGAATTGAAGACTTGGCTAGACACCGTGCGTCAAGACATGGAAGCAGTTCTTGGACCTTCTATCTTTGGCCGCCATCGCTGGAGAAGGGACTGGGTGGAGCTTTGGAGATCCGCTGCCGCCAATCACCACGCATGGAGAGGTACCACTCGTGAAATCATTGAGGCTGGCTAGATCAGGCATGATCAAAGCCATAAAAAGTACAAGTACAACTGGCAGTTTGATACCGAATTGCTACGGGTTTCATGAAGGAGAAAATTGCGCACACAGTTTTGCAAGTGCGTGCAACATCTCTTATTCTGCAGTCACTACCTGTGTTGCCTGTATATGCTTTTATTTGCAACCAACATCTCCTTATATAAGGCTGGCCGTTAAGGTATTATTGAGGAATGAATACACTCGTAAAAATCCCTTGCATACGAGCAATTTGGGGCCTTCGGTAAAAATATATATTTCTTCAGACTTAGAGCACTTCCAAGAGTAAGGTTGTAAGACTGATTAGTGTGTAGTCTATTTTGAGAACATTTCATTCACAAAAGGATGTCGGCTTTTAAGGAGCTTTGCTAATAAAAAGTATGCACTGTAAAAAGCGGCTGCATAAACAATAGGCATTTTTTGTCACTGATTTTGAATGCCTTTATAAATTTCTATATATTTTATCGAAAAAATAAACGAAAAAACTATTTCTTGTGCTGTTTTGGTGGAACCTTATCCCTTATTAAATTGTATACTTTAAGAAAGTTATCTTCCGGTTTCAAAACCTTTTAATAAATACCTTAATTACGATTTTAGGTGTTCCTGCATAATACCTCGTATTCCTCAATTAATTAATGCTGCCTTTAATGTATGCAGCATGATCCACAACTATTGCAACATTTCATGAGTACTGTGTGACTTTTTCTCAAATCCTAGGTGAAAACGTACTCTTCATTTAACAGATTGTAAACAGCGTGCAGGCTGCAAACCTTGACTTCAAGTGTAGCAGTCCGTAGGTTTCAAAATTATTCGGCTACACAGAAACTTTTTCAGAAACAAAATGAACCGTCCTTTAAGTATAAATTTTAAAGAAATCGTTTTTGCTACCAAATAATTTATCGTGCATGCATTAAATAAAATACATTTGAATTTTTAAACGCAGTCAAAATGAATAATAAAAAGGCATATTACTTAAGTAGCTAGTTTTTACAATCGAAACATATTGCTTGTGGTCAGAACGAAGCTCTTTAGAAGCTTGCATCCTATCGTGCCTGAAAATCCTTCAGGATATACTACACGATAATCAGTGTCACAAACTGGGGCAATGTCGATTAGCGATATAGTACCATTTTTTCACATACGTTGGCATGTTGCGTGATTTTTGGCGACTACTTTATATGGAATGGAGCCTATAATGCTGGTTTTGTCCAAGGCAAACTTGTGCTGAGGTTCAAGCAAATGTATGGTGGCGTTGGACAGGTGATCTCATCAATTGAGCCCTAATTGATGTTTATGTAAGCATGTAGAGGCGGAAATTTCTATTTTTTCAACAATAAATTTCATCACGGTCACCCCAAGTAATTTTGTAAATGACCTGTTTTCTGTCCAGGTAACTAACCCTATCCTAGAGTGTACAAGCTGATTTCGTAATGTGGTCGTTGGCTTGTGCGACACTTGCATCTGGTACTTCCTCCAGTGTCTTTCAATTAGATAATACGAGCTTTTGATGTATGGAATTGTTCGGCAACTTCTTGGGTTGGTCATTTGATCAGAGGAATCTCGTTCCCTTTCTTTTTGTGTT
This sequence comes from Ligula intestinalis, assembly GCA_036362985.1. Classification (NCBI taxonomy): domain Eukaryota; kingdom Metazoa; phylum Platyhelminthes; class Cestoda; order Diphyllobothriidea; family Diphyllobothriidae; genus Ligula; species Ligula intestinalis. The sequence continues at coordinate 88,816,250 of JAYGXS010000003.1, read as the reverse complement.
AACTGTTGTCGTCTTATGCATCGAGCTACATGTAGGAGCTTGCTCTCTTCCCCCCAGCGCTGCAACGATCACTCATCTGCCTGCTCTGTCAACGTGGCCACTGAATCGATTTTTGGTGCATCACTGATTTCTGGTCCACACTGGACTTGCCTCGCCTCTTGTCATGACTGTTCTACTTATCCTTCATTGGCAGTCAAATAATTCAACCAGTCAATCGATTTTGCGTATCGCAGATTGCTGGTATGCGCCAGATTTGTGGTCAGTGCTGGCAGAAATACACTTGACACTAAGCCCATTCAACAGGCAAGGCGGAACTCATTCGGCCTTTCGCCCCGGTGCCCGGCGGATGCAAGGCTGCGGCGCTCTTTCTCTTTCACTCCTCATGGTCAAACTCCACCCCAGGCCGCGTCAACCCCTCTGTTAACTATTCTCCTACTGATTCTGTACAGCAATAACTCTCCTTCTACCTTGGCTTCCAGAACTCCTATCTTCTTCGAAGTAACCGGGCCTAGAAGATTGCATTAGTAGGGGGTTTAACCGGCTTAGCCTTAACTCTTTTGCGAGATGCAAACTCCCTAGGGTAAACTTCTTTTAAACATAGTTTGAACAGGTACTTTAGTTTGTTTCGGTAAAGTTCGGGGCTAGAGCTGTGTGTCCTTGCTCGAGTAATTACGATATTAAAAGTTCTCCTCTTATGAACAATAGGGTAGCTGCTTTCGTAATGAAGTATAAACCCTGCATATACTCTTAGGGTAAACTGATGTTTGAAACGTTCCGTAAGAATTCCACTGTACCAACATGTCAAAAAAGGGGATATAATCTTAAATATTTTCGGAGAAGACATTTCCGCAAAATCAGATTATTTATACTTGTTTGGTAGCAAATTAAACCTTTTTACAATATCATATTTAAAAAGGTTTTCGCTTGCTTTAACTCGAAAATTTACATAACAAAATAAAGTAGAAGTGAACCAACTCTTTCAGGTTAGTTAGAACTGCCACTTTTCTGGAGAAGCAAATACGAAGAAAAATGGACAATTTGAATGCAATGAGGAAACCCAATTTTTAGGCGTTAATAAGTCCTGTTCCGTCAAAAAATGGTACCAAAAAAAACAATTTAAACCCAACAACTTCTAAAAATATGCGATATCTAGGGGTTGCGCATGGCAGCTTTATGATGACACATACGCCTGCAATGGCCCTACCGATATCCCCTGTATGTCTTTATAATGTTATTGTGCCGATGATAATACTCGCTTCTCGGCTACGAGCGGACTTCATAAGTGAGTTAATGCAGACTACTATGCTTTAGAGGCATCATGAACTATTTTATAATCGGCTTTGTCTTGTAAAACACGGCCTTAGAGTACTTCGCCGACAAACTACGTTTTTAAAATTTGCCTACCTTCGCGCTACCTCAAAAGGTACTTTGCTTCTCCATGCATTGGATAAGGGCCGACATATCCCAGAAAATCAGTATATATATTGCTAATTAAGGCGGTACCTGTAGCCTAGATGAAACAGGATCACACTCACGACTCCAGGTTGAGGTATAGTTATTCAGTTAAGTAGGGCGTTGGCCTCACTAAATACTGCAAAATGCAGCCGCTCGAGAGCAATGCATTTCGGACAGCCAATTAAAAAATTATCATGTTTACTTGCTTAAGGTACATTTTCTTCGCTTCAAACTGTCTCGTTTAAACGAGGGAGAAATAGTCTATTTATTTGGAGGTTCAGCGTCCAAACGTTTCAGCAAGGAGGGCTGCATTAACTGCGGAAGGGTCAAGATAATAAAATGCTCAAAATCTTAAACTTTACATGAAATCTACATATAGAGACTGGTATAAATTTCTGGTTCTACGCCACTGACGAAGCGTGTTAGTAATGGGAATTTGAAGTATTGATATGCCGATGTATGGCAAGATAGCATTCAGAAAATATGGGCACATAGTATGGATAGCCTTCACGGTCACTACGTCAGGCATATAAGGATACGCGACCTCACAAAGAATGTGATCGGCAAATTTCTTGACCGTTTTAAATTGTTGCAGCATTACAACATCAGCTAAACGAAATAGGCAACACTGGCGACTGAAAAGGGCATGCAGAATATACACCTTTAAATGAGCAGGCCTTTTTAAAGCAAGGCTTAAAAGATAAATGGAGAGTATTAACGAATGAGGAGAAGCAAACAGGCAGTTTAATGTTTTTCGCTTTAACAAATAAAGTAACACCCGATGTTGCCTTTGAACTACCGTTAATCAGTCTAATTTGCTTACTAAATTGTAACATAAATAAGTAAAATATATATGCACGTTAGCGTATTAGGAAAATGGACAAGCACTTCCTTTACCCGTTTGACGAATAAGTAGTGCACTCATCGTAAGATTTACCTGAAATTGCCCACATATATTTGCTTGATCAAATGTAAACGAGTCCCATAACTGACTGCATCCTAGACTGCCTTTTAATTTAGTAAAATTATTGCTGAACAATAATATTCTAGTTGAGTGCAATCTGGCAGTAAAGTACATTCATCGTGATGGGCTTATTGATGTATATTCGTTGACAGTCAGACGAACAAATTACTTTTGATGAATAATTCATTAAATAATGGTCCCTTGACTGCGAGGCCTTATACATTGGTCCCTAGAAAACCACAACCGCAAGCCCTCTTACTTTCTGCCAGCCCGTAGTTTCTGCTTCACACTCTGTTTAATCCTTTGGTTAATTGAAAGCGTTTCATTTGGCAGTATAAGTTGGATACATTTGCGATCAAATTTCTAGCATTTTTTGTAATTACAACAGAGCTTACTTATATCGGCCACAGCAAATGAGATGATCAATAATGAAGAATGCAGAACTAATGGCGGATGCGACAGGTAGAGGGAAAATAAAGAGGCTACGACTTACACTTATCACGTGCGATGAACTTTCCCAAATACTTCCAGCCACTTTCATGCACAATTCAGTGTTGAGATAGTCTTCACAACATGTGTGTTCTCATTGCAAGATGACCAGTGTTTTGCAGTCTGCCTTGGAATTACTTGGATAACTCAACACGTCTGCTTCTGTTCTGCCTAATGAAAATATATGTAAGGGCACTAGTTTCCGAAAATTTTATTGCACTCTGAGCTTTCGACATTAAGATTATATGGATAATGAGGAAGACGTTCAGAGCACCATATCAATTGATTTATTGTCCTGAGCTTTCGGACTCTTACAGGAGTCAATCTTCAGAGATGAGAATAAGGAATAATTATAGCGGTAAAGGCAAGCAAAAAGGACCCCACGACGAAACGGACGAAAGAGGAGACGGGGCCACCAGGACTCAGACTGTTGATTGGCCTATGGTCACTATAACTTCCTTCTTTTTCGTTGCAACTTCTCAGTTCAGAAAATGGATTTCTCTAATTTTTTGAAAGCTCAGAACAATAAATCAATTGATCCGGTGCTCGATAGGTCTTCCTCTTTATCCCTGCGGATACCCGAAACACGAACCTTTTCAGTTATGTCGGGGAAAATTCGGGCGCAATGCGGTTTGCACAATTCGTTTTTGGGAGATATGCTCTACCCGAGGAGCATAAACATTATAATTGCGTACCTGTTAATTTACGCAGCGCTTAAGTTACGGGAGAGTTTAGCAAGAGAAGTGACCGCGTTTTAAGTTGATATTTCATAATGTGTTAAACCATCTTAATGATCAACCTTTGAAGAAAAGCAATACAAATGCCAATTTTTCACAAAAATGATGATGTCAGATGAGCATACGTGCATTACTATTGAAACTCTGGGATAAATATGTGCTCATATGTTATTTTAAGGAGCGTGAGCATTTTTTCCTCGATGCTTTTCTGATTGGCCAATTGGAATTTTTTCAGTTCTCGCTAAAACGTGGCCTGTATTCTGGTAGGTTATCAAGGGACAAAAAGGTTCTCGAGCGCAATTGGTTGGGAGGGTGATTTAAATGCAGCACTCAGGCGTGACATTCAGCTGTTGGATCCCGCTTTCAGTTGACCTTAATGAAACCATAAAACATCGTATGTTTCCACCGTCCTTACGTATATTTACCTTGCATTTTTCATTTGTTTTCTAATAACATATGCATCAGAACAAATCGGATTTCCTCATAAAAATATGATACATCGTTGGCTTTCATGCAGATTAACTATCTTATAAAATGATTTAAAAAGTAGATTTTCAAAATTTTAACTGACTGAACTATGTAATATTAATGCCAGTCGCAGTTGTGCGTAAATATGGTAACCAGATCATCAGCTTTGAGACAAAATGCGCCCTTTATCCTTCCGTACCCTTACTTATATGACACACAGGTTTTAGATGTGATTATTGGTTAAGGAGCTTCTTGGCTTAAGGATGTCCTTATAACTTTTTTATGAATATATAAAATAGCATTATACCTTAAATAATATCAGGGAAAAATGGTCAATTCTTCTCATTTTGTGTCATCAATTGGCATGAACACAAAACTCTCCTCAATTAAAAAAACTGTGAACTATATTACAAGATTAATTGAGTTATGTTCTCAATTCGTCTTCATTTTTTAAGTTAATTTCGAATCTACGTTTTGAGGAAATTTAGGTGTGAACATGTGAAATCCCTATTTGCGAGCATCCAAGGTAGCTATATTAAACCAAACGTAGACTGGAATATAATCAAGTACAAGAGTGTCTGCCTATACTCTACGGAAAAAAAACCGATATCTGGTCTTAGGTCACTTTGAGCTGAAGAGACCTTCTCATTTGTAGTGCAGCAGTATATCAATGCCAAACAGGAAAGGCAATGAGAACAGCAACGCAAAATATTAAAATTCTGGGACTCAAGAATATTTTTCATGCTAATTAGTTGTTAAATATAACATTATAACGATATATTGCTTCGTGTTTCGATAACTGGAAAGCTTCAAATAGTTAACCGTCGGGGAAGGAAACAAAATATATATTTATTATTAGTTTAACTTCACTCAATGCTGCAGAAGGCAGCAGCTTTGTGTTTCTCCGCATAATATATGGGTTTCCAGGACCACTTTTTGTGGTTTCACCAGTTAACCAAACAAATGAAATCTTTACCAAAATATAAGCTTAATTAAATTGAGCTACATTCAAGTCCCCAATACAAATATAGTTTTTAACCACGCGAGAAGTCCACATAGGCAAAAATGCAAGCATGCAGATGGGTTTTCAAAAAAACACACAAACTTAATGAAGTTATCAAGGAACGTTTTGCAGCACATAGACTAAGGAAAAGACCTAACAGTTTTGTTCATGAATATGACATAAAATACAGCTTTCTCTGCAAAAATTTGTACGATAAAAGAAGAAAATAATTAAAAATTAGCCTTGCAATTCCTTTTATTATATTCTCAAGGCCGTCGTCAATAAAAACAGCGTCTTTGAGACGTGCTTAAATTAAGATTCCAGAGATAAAGATAGCCTTTTTCGTAATTACCCTAGATAAACAGCAATTGAGTTGTCTTTGACCAAAATGCCAAAATGCTCTCTAAAAGTAATTGTTTTTCTATAACAAAGCACAGATGACGATAAGCCTGTAAGGAAATTGTATGGTGCTGGGTTCACAATGTTTCTTGATTGAAAAATTACTGTGCTAAAATCCCAGATTCAGTACATTTGCGGATTGTTAGGGACTGTCCGGAACATGATATCTCCGCGTCCAGAAACGCAAGCCCCGTCTCTGTTTTCTATGTCAGCTATTGTTTTGGCATAATTAGATCGCAATATGTGATTGCCTTACGAGGCTATGAAAAACATTTAAAGGAGCTTCGGTCGGAACATATTCTGCAATTTGAAGGAACCCAAACTATACAAAATATAGATTTATTAATGAAGTAAAGGTACGTGCCTGGAAATATAATATAATGTTAAATAGACGCGTGCGACTCAAGGAATCATCTAGTTGTTCAAGCACTGCAAATATTATCCAGGAGCTTAGCATTAGAAGAGATTTTAGCAAATGGTTTGACAATTTTACCTGCTTCCCCTGAAAACACAAAAATAAAAGACTGCATTTCACATTCCAAACGTAGAACTAATATCATAGTACATTTTATTTTAAATACGACCATTGTCCTGGATTATTGTTAAAGTTTTAATAAAGATGGCGAAAATGTACATCTTTTTTAAGCATCGTAATCCTTGGGTTATGACTTTTGGAAACCATATCACATTGTGCTCATCTTGATAAAAACTATTTTACTTTTCGCACAAAAATGCGTAAAAGTGCCTGCACTTAAAAAGCCTTTATGCATATCGCATTTTGCAATATTAGTAAGAACGGCGGCTAGGGTTTTGTTGTCCTATAACAGAGGGCAGCACTTGAATGCCTTCCTCAGTAAGTCACTTAGTTTCAATGCACAATCACTCATTGGGTTTTCAACCGCAACAGCATCTGGACAGCTTGAATTCAAACGATAAATTTGCGTTTTCTTTACGTGGTGAGAAATTACTCATGTCTAATTCACTAACAAGGCAACAGTATTCAGGTTTCGACAACAGATTGTTACTAGTTTTATGGAAACTTATGACGTCCAAATAGATGCCGCGAAGTTAATAGTGAATTTAACAAACCTTCACACATATTGGCTGACACTACAGCTTTAAAATATACTTTATCAACTTCGTTTTCAAACCAAAGCCGAAAATGTGACGTATTTTCTACCCTTGCAGAAAAGTTGTACCTTGTTTCCTTGCGCGATGGAAGAAATTCTGCCCTTTAATCAGTCTCTTCCATTTGTCCTTGCCGCCAATGACTCCCAGGCAGTGGAGGAGTTGCCCCTGTTCGCAACTGTTATCCGATTTGTACGCATTCCCGTCTGGTGCCTCATCCTGTGTTTCGGACTCTTCGGTAACGTGCTCACCGTTCTGGTGTTGCGGTCCCGGAAACTGCGACAATCCAGCTCCTGCTTCTATCTCACCGTGCTGGCCATAACTGACATACTCTACCTCCTGACCAGTCTGCTGGCCTCCATCGTGAACTACATTTTCCTCTTCCCGCTGGAGCTCAGACAGAAGTCTGCCGTGCTCTGTGTCATAACGCCCTTCCTGCACTACACTCTGGCCTACATAAGTGTCTGGCTATTGGTTGCAGTCACCGTGGAGCGTGCCATCTGGGTTGTGCTGCCCTTCAGTGCTCGCCGAATCTGCACTGACTTGACTGCCAAGATCACGGTGACCTGTTTCATCCTCGGATTCACCCTCACTGACACGCATTTCTTTTTCACCATGAAGTACCATGAGGTGGAACCCGGTTCATTCGCCTGCATACCGACCTACTTTGCCGATCGTGTTTTCCCCTTCTACGATCTCCTGTTTGCCGCCCTGCTGCCCTGTCTCATCATGCTGATTGCTAACATCATGATTGGTATAAAACTGCGCAGCATGCGTAAGTTCCGCAGTGGCATTAAGGTCTTAAGCGAGAATGGCGCACCGGAGACCTCCCGGGTGCGAGTCACTTGCGTCAGTACTGCTGACGAGGACTGCATCGAGAAGCCACTATCAGCGTCCATCCCCGCAAAAAGGCAAGCAAGTGTTGCCACCCCCGCCCAATCCAAGTGCGCCAAAGATAAGTCCACATATCTGACAAAAATGCTCGTCTCCACCAATGTATTCTTCATTGTAAGCGTTACACCCCTCCTGGTCTACGACGTCATCTACTTTGCAGTGGACTTGCGAAAGTGGGCAGCTGTCTCCGAGGAAGTACGTGGAGCCGCCTTATTTTCCGTGGAGACTGTGGTTTACACCCTGTGGTACACCAACTTTGCCATCCACTTCTTACTCTACTGCCTAAGTGGGCCACCATTCAGGGTGGAATCGATTGCGCTGTTGCATCGGTGCTATGCTACCTGCAGGGCGTGTCTTCTGCCGGGGTCAGCTCCAGTGCAGGCATCGGCAAAGCGGCCTCGGTCGGTTTACAACTAGACGCCAACCAGTTTTCCCATCCGCCCGTCCAGTCTGCTCAGTCCGCCTGATGATCCCAGCACAAACAAAAATATGGCATAAAAACTATCGTACAAAAGCTAACCTTCTATTGGCAGCGGAGGATTGTGATCAAGCCTTCATTGGAGAACGCCAGTCTGGGTATACCTTTGTCAAACCCAAGAAACATAAACGACCGTGCAGACTTCGAACAAAAAAGAGAGGACGTATAGTCGTCAGAAGAGGGGGTGAAGGTAACAGTGAAGGAAAACAGAACTTTGAATGAAACTGTTGTTATTATTTTTCCAAGTCTTTACGTGTTTGCCTTCAGAAGGAGTGCATTACCTTAGCACCAATAAAACAGATTTTGAAAGATTTGGAAGGGTTCGTATTAATCGCGTTCTGGGTCCGTCGCGTCAAGTGAACTATATCCCCGTAAACTGTCGCATAGCCTCAGTACCGTATGGTCAAGATAGTTTTAGTTTTGCCTAATAAAGGTCATAGGATGGAGCCAGAATCGTGTCCATACCTTGGGTCGTAAGGTCTGCTTGACGGCCATTCCAATCTCTTTCTGTAGGTAGAGGAATATCATAAATGACCGAAAGGTAACCACAGTGTTCTAAACTACCAGCCTTAACTTTTTCAACAAACATTCTAATGGCGATGCCTTTCATGGAAGGGCAGATTGTTGTTGAAGACGCACATTGGCTCGGAAGATAATATTCTAATAAAAATTCTTCATGGCAACCCAACGCACTACCAGAATTTAAAAATTACTTAAGAAATGATTGTTCGAATTTGCTGACTGGAATATGATGTTTCATATTGTGAGCAATAGTCTAGAAATATACTTTATTCTATCGAAAAACATGACGTTGCGAACTCCAGAGTAAGCCTTGCTTTGTCAAACTGACACCTAAATGTGTATAAAATACGTGAATGGAATAAGATGAAAAATTATACATCTATAAGTAGCATTAGTATTTGACTTTTAAATCGAATAAGCATGGATAGTCTATAGGAGCTGATGGAATTGGATTTAAATCGTTAGGAAATTATTGGTTCTGGCCCTAAAAAGGTATTTTAAAGTCCGAAACATTGCTAGTCTATCTTTAATAAGTTTTTTTTAAAATTATTTGCACATATTCTAAAATAAACTGACAGAGCTAGTTACCTCAAAATCGTAAAAATTAAAAGAGACTATGAAGGCAAGCTTTACAGCTCCTTTAGTTAACTGTTTACGTTTCGATGGAGATCAACTATAATTCAGGAAATGCGTTTTAAGAAAAGCCTTGCCTTGCCCTTAATATGTTTTCCAGGCTTTTACCTCCTTGATTGTTTTCGCATATACTAAATACATAACGATTATTCTACTCTTAACTGTCATAGTTAATTACAAATCTAGAAATTAAATGATCATGAGGGCAGTCTTAACAAATGATTTAAGAAATTTCAGGGAATGGGTTTTTAGAGAAAACCTGGTAGCATATATTAGATTATAGATTGGAAACAAGATTCGCCTATGTAAAAGACGCGATTAAGTCAATCGACAAAAGATGGAGCATGCTAATTAGGCTAACAATTATCTGTGCTTTGCTTAGGTCACTCAAAATATGTCTTCAGCCAAAAACACGTTCAAAGCGACAAGGTCTGGTGAGGCTAATCTCTTCTCCGGAAATGGGTGCAAATATAACAAAACGGCCAACATATAAGACTCTAAATGTGCAGTGCAATTTTGCCGAATGAAAACACTTAAATAACAACTGGTACACTTTTCTTGGATAGTATTCGTCTCTATTATCGCTGAATGCAATTTTTCTCCCTGCAAATGAGATTAAATATTCAGGAAAACGTCAGGTACTAATATGAGTAGCAAATTGTCAAGTAAGGTGATTAGCGTTATGATTTTAGGTCTTTTCGTTAAACCTAGTTCCAAATCGTTCAGCTGGTTTTCTACACAACAGCCTTCTTACTATTCCTTAAAATGGAAAATGCTTTTAGAATGAAAAAAATGGTTCTAAAAATAGTTATTTTTAATTTCGATGAATTAATTTTAAAATTGATATTTGTCTCACATGACTACAAAACGTTAATTATTGCAGGACAAATTGGCCCCAAGAAAGTCAGCAACTGACGTTTAACATCCCTCTTATATTGGAAAATATTTAATTTTCTTTTCTGATGAAAAAGTCTACAAATGTTGATTGGAATTTCAAAAGGTATTTGGGCGAAATGTGATAATTTAAGAAGACATAAATGCTACGCTGGCAAGCATAAAGATAAAAATGCTTTTGAATCGTGACGCCTTCGCGTGAACAGGCATCGCCCTCCGGGGACGATTAAACTGCCTTACTAATGCCCCCCGGCAAATCGGGGCGATTCGCCATGAGCGACGGTGTCATAAATGGTGGTTTTTAAGTTCTGACAGAGGTCAGGGTCAAGGCAATTATCTACATTCCCGAAAATGGGAACTTTTGTTGAGCCTAACGCGCAGCCATTTAAAATAAAATTGTAACACCTTGCGTTTCCACTGTAATAACAGTCAGTTTTACCGAGATGTAAAAGTACACAAAGTGCCACTCGAATTCAGATAATAAAAACATTTGCCTTAGAAGGAGTACTTCCTGAGCATATGGAGGCCTCCTCATAGGACCATTACAGTTAACTGGGAAAGGGATACACGTTAAACATGCGAACAATTCGGCTCATCATTGCATGCGCATTAGTCATGGGAATAGGGGATAGCGTTGGTAATAAGCGGCTGGTTGCGCCGCAATAAGGGCTTGTTTTAATCTGGACCGGGTAAGGGCAAAAGTGAGAAAGAAAGCGTGGAAAACATGCCGACCGGTTACGTTTACCCTAGAGAGTTCGTGCGCCGATGAATGAGATAACAGCAGTTAAAACAAAAAGAAGAGAAAATGGGTTGTCCCGATCAAACACCTTATCCCAAGAGGTTGGCGAACACTTCCATAGATTAAGAATGTGTTTTAACTCGCTAAAAAACACCCAAGGAAGCATAAAATCCAAGTGGCGCAAAAACTAACGAATTGTCTCCGAAATCAGCTAGTAAACCTTAAGGATAAGGTTGGCTATTTGGACAAAAAAAGTCATTTACAAGATACCTTGTGACGGCTGCAATGCAGTTTATTGCAGCTAGACCGGAAGATTAGTCTGCACACGCTTACGCGAACATCAAAGCGCAGCTAAGGAAATTATTACTTGTCCGAAGTTTCCTAACACACATTAGAAGCTGGACATCAATTTGCCTGGGACATCAACAGGCACGTTGAAGTGGACTGGATGTACCTCAACCTCAGGAAAGCGTGGAAGAGATGGCAGCTTATCTGGACTAGAGGAACCAAAAACCAGTTACCACCGACCGCACGACTAAATGTGGTCGGCAATAAGTTCCCGACCAACCGCTTGACGGGCCACGATTTTGGACTATCACCCTGAACAACTATATATATTTCCGTTAGCCATCGTTTTAAATTAACTCTTTTGTACAATAATCATCCGTCTGACGACGACCTGATGAACCAGTGTCGAAAGTTAATGCAATAAACCATTGTTTCCCAAAGTACTTATTCTACTGAATGATATAACCGTTTGCAAGCCAAGCTTAGAGCTTGCAGGAGGTTCTTCAGCGCACACAAGACTGGCTTCCTCAGCAACATAACGGTTGCTGTTGTGAGCACAGACTGTCTCAAGGACTTTTGATACTTTTGTGGGGTCTTATAAATCATCCGGAAGACTTCGTTTTCCGGAGTCAAATATGTGGGCAGGGATGGCGCTGTTGCTGCTTCTAACTTCACCTCTGCTCACCCATGTCGGGAAGTGCTGCCATATTTTTTGTATAAGCGCAGCTCTTGTGGCCGATATTACCTGCTCAACAGGAGAACGTATATGATTGGATCCAGAGAGGTGGTCTAAGCTGGCAACCTTCGCCGTGCAGGACTGGGTAGATTGAGAAAAGCAACCGAACTCGCGCTGCTGGGAAGCTTAGGGACATGGCTTGGCTAAGCCGTCTTTTTAGGAGTTCACTTGGCGCAGCTCCTTGTAAGATGACGTTGAAAAAAGCGTTTTCTCTTCCACTGATAACCGAAACTGGCTGTACATGTTGTCCTTGACTAACGCGGGAAATAATAATTTGCACTAGGCTTCATGTAATTTTAGCAATTTTCAGATATAGGCGAGAGAATAAAATGCCTCCAGGAGTTAAATCTGCCCACTTTCAACGAGGTGATTGAGGCTCATGAAGTTGGACATTACCAATTACGTAGTTTCTACCATGCTCTTTTTGTGTTCATCACCTTGACAATTGACAATAATATACGAAAGGATATTTGGGTGATGCTGAGGAATATGAGCATTGTGCTATTTACAGCATAGAATGTAAACAGAAATTTGGTTTGCGTCCGAATTAAGAAACTAAAAAATGTCTCATAATAACACCGGAAAAGCAGGTTAAGTGTACAAATGGGCAAAATAGAAAGCGCTGTTTTCGTAAAAGTTAATCATATTGATCATCAGCCAGTTATCTGTTTTAAAAGATATGAAAGAGTCAAATTTATAATTCAGTATGCAGAACGAAAAATGTGGTTTACTCATTTTTGTTTGCCATTCTCCGAAAAAAATACTACTTTGTTAGGCGGAAAATGAGAAATTGGCAGCTTATTTGCATCAAAATTTTAGTATAATTATACATTGTGTATAAAGGACTTTATAGATAGATTGCCTTTGATATCCGTTTTTGTACATATGTGTCGTGGAACTAAAAAACTATGTCAGTTTGTTGGTGAGGCCAATTGTCATGAGCCATGGTTGTACATAGTTTTTTGAGTAGACAGTGAAAGAACTCCATGGGACTTCAAGAAGAGCAACTGTCACTCTTGCGTTGGAGAGGATCTGATGGGGTGTGGTGATCATCACCGAGTGCGGAAGTTGCGGCCTGATACTTCGTTGCTGATTGCGGAGTCCGTCAAAAAGGTTGGAAAAACATATAAACATCTTCAGCGGTCTTGAAAAGGTTTCATCACCATACCAGGCGTAGATCGACAAAAACTGACAAAACATATCCTTTAAATACCTAGTCAATCACCTTAAAGTAATTTTTGTTTTCAATAAGAAGTTTAGGCACTTCAAGCTAAATATTCGATAAGTCCTGACCTGACCACCGGAAATGCGAGTCTCAGAAAGCAATTGAGAAGGATTCAATGCGATCGCTGACACAAGGATGTCATTTATCTGATGCTTTGAATACCTCGTAGCTCCGTAATTCCAGAAAGCAGCACAAATGGAAATTCAATCAGAGAGGGCTGCAGTAATTATAGGCTGCAGTCGCTAGTCTTCTGTGACAGTCGCATGTTTGTGCAATTATTGTTTGATAGCCAGCGTGTGAGTCAAGAGTTGCTGTGAGCTCATTTTATAGGACGGCACAAAGCTGTTTTAGCAGACAGTCGAGTCAAATCAAGTCAAATTAAATTAATTAAGGCAAAAATATAGGCAAACGTCTTTGAATTCCCTTTAGGTACATAGTAGTTAAGAAATGCATCGGCATAGCCGAGCATTTCAAAGAATGTCGTTTACATAATTGTAGGCGACTGCTCACATGTTCCAAATAATAAACTCACATGCCAGTTAACACGAGCCAGCAGGTGTAACTGAGCATAAAGAGCAGACAGTGAAAACAAAACTCCTTGGCATGGCTCAGAATTCAAAATTGGCATATATTTTGTTTTTTTAGGAAAAAAAACTCTCGCAAGCTGCATTACTCGATGTCATCTGGAAATAACATTCTGATAAGTAGTCTGCCTTTCAAGGAACTAACGAAGGAGCAGATACGGGTTCTAAGACAAGAAAGCCCATCAAAATCAGCTGATACCAAACCTGCTATCATGCTTTCAGTTGTGGATTAGGTCACTTATCAGATGAAAGTGAAAGACGAAACGACACCAGGTTTAGTCCCCCGATGTGACACTAGTAGATTTCAAGGTCGATCGAGGCGTTCTCGCAGTGTCAATGGCCAAGGTGTGTTTCACTGTCATACTGGTCTAAAACAGAATGCTCTCAGAAGAGTAAAAACTTACTGGAAGGTCGCCAATTGTCTAACTCGCATCTGAAACCAACCCCCTCACGTGCGACATTAGTGCAACCTTGTAAGAATTAGAGAAAGCGAGTGAAATAACACCGACCAACGCATGGCTTCCATGAACATATCAAAGTGAACAAGCAGGGCGCTCCAAGATACGGACTCGTAAAATGTCAGTCTCGGCGTCTTAATTTGCCTACTGCGAATTCTTATATCATGGTCTGCTTATTCACACGACATATAGCGACTACTTCAAATTTTGGTAGGCCGAAGCTCTTGCGATTGTTGACAGTCATTTGAGCCGTACGTTGTCTAAATCATAGTTTGCGGGCACCAAGCCTATTAAAAAGTGTAATGAACTGCCCAACATACTGCCACTAGCAGAGAATATGCGTATTTCAGAAAACAGTTCGGAAGAAGATTTTATCACTGGAATAATAGTTAAAGTTGGCTGATGTTTCGAATCCCCTCGGGAACCCTTGCTGAATTACAACATTTTCGATGGGTACTGAGAGCGAATGGTTAACCGCGCAATTTTGTGAACCAATGCATACGCAAACAAAAGAAGCCACGTCCAACTGGGCCAAACGGTTAGCGAGCTCTTCCGTACGTGAACACTGTATCGGAAAAAATCAACCGTCTACTCACCCCAATTTGATTTAAAGTTGCGCTTAGGCTTGGAGCAACCACCATGCGCCGGCTGATGAGGCCGAAAGATCCACTGCAACAGCCGGAAATGCCCGGAATCCTTTATCGGATCTGTTGCAGTTGTGGACAAAGCAACTACGTCGGAGAAACCGGAAGATTACTCCGGACACGAATGGCCGAGCATGCAGCGGTGGTAAGGAAGAAAGATGGAAACTCCCAGGTTGCAGTTTAATCGACGTGACATAGACATATTTTCAAGTTTGACGAGGGAAAAATCCTCACAAGAGGTTGCAAACGCGTGAGCTGCTCGAGTCATGGTTCTTAGGCTCTCAGTCCATCAAAAAGCGCAACGATTCACTGAGAAATTTCGTAAGCAAGAACATCAGTAACGTTAGAAGTACCAGGCGCAGCAACAACTCTAACGACAGTGGGCATAATTGTCGCGCAATTATCAAACCCGCATCCAACGCGGACAAGAACGCTGTGGCATTTACCTATAAATAAGGAATCCCGACGGAATCCGAAACGTCAGGACAATAAACCACTTGTTCCAGTGATTGCTTCTTTTTCTTCTAAAACGCTTCCTGAAACTCGCATTTTCAATTCTATTGGTAACTGCATACAATTTTTTCTCATCCTAAAATGCTGCAGTCCAGCGAACACAAGCCATATCTTTTGAAATCTTCCTTCGTATGCCTGAAAGGTCGAATATTGTAAGTTCGTATATTTCCGAAAATAAATGTTAAAATACCAGCCCTGGTGGAATGAAAATGTCACCTGAAGGACACTTACCCCTTGGTAGGCTTTTTTTACGCAAAGTCTGTTCGCATTTTTCAGCCAAGTTGAAAGCATTTGTCAGGAACGTGAAGCAAATAAAAGTTTATTTTATTGATTTATTTCTTAGGTTATTTTGAAAAGAAAAATTGCCTTTTTTGTCTCAGTCGACCGTCCTTTTTAAGGGATAACATAAAAAATGAATGTCAACTTACGTTTCCAGGAAAAAAAGTGTAAGCTATGGAGGACAAAGGAAGAAAGGCATCCAATTGCACAAGAACGCTAAGGGTGAATTCATTTACTGGAAGTTATCTTGGACTTAAAATTTCAATATGAGAAAAACAGAACTTCTGTGTGACCGATAAGTTGCCCATCGAATGACACAAACAATTCCCGGGAATTTCTACTGTGATGTCCCCCTAATCATCAATCACGATAACATGCATTTTAGCCACAAACCTGTGGCCCTGAATTAACAAAAGCCCCTTCGTTCCAGGCGCAAAAAAATAAATGTGAAGGAAAATGGGACTGAGGTATAGTCCGCTAATAATTGGAATCTATATATGGTAAGGTGGAGCCAATACAAACAAGTAGGACCGGAATGACCATTTCTGACTAGATGGTCATCATCAGCTATCCATAGCCAATCTAACGTGTGGGTCATCCCTGATTCGAACCCAATTTTACACTTTACATCAAACGTCGTTACGCAAATGTCCACGAGTAATCTATAATAAGCTGATCGGCAAGAAAGGTAACGCGTTTATAACAGAACTAGTTCGAGGAACTCCAAGCCATTACTATATTCCTGATCGCAACGGATAAGGTAGTGGGCCTGCAGTTTGGTATTTAAATCCAGAAACAATAGGTCACGAGTTTGAACTTCGATAGGTTAACGCATGCGGCTTGATAGGACTATCTACGATAGTTTACTTTCCCGATGTAAACCGGGAAGGCAAGTAGCCAGCAGCGCTAGACTTAAAGCATTTTAAGTATTGATAAGAAGGTCGCCGGTTTTAAACTCGGGCGGGGCAGCAACCTAGGCTTGCGTATTGCTAGCTTATGATGGCAAATAAGCCAAAAATGGTCATTTTAGTGTACCTTGTTTTTGTCGGTTATATGTTTCTGTCTATATGTATAAATACATATATTTCAAAGGCCATTAACTTCGTTGGGAAAAATTTAAAATTTATTTTTACTGTTTTTCACAACGTTTTCACAGATCATTGCTTTGCTTGCACTAAATATTCCAGCTATGTTAATATTTAAACCTGCCTGGAAAATACTCTATTAATTAATTCGTCCTCCCATTAAATTATCGTTGAAACAGAAGACTCCAAAATGCTCAGGCTTAGCTAGTATAGCAGGTTAGGTATGCGTGCGTGCGAGTTGTTATTTTTCCGCGAGAGACAACCCTATTGTAATGAAAGTTCTGCGAGTGCTGCAAGCAAATTTCCTGAATTGGTAAATGTTTGATTATTTCCCCCACTACCAGTGGTAAAGCATTTATGAAAACTTATAAATAATAACGGGCGACATTAGGCACATTAAGTACTTGCAAAAACTAGAAGAAGTACTAAGTGTTTGTCAAGAAAAATAAAATTTTCTCGAAAGTTCCCAGCATGTGAAGACGGCAAAAATAGCTATAAATTGTAACAATAAATTTAAATAGTTTTTTTAAGTATAAAACTTAAAGCAACCACTTTATTTTTACAAAAAGAAATTTCCTCAGTCAAAATATTTTGTATATTTCAGAATGATTACGTTCGTTGTTATTAAATATCTTTGAATAAATTTCGTCTTCATTAGGGAAATTTTTTACCATGCTTATTGATCAGTTTACTTATTCTCCGCTTGTTTGACGTTTACATCAAACCATTTAAAATAAGATATAATTAAACAGAATTACCGAAAAAAACGAGCTTTTGGATATTATTTCCTACGGAGATGGCCATTTCGGTCAAATGTTGAAATGCTTCAAAACAGCAGCTCCGTTGCCCACTAGCCCGAAACCCAACTGCGTGCAAGCTTCTGTCGAGTAAATGATGCCCTACCAAGTAATGTCATTAACCGTATACCGTGTGCTTGTTGCCCTTGCGTTTATATTGGCCAAACAGGCCGACGTTTTGAGACTCGCATTAAGGAACACAAGTCAGCCGTTCGCCTACGGAACAATTTATCACTCTTATTTGCGCACTCCATTGAGTGTGATCACCACTTTAATTGGGATGTCACTGACGTAATCGCAATGGCTAAAACGCGACATGCGAGAGAATTCCTCGAAGTTTGGCACTCGAATCTGGCTAGTATAAACAGGCACGTAGAGCTTGACACAAATGGTGCATGGTCTATTTATCTGGACACAGCCTGAAACAACAACTGGCTCTCTGTGCCTGGTCAAATGGAATTTCTCTGGCTCTTAACCAGACCCCCCCTTCCCCGAACACGCGGCCCAAAGTCCAAACGCTAACACCCCCTCCCCTCACTAGCAGAACCTATCACCGCGGGTGTCACGTCATCATAACCCATCCACCTAATACTCCCTTCCCCCCGTCCGTTGTAACCTCTGTCTCCAAAACCTCTAGTGTGACATTCCCAGCCCTCACTTTTAATTAAGTCTGACGGCAAACACGTGATACGTGTTCGAAAATTCAAGAGTACAACTCGATATTCCGAATATCTTTTTTTTTCAGCAAGCCATATTTTCCAGTAAACAACAGTAAACCACGCATATTGTTATTCCTTAGATTAATTAAAAAATGTTTAAATCATAGGTTAAATCTTTAAAAAGTACCTTTGTTGGATATTCAGCTGACGACCTTCTACATATATTAACTTTTTTCAAGGAAATGTCACAGTGAAAATGGAGATTTTTGACAATTCCTTTAATTTTCGTGCAGAAAAACGATTAAATTTGAATGAATATGAAAGATCATACCTTCCTCTATATAACGGCTTATTTTTTGCTTGAGAGGATTTATAATGAGATCCGTAATAAATGTCCAAATTTAAAAAACAGGCCATGTTTATGACCATTTTTTGGAATACTTCTTAATCTCCTGTGTGTTCTGTTTCTATATAACGCTTAAACGGAACTAATTGTTCACAAAAAACTATATTTTTACATGACTTACATTAAATAAGCCTTTATATTGGCATTCGGCGCAGTTTCATGCAGAAACTTTAGTTTTGCTTATGAAAAGCTGTGCATTCAAAGAAAATATTCTACACAGAACTTTTTTGTTTCTACATTTTTTGCAAAAAAACTTCAGAGAATAGCTAAATATAATTTTTCAAAGTTTGATTCCTGCTTGTATTTTTGAAAATAAGTGCAATTCATTAAATTTCGCTTGAGTTCCATTTGATTAACTTCGCACAAAATTTTCCAGTACTGGAAGGGATTATTATTACGCCTTTTTTTACAGCACAACGTATATAAGAAGAATGTTTCGTCCACAGCACAACGTATATAAGAAGAAGGTTTGGTCCTGTATTTACTTATAGCATACGCAATTCCTTTTTTTATAAAAATACTCATGATTTAGCAAATGTAGGAGCCTATTTACGCCATTCACTTTCAATAAGAGAGCAGTTTTCCAAACCAAAGCCCTTCTTATTATTAAATCTACTTAGTTTATCATAATGACTTGTCCAGATAAACGCTAAACTACCAACTTAAATTTTCACATAAATTTTTTGCAGGATTCGCAGAACTGTATGTAGAAGGTAACTGCAGTTTACTGGCTTGTTTCCGCTTTTTAAAGACATCCCCCTATGGTGTATCCCAGCGAGTCCTGACAATTTTCGATACATTATAGTGTTTACAAATATTTTCCATTTGGGCGGTTAATTGGGCTGTGGAATTGCTACTTTTTTTCGTTGAATTTTTATTGTCATACGTTTCGAGGGGCAGCATTCTTGAAAATATTTTACTCACTTTTTTAAGTTTTGTTGGGTGATGTCATTTTCAAGATCTTCTGTTTTTGTTTGAGTAGGTAGGCTGTTATTAGAATTCCGTTTGTGATTAAATGGATTAGTGCTATCTTATGGTATAATAAGTTCCGTGTAAGTTGTTAAGTTGTTAATGGATGTGTGCAATGCCCACTCAGTCTGTTGTTGTATAACGTCATTAGAAACGGGAAATTGCTGTCAACTTCGTTTTTGTACGTTTATGTGTCCTTGTAGTTTTTTGTTCAGGAAGTAGAGAACATACTGTAGTAGGCGTGTCAGGTCTATATTTTTCTTCGGGACTAGGCTTGTTTTCACCAAGGTTGACTTCCTATGCGACGGGCCTTCAGCTTGTTGTTGATTTAGCGCCCAAAGTCCCAATTTGGCCTCCAACAGTACATTTGAATTGATTGAAAACAATTGTCATTTGCAAATCACACCCATTATTTCTGTTTGTGTAGTTTTGGGGCTGAAGCTTCTAATTTTTGTTGGTCGTGGCGACCTTAATATTGTCATAGAGTCATTCAGGATTATCATTTTCTCATTATCTGTTATTTGGTGCCTGTGTAGAAAAACAGGTTCCTTGATTAAAATTGCACAAAATTATGTTTAGAAGTCTGTTGATGGCAAACAATTGTTTTCAGCAACTCTTCATCAGACCAAACATTTGCAGGGAAAATTAACGTTGTACATAACAATTAACGTTTAAATAGGTAGAAAAACCAAAAACTTTCTAACACGGGCTCTGATTGGCCAAAGTGGACTATGTCAGTTTGCGCATGTAGGCCATGTACGCGTGTTGGTTGAAAGATTGTCGCTTGTTGGTAGGGGCGAAATCCTATCGCCACCTGGTATCGATTTAGGCCATGGAAGTGACTAAGCTTTTGTCAGAGTCGTAGCTCTTTTAGGCTATCAAGGTGGGCTTGTGATAAGGGGCCTTTGTTTATTGGAGTCTTTCTTAAGTACTGCTGGCAGCAGTTAACCAGGGTTGACTTGAGATAATCGACTTCTTTAGGATGGAAGATTTTAGATCGGAGATTTGGTTAAAGAGGCTCTCAAATTCAGTTTCTAATTCGATTTGTCTCAGCCTTTTTCGTGCAATACAGAATCTAGGGCCTAGGGGTAGTACCTCTATGAGGGTTTTGTCAAGACAGATTGAGGAATAGTTACGCACGTCCCTCTCTGGATTTTTTGGGAAGGTGGTCGGTTCTTTTATTGCTTGGACACTTCGAAGAAGTTCAGTCGACCTGGCCTCGATTCTTCTGTTATTTTTTGTACATAGTCTTCAAACGCTACTCTCTCTAGAGTTTCAAGATGGTCGAGAACCGCTGCTCTTTGACTTCGGTTTCTTCGAAAATCCAGAATTCCAGCGTTAGCAGTCTCCAGGTAACTTTCTGCATATCTACTTAGTGCAGCCATAGAAACGGCTATATGGTGTCTACACTGTGGTCATGGAATACTTCTATATATATATATATGTCTTGTAAATGGATGCACCTACCACAGATACTATAAATCGTTGAATTTATTCAGGTTTTGAAGATGAGACAGTCAATAGACCCTACCAATGGCTCCTCACACTTATTCCAGGGACTTGGCAATTTTGCCAGAGAGTAGCTTTATCCCACAAATCAGTTAGACACTTCATTCCTACACGCAGCCAGTGCTTTAAAAGTGTTCGTGATATTGGACATACATAAAGATAAGTCTTTATTAAAATCACGAAAGCGTATTGTCAACTTATGTTGTTTGCTTCTTATATTTCACTTTTGCCTTATTTTGCTGCAGGATGAAAAATACTGTTGTTATTCAGCTGTTATGGTCTTTAAAGGCTTTCATTACTTGTGTGAGGATATGCAAAAAGGATCTTGGTTGAATTAAGATATGCTAAGTGCGCTTTCCATGTAACATTATGTGACGGTGTAAGAAATTGGAAGTTTGCATATAAGTTTACGTAGTGCGACTGGGAATGACTGTAATTCCTTACAGTATAAAAAGGGTTCGCGTTGTTGATTACAATGGTTCTCGACAGTGGATTCAGAACTTCGTTGAATCATTCTGAATAACGCTACTGGCCGAAAATAAAACAATTGCGTACAGCTTTCAATACCTCATTTTGCGAGGAAAACGACTCAATTGCTGGGAAAATACTTTTATTTGTCTGACGTTTCCACATCCATCGTGGATCCATCACCACAGACATGGGCAAAAAACGGTAGCGAAAACGGCATATTTCTGATCCGAAAAATGCATTTTTTATGACGTTTGATAACGGTTACAAACGTATTATTTTTGATTGCGCATAAAATTGAGTTAAAAACAACTTAATCGCGGCAAAAGTATGCATTTTGTTTGTAGTTATCACGCTCATTTGCAGTGAAACAGTGGGAATTGTTTCCGAACCCGATCGGCATGCATATCTTGTTACGATACAAAACTAAAAAAGCCAACTTAAACATCCAAGTGGGCTTCAAATAGCCGCACATCTTTCAAAATTGTAACAGTCGGTAGTCGAATACTGTTGCAATTATGCTGCTATCTAGGGCCGTTCATTAATGCCTCCGGATATCAATCTTTACAATAAAATTAATATAAAAATCAACCAGGAGTTATTTTATTCATAAATACAGAACTTTTAAACAGAAAAAACATAAACACGTAGGGAATAATATATCAGTGTGAACCACAAATTGACCATACTTTCTGATTCCCCTCATGTTATATAACAGAATATCATCGCATTTTGTAAAATAATGTGATGATAGCCAAATATGACTCTGGTCATTAAAGGCATGCAACGTGCTCTTCCAGTTTGTAAAATAGTCTGCTGATGTGATTACCTGCAAGCTTGCATAGAAGCTTAAGCGGTTCAAATGCAAAAGATTATAGTTTTCTCCAGAAAATCTAGCGTTCTCTTCATTTATTGTAATGGTTTTAGATGACAGATTCAGAAACTTCGTTGAATAATGTTGCATCAAGTAACTTGGTTGAAATATATACCATCGATTATATTCTTATATATAATTCTTTTCGTATGACGTGTCATAGCGTGTCTGTATATAATCATTTTCATTACCAAAAGATTAAATGACAATTTTTTAATCTCGACGAAAATGTATGTCCTCGTTCATTTTTTACTGATATTTCGGATAACGATGTTTTGAACCAGATGACAACTCGCATACTTATGCTATTACTAGTGGGGGCCGAATATCGAACCATGGCAGTCAGCCGCATAGGTGACGTGAAGGAAAAGTCAGAAATGCAAGAAAATCGGGATTGTTGTTTTAAGCATATTAGCTGCCATCGAATAGCCGCACAGTTTTTTCAAGTTTGTACACCAGGTATCCTAAAAGTGATATGAAAGAAATGCTGCCTACCACACTTCATAAATGTCTTCGGGCTTTATTTTAGGAGCATGCATTAAGAAGTATTATAGTATCCCAATCTACAGGTAAACATTAAGGTGCAATAACCTAGGACAGTACAATGCCGATGTCATGAAAATGCCAAAGTTTTTAAAAGATTGATTATCACTCTCTAACCGTTATTATAACAAGTATGGAAACTTAAAAAATAATAATGATAACCTCTAGTCATGTTTCTGACTTAAAAAAATATAAAGAATGCCAGTATTTTTATAAGGAGACATATGATTTTCTCAACGACCCTTGACTTTATAAATACGTGATTTTTATTTGATAATATGTATTTTTTACTTAAGGTTTCACGATGATATGTAGCTGAGCTTCTTTAAGTCCAATATGCTGTCAAAACGCTTTATTGCATTTTTGGCAAAGGTTGCGCAACTTGGCCAAATGAATTTTTAAAGCTGAAATTGTTCCTTCTTTTTAAAAATAAACGTAATCCTTTAAACGAGAATTCACTTGCTTTTTATCCACTTCAGACAATATTCCCCGTCTCTGAAAGGGATGTATTTAAATCAAATTACATATAAACTTGGACTTTTTCCAATAGCAAAAGATGTATCAATAAAACGCTATGTTCTATTCTACTTAGCAGCATACAGCATTTCTTTCATATCAAACCGCTTTCGAATTCGCCAAAATGAATGCCTTTTTCACTCAATTAGCCGAGCAGAAAAATACGTTTCTCTTACTAAAACGATTTCTGGGAAGTAAATTCACTATAAAGAAAGCTAGATAAGCTTTACTGTTAACACATACTTTCAAAAGTATCAAGTAGAAACGTCCCCCATCCACAAGCGCACGAGCTCTAAATACAGGGAAATTAAAATCAAACCATATTCGTCAAACATGGATTAAAGTTTACTGCTTTTAAAATGGCGCTTGCTTTGCGCACTTATACCCTCATTGTAGTTCACAGTACACATAGGAATTACAAGCCGCCTATAGTGTGCGGAGTAGGACAACGGACGTATAAATAAAAAAATGCACATGTGAATGCACTGAAGAAGAAATGCGGCTGAAGCCGAAAAAGCCCGCTCAAAATAACGCAACCAAACCTGCTCTAAACTTCCGTGAATTTTGCAGGACCTCCCAACCATATTGTATTAAAAAGATGCTAACTTCAAATTGAGTAGACGTTTGCATGAATTGTATAGCATTGCAAATTTAAACCAGAACAATGATAGCCAATCGAAGTTTGTAAGATAAATCCTGGTTTAAAATACATGGCTTGATATTTTTGTTTGAAAACTCGATAGAAAAGAGTCTACTTAGATTGTTTATCTTTAAAGTCAGTATGCAGGTAGTAATTTTTTTAGAATTTCAGAGATTCGCCTAACATAAATAAGACCTAAAATATGCAAGATTTAGTAGCTATTTTACAGAGAGACGAGACAGTACGAGCCTCATTTGAGATTTTTATGGTGTCTTTGGTATCAGTTAATCAAAAATACACACATTTTTAATTATTTCCTATTTTTGCATAAATGTGATTAATTAGCTGTAATCCCCACTAGTAAGCAACAATACTTGCCTCCAAGTACTGAGTGGTCGGCCACAAAGGTTAAGCATTGAAGCTTGCTTATACGCTAATGTAGGCTTTAACTTAATCGTCATTTAAAATACCTATATGTTCTCAAAGATTCTTATTGAGTGGAAAAATACTTTTTATCGGATGTCGCAGATTTTTTCACTAAGGAAACGTCTACAACGCAGGACATTCAAATGATAATACATCTTTCTGGAAGCAGGGTTTTGAAAACATGTGGCATTGCAGGAAGACATCAAAAAAACCAACAATAGTTCCCAAGTAAGCACGCCAAATGGCTTTGAAGTAGAGTAAGCAAATTCAGCAATTTTTGTCTCCAAAATTTAACACAGTAGAACAGGTATCATCAAGGTATTATTGAACTAAAGCTTGTTCTGTTATTTTACTAATCAAACACAAAAGGCGAGGTCCAATGCACTATTTAGCAGTCCCCTGTGAATTTCCACAATTGCATAATATGACAATAATCTAACAAAAAGTACACGATAATTTACTTTAACTCCTTTTCAAAATTGAACAAACAGAAAACTGGCTTTGTCTCAAAACCAGTTGCCCGCTGTAGGCTGGATTGGCGTCTCGAAAACAAACTTTCACCAAAGGCCCATCAAAGTGTGCTATTTAGATCACTTTCGACGGTCTGATTTGTGTTAAATGTCCCTTAGGGTGTATTAAGCTTCAAAGACATTCTGCGGAAGAACTGTTACATTTAAAAGCCGGAACGCCTACTAAATCAAGACAAAAAACATTTCAAATGAGTTGGTGAAGATATGCTTAAATGTTAATGCTAAACGCCAAATTGAGGTTTCCAATTGCATTTTATAGGCCATTCGATGATATTTCTTTCTTAGCCGCTTGAATCAAATGTCATTATTCTCTAGCTTATGGTGGATGAAAAGATCAGTTACCAGTACACGTTTTTTTAAATGCCGCTAGTTTATATCTTCTCACTGGTAGATTGGAATCGTCATAAACAAAACTGAACTTATTAAATGTGATGCTCAGTATTCTTTTTCAAATGGGCTGGTGCAAAATATATAATTCAGTATACCTCATTTGCCGATGATAATGCAACTTGATTGATTCATCATAAACAGTAGGTGTACAAACTGATAAAATG
This sequence comes from Ligula intestinalis, assembly GCA_036362985.1. NCBI lineage: Eukaryota > Metazoa > Platyhelminthes > Cestoda > Diphyllobothriidea > Diphyllobothriidae > Ligula > Ligula intestinalis. The sequence goes on along the minus strand of JAYGXS010000003.1, from coordinate 88,790,744 downwards.
TGTTTGAGAACGTAATAAAGGTCATTTTGCGGAAAATTCAGTGCATTCAATGTGCTCCAAAGTATTATAACAGTAAAGTAAGAAACACGAGTAAAAAAAATCAAAGTTTGGATTAGAAAATTACTATTTGCTAGCCTTATAAAATTGAATTTTTACAAAAATCTGCAAAATCGGTAATGGCAATATTGAAAGTTGCTGGTCCAATATGAAATATGAATGTGCTCAAGGCATGGAAATTGAAAGGAATGACAAGTCAATCCAAAATAAGTACAAGTTAATAATTTTTATGAATTAAATTGTTTCCAATAACATTTAATTAAATGTGTGGTTAATGGATGTGGTCACCTAAACTTCAGATTTTTTCCCAATGTTTTTAATTCGGAAAATTTCCTTTTTCAATGTTCGGAAAGATCTTTTTGTGCTTTGTATTAATTTCTATTGACAATTGAAAAACTATTTTCTATGGAAATCAGATCCCGGATGTTAAGGCGAATAAAAATAGATTAACTGCTACATATGTATATTCTGGCTGTTAAATGAAAAATTATGATTACGGTTTTACTTTTTATCAAATTCATAGCATCTTATGTATATTGAAAGAAATTTACATATGTCACACTTCAAGAAATTAATTTGAGAGTTCGAATGTGACGAGCAGCAAACTGTTTACGGAATTAGCTTAACACTTTAAGAAATTTACTTTTTTGCTTCGTTTGTTCATAAATACCAACCTATTTAGCGAAAACTTAGAAATAAGAAATCCCTCCAAAGTAGGAAACCAAATAATGAGTTCTTAATCATTCCTTCTAGGGTAGCTGCCTGTGTGTGGTCATGACTTAAGAGTTGCTTAAACATGTAAATTCATGGCCAGGCAAAATGAATTTTCATAACTAAAACCGAAAATGAATATATCTAAGGTTAATTTACATATGTCTGCAACAAGAAACCTCCTCAAAAAGCGCTTTAGTTAGATATTTTGAAGTTGAATATCTCTATACGATACCTTGTTTGAAGATAAAGTCAAGATCAAAATGGGATATGTCGAGAAGCTTTTTGAATTCCCTAAAACTTAGAAGAAAATGTTCTGCTGGAAATGAAAGAACTTACATTTCTGTCTTCACCAGAGCAGTTTTCGATAAGTTCATTTACTTATAGAGCACCGTTCTTTGATTTAACGTGCACAACAGAAAGACCCGAAATATCCTCCAATATTCTTATAAATGATAATTTTTGAACCTGTTTCGCTCCAAATGTTTAGATTTATTAATTATCTATCGATTGATTTTGTTCTCCGTGATGTCAAGTCAAAAAGGTCTAGTAATTTCGGCGTACTAAAACACATGTTGGCCTCTTGTAATTTTACTACTTATCTTAGGGGAACAAAACGCAACAATTTTCTAGAACAAACTGTTGTTTTTTTTAAATTCATTGACCTTTTCTCGGCTATAGTGATGTATCTTGTACGCAAACCAACCTCAATTTCATAGACGCAAAACAAAATTTTCAATTTTGTAAACATATATAATTAAAATGTTCCTGCTCTTCATGAAATGTCTGTTAAAATGCAACGTGAACATACGAGAAGTATATTTTCGCAGGGTTTAATAACATAAGAAAATCCTTGATTATCGACAAAAGCAGAATTTTGCCCATTTCCACCTATATTTTTTTCCAAGTTTACTAATTTAAATGAGATATAAGTCAAGTAAACAGCATTTGGGCCCTAAGCCAACCCGTTGAACAAAAAATCACCTCAAGTTTGTTTTGAATCCCCCGATCCCCAACCTTTTATCCGATATGTTATCTAATCTACATGCCAACGTGTCCATTACCCGTGTCTGGGAACCTTATATATGGGAAGACAGCTGTTACGCTGTCGCAGCCAATTAAGCTTCGGAATATTTTTATTCTCATAAAATGTCAACCAAACTTCAGAACATTGTTTTAGATTCGAACAAATCACATGAAAGCATTGTAGTTGTGATTAACTTTTAATCTTCTACAAAGTTACTTTACAACGAAATATTCAGTTTTACTATATCCTATCCGTTAGTTTATTAAGCTAGCCCTATTTATGAAAATTATTTAACCGTTTCCTTCTGAGGTAAGAACATTTGCATTTTTTATTATTTAAAAAGAAACAAAGCATGCAGGTTGGAAATTTTGAATGCAAGTCAAAAGTGTTGGTAAGCGTCCAAATAAAGCGAATATTTTGAATTCGAAAGATTGCTTTTTAAGGTTAAATCATTTTAAGAATGCATAATCTGCAACAAGACGAGTAAAACAAATCCTTGCGTGCGTCTTTTCTATGAACTATTTTTAAATATGTAAGCACACTGACATTGAAAAAAAACTGCAGTGTTGTTTAGTACATTCACTAAGTTAATCCCAATATAAAAGTCTTCAATTTCGTTCACTGGCCGTTAATTTGAAAGTTCCTTCGTTCTTTTCAACTTTCCCACTGCACGCGTTTAAGTATGAATATTAGTCTCTATTTTGGGTTCTACGATTCTGTGCTTTGTGTATTTTGGAGTGTTTTAGTAGTTCATATATCGTCATGGATGGATATGAACCGACTTTTAATCGTGAGGAGCACACAATTCAGCTATAATCAAATGTCACCAAATATTCTAAGGTATCAGCACAAAGGTCTTTTGTTCTCAACCTAGTTCAATATTAAGGCAGAAACATGCAACGTGCATTGCCTAATTTAACACTATTATGTTACAGTAAACAATGATGTCGTGAAGAAAAATAACTATGTAAAAACTGTTTAAACTTTAAAAAAACTTTTTATTCAAACATGTTTCTTCAAGCAGTTTGTTCAGTCAAATGCTGCTCCTGCTACTCCGTCCTTCATATCTCTCATATAAATGACACTGCACCCGTTTATCCTTAGAGAGTAACATCATCCAACTTAAAGTTCTCGGCAGGCCCCAAATGCCAGCTCTATTCTTTTTGCGAAGCGCATATTTATTGTTTTCGCAAAAATTAACAATACGAGGTGTTTAGTATATCCTCTAAATTTTGTGATTGCAACGTTAAAGGGTATTTAAGCTACATCAGTAATATCCGTTACCAGTTGCGTCGAGTAATTTGCGGATCTAAACTCAAAGCGTGTCGTATCTTAGGTGGATTTTGTCAAGCTCTAAATGAGGTTTTTATCAACGGCCAAAAATATGCGTGGCCCGGGTAATTGATAAGAAGGCGGACGACCATTCCCTGGGTCCAATATTTTTATTTGACCGACGTTTCGGACTCTCACTCGTGACCATTGTCAAGGAATGAAAACGTACAACTCACTGCGTGATTGAATCAACTCTGCTGCGAGTGACCTTAAGTTGCCACTGTTCGCTCCGTCAAGAGTGACCTTGAGCCTTGCTAGTGCTAGCGCAACGCAATAAAGGCATCTGGGAGATCGATATGCGAGGTATGCGAGATCGATATGCATGCGATATGCGTGCCAAAATTATGACACATATTTCCAGCTTCAAAGTTTGCTTATTTGGGTTTACCATGACAGTTAAAGGGGAGCAGCTTATTCGACTCAGCAGTGCAAAATTTGAGCTTAGGGCGGCTGATCTTTAACGTTGTCTTCACGAATTCTTACGAATGTGTTTTTCCCCACACGTGGTGCTTGCATAACTTTCTGTTATTTTTCCAGGTAACCTGTCCAATAACTAAGATCTAACCTAGCATCATTTTGACAATGTTGGCTTACTTAGCTACATAGCTGATTCAAACAAAGGCTTTTGGTCTAAATAATGAAGAAATATATGCAAACTTCTGATACAGACGAACAAAGGTTAGAGCTTTTTTCATAAAGAAATAGCTTTACCGCTGCTAACGGCCATCAAGTTAGGCTAATAATTGCCTAAAATGCGGCTGAACGGCTGCTCCCCCCGTGGTTGAAAGTGAATAGATCATCCCGAACTTTCATTGCGCGGATGGTTCACTAACTAACAATACCCAATGTCGTAATCAGCATCACTTACTCAAACGAAAACTCTGGTCAAACACGCCACTTGTTCTGTATGAGTAACTTATAAAAGTCCGTAGTGAAATGAAAAACTCTTTTGTTTATTAACATAAAAGGTGGCTCTAAATTAATTTGACACAACACGACATGGTTGAGGCTTTTTTTTTCAAAAAATTCCTTATCACTTTACTGATATGGGGATCTACATATCTTCCAGACCACGATTGGCAGATACGAATACTGAAAGAACCGCTGCAGCCACAGGCAGCTTTATTCTGACTGTGCACAGGAAAATTGCATAGAGAAAAGAAGGAGCATCCACCTTTAATTCAACTCTTTATATTCCGAAGGAATCTATCACGACCAAGAAAACTTCATAGTAAAGCAGGTTTTCTGACAGTGATATGTCTCAGTTCTACACAAATTAAACCCCCAGGCCGTAATAGCGCATTTTTAAGGCTACAATAGTTCGCCTCTCACTCATTCAGGTTAAATGAAAGACCTGTATAGAGGTTGCCAGACAAACACGCAGGTTGCCTGTGGCTTGCGTATACGATCATTTTAGCCTTATCAGGAACTTCACACTTAGCTGAACTCAAACAGTGGGCAAACGAGTAACAGGCTCTATTAGCATAGCTTATAAAAAGACTATTGCCTACAGATCTTTGCAGCAGTCAGCTCGACTGTTCTACAGCACAGGAACATGGGGAAGCAAGCAAAGGTACATTCGGTCTTGATTCACCGCTTTTTGCCACGTGATTGTTCATTCTTAATGCAACTTCATAAGGTCTCAAATGCGGGTTATATATCAGACCTCAGACGCTAGGTCTGTGATTTGCATGCGTAATTGGTATCTCAAATGAAGCCGCTTATTGAGATTGGTTTTCGGTATATGTGACCTTTTGACTAAGGACATCGTCAAGCAATGTTCAGAGGCCAGAGAGTCCTACAAATAATCCTCGTACATCAGTAAACAATCCAAGTTCTTATTATATACTGACTGTGGCACAACATCACAGTGAATTGTGCCAACCTATCAATAGAAACGTCAGATATCGGTAAAAGCCTCTTATATTCTGCCATTCTTACAGATTTACAGCAGCATGCCATTTTAAGTGCGAAACAGAAACCAAGCTTTACTGGAGGTTCCCAGGTACTAAAATTCCGTGGAAGCAGACATCAGTATGGTTTTTAAAATGTACTGCGTCAGTTTCAATTTTGAAGGCTAGGCATATTTTGTAAGAGATTACGCTTCGATTCGCACTGAACAGCAGATAATGTTACCCTTAATTATGTCACATGCCTTCAATTAGAAATAGTACTGCGTAGGGATAGCTAGCATAATGAGACTGGACAGTGACATCAGTCATTTGACGCAGCGACGGCTTGAGTGCTTGACTGCTGCACTTAAATAATTAATTAATAAGACTTCTTATCCTGAATGCACTGCTTCTATAGCCTACCGAACGGTCACCGAACAACTTGCCGTCTACATATAATATTTCCCTATTTATTCCCTCAGCTCAACAAAATAATGCCATAGGCCGTAAGAGCTGATTCTTTACGGCTTTCCTACGCAGATTCCATCTCAATCCTCCTTGGATGTAGCCAGAAACACGCAAAGTTTTTGTGTGGCTCCCGTAGGTGGTCTGTTTAGCTTTACCATAGGAAGTTGCCCTCGTCCGGCCGTTTTTACCTTGGCATGGCGAGGCAGTTGAAGGATAAATTCTGCGAAGGTCTGCAGAATCAAACATAGACTCAAGTGCGAGCCAAAACTGCATGGACTTTTTGGACCATTCATATAACTTTCGACCTTATGTATTTAACGGAGATACAGGTGAATGAAGAAAAACTCGGATAAGACTTGATTAAATATTACATCCGTTGATAAGATAAAATGGGACTCGACAAAATTCCCACTTTTTCTTTTACGAGAGGAATATCATAACGTTAAAAAGTTTTATTTCGTGCCTTCATCATGAGGCTTTAAAGTGACAAGGAAGATTACATAGCGTGTAAAACAGGCACTAATTTACAGTGCTTATATATTTCTTTTGGTAGGGGGGTGGAGGGAGGCAATTAGTCATCTCGTCCTCAACATGCTGACTCCAGCACGCATTAGGCGAGGGATCGATGAAATAACTAATTGGTTTCCTTTCACAATGAGTGAATAAGAATCCTACATTAGTACCCGCGTAACGCTCTATGTTATTCTCCATGTCATTCTAAAGCTTTATGATGAATGATCGAACTATCTTTCTACCAATATCACTTTTTCAAATGCAAGGTTCCGTATTGAACGGGCCCTCAGATTATACCTCCTTTAAATTGACTCTGAAGACATTGTGATGGATAATTCACTGGCGTCTTCTTAATTGTCAAACTTCATAAGCTACAAATACGCAGTAAGAGTACGTAACAAGATGCGGTTTGAACTGTACAAATTGGCTTCTTAGGTAGTATGCATTTTTATAACTGATGTTTCTTGTCTTTGTATACTCTATATTTTTTACGGACAAAATGCATAAAAAATCCTTTCTTGAACTCGTTTGGTAGTCTACCTTTTGGTTTTAAAAAAATTCTTCATTGCCGAATAAATTTGAAACCTACCGACTGCTACACCTGAATTCAAATTTTAAAAATTACGCGCTATGTACATCCTATTTAAGGGAAAAGTACGTTTTTAGCAACGGTTTATGGAAGAAGTCACATTGTTATCTTACGACGTTGCAAAAGATGTGGATCATGCTGCATTAAAAATTGTCATCATTATTACATTGAAGAATGCAATAATTTATTCATTCAAGACCACAACAGTAAATGTTATCATTCTTAGAAATATTTCAAAACCAATCGATACTCCCAGGTTGGAAAACAGCCCATGTTAAGCCGCATTACAAAAGCGGTAGTTGTGCACTTGCGAACAACTACATCCCGTAAGTCTCACCTGAATAAACCACAAGGTAATGGAGAAGATCTTCAAAAAGGGATTGATTAAACATTATGAAGCCTACAAGCTTTCGTCCATTTACGCGATATTGCTTTTGGTGGAGTAGGTCATGCAATAAAAACTTGCTTTATACGATTCAAAGTTGGACAAGGGCAACTCATGCCAAAGAATTCTTCAATGCAGCCTGCATTGACTTCTGAAAGGCCTTCAACAGTGTTCCACACAAACGTCTCTTGCACAAATTGAAACCGTATGCGCAGTATGATAAGGATTAAGGCCGACAGTCATCGAGAGCGAAGTCCCTCAAAGTTCAGTTCTCGGACTAACCCCTTTTTTCTTGTTCATTAGTGATTGTGTACAAGATTTTGACTATGAGTGAGCCATGTTTGCAGAGTATGTAAACATATGGAAAGTCATTAACAGTGCTGCAAATGAAAATGGCTTCAAGGAAATTGTTTGTCGATTAAACGATTGGTCACACTGATGGCAGCCGTCCTTTACTTCGAACAAATGCTCTCTGCTTCATTTGAGAAATCTAAATCCCGCCCCTGATGCGTGATTCTCCTATCTAAACGGAATTTGACTCCAAAAAACAGAAATACAGAAAGATATTGGCATCTGGATGACAGACAACATCAAACCTTTCTCACAATGTCTTAAGGCGGCTAAAGCTGCAACTTCAGTGTTGCACGCCATCAAGCGGGCATTCACAGTTTTTGATGAAGACTGTTTCTTGAAATTATTCAGTACCTTCATGAGGCCACATCTTGAATACGTGCTTCAAGCCTGCGGACCGTTCCTACGGCAGCATTATAACACACTGGAAACCGTGCAGCGGCGGTTTACAGCATACGTAAGATTTCAAGGTGCACTACCATAGGAGATCAGTCTAAATAACCTTAATCTCTATCGTCTGTGTTATAGGCAGTAACGCGGAGATTTGATACAAACCTTTTGTATCGTACTTGGCTTGGACTGAGCTCGAAGGTGTGACTGTATGATCCCCAAGGACGATCGGATGTAACGAAGTATTTTTTCTCTAACTGGGTCTTGGACGCATGGAATAACTTACCGGAGGCGATTTTTATATGCCAATCTGTGAAAACATTCAAACATCGACTTGATATGCACATGCAACAGCACAACTTGCACTATGTGACAAATTAACCTTGAAACACCACTGTGCTATGTGACGGTCTATATTGTCCTGACTGAACACTTGTTAACATAATTTATAATTCTCGAGATTTTGATGTGACAAATAGGGAGTTAAAAGGCGCAAGCAGTAGTTGCTTTGATGAAATCAACGCAGACTTGCAAAACCTCTCATGTTGGAACGCTCCATGGCAGATGGAGTTAAACTGTATTCATTCAGCAACCACAGAGTATGTTAAGACAATAAAGTCCGAATAAAGCCAGAAATAAGGGCTATTTTAGGCTATTTTGACCTGATTTTTGCAACCATTTGTCGCCTGCTTCGCAAATGTCATGTGCATATAATGTCGCGTGTCCTGTTACACTTACAAGGATAAGAAAATTGCGTTAGTTATTTTCCACTACCTTGTTTTATGAAAAAAATTAGTGAAATTCATCCGATTTTTTTTGCCACACGAATCGGCGCAGTAGGTCGCTGGTTTGTAAGTAGACAAGCAATGGCAATCCAATTAAAGGCTCTCAGCCATATGGGTTTGCCTTCAGTAGATTCGGTTATGCGCTTTGCTTAAATGGAACATGCGCCGTGACCTATATTATGTTCATCTCCAATTTAGAACTACCCTTGCATTATATTTAAAAGCAATACATTTTTGGAAAATGAATTGGCGAAAATACGTTTGTTTTCGATAAATTCTCGTCGGACCTTTATTATATATTGTTGTGTTAACTGAGTGAATAAACTAGTTGTAGTGTTTAACTTCAAAGATAATTAAGTACGATGCTTGATGCAATAGGTTGAGAGGATCTGCTGGACTGATAGCATCAAAGAAGAGCTAAAGATTGTTAAAACGGTGTCTCGACAAAATGAGTATCGCTGTTGATTTATCGCTAAGATCAAGGCTGAAAGGCCGCCAAAACCCTCATTGTTAACAGCAGAAAAGAAATGAATATTAATCAGGGTCCCATCTCAACGGGACGGGCCAAGCAAACTTCTAAGGAGGCACCTGAGTCAAGTAGTGGCAACCATCTTCCCAGTAGCCAACGCCCATGTACTGTTCTCGACTACTCCTAGCCTATGCAGAGAGATCAAAGGCAAACTGCTAGCCCATATCACGTATATATGCAGATATTCAATGACCTGCTCCAGTGGGGCAGGATATATTGGTCGCGCGAGCCAGCGTAAGAGTACGAGAACATATTCTAGCATGGTTAAGAAAGGGCCAACTAAAGGGTATAAACAGTTCCATTCTAGCGCCCTTAGTAGACTCAGACTATCGCGTGGATGCCAAAGTGTAATTTACAAGGTACCCTCAAGCTATTCAAAACATATGGGAGAGCGCCGGTTCGCTATGGCAGAAGCGGCCGCCATCACGTTACACCAACCGGTCCAATGCGCCCAAAAAGAACCTCGGTGCGGTGCCGCAGTTACTATTGACCAAAGCTACTAATCCAACAGCCAGCAGTGTATCACCTCGGTGGCCTACCACTCCTTCTAATGCTGAACAGATTTTGACCCGATTCTCCCTTCTCCCTCACCTGACAACCGTACTTTTATTTTTACCAATTCGCATTGTTTATTTACTTAAATAACATACAAATGTAAAGGACAGATGAGCATTTATCGTAAAAAACCTATGTTTGCCAATTCATCTTCCGAACTTTTTTATTTTACTTTTCATATAACATTTGTGACGAATATAAAAAAATCGGGAAAACTATTTTTGGAGTTAACAGAGAACCGTTAAAATTCTTAAACGATTAAGCGTTTTTTGGCCTCATCAATAAGGGCACCCGGGAACATGATCATAGTAAGTATTTAATGTATTCCGAACTCCATTCAGCTGTATAAACGAAGAAAAGAAAAACCATTGTTTGGATAGTACAATGTCTTGAAAAAAATAACTGCAACAAATCGGCATCCTCCAGGCAACGTTAATTTTCTTTAAGAAGTCACGTGGGCAAACATACGTTTTCAGAAAATCATCAGGCCAGAACATTTGCAGGGTAATTAAAACAGTGCATGTCCCACATTGTTCTTCTGTTACCAATGATTAAGGATTCCCGAGGGAATCCGAAACGTCCGGACAATAAACCTCTTGTTCCCGTGACCGCTACTTCTTCCTAAAACTGTACAGATGGACAGGGTTAAATAGTGTAGTCCAATAAAAATTAATCATTTGAAAAGTCGTGTTGGCAAAAGATCGTTTTCGGTCATTCATCGTCAGGCCACTATATGACATTGGAAATAAAATTGGTCAATTAATTACAGCGATTATATAATCGTCAGGTTAGGGAAGGGGGGAGGGGGAGAAAAAGGGTGAGGGTAATTAAGCAGCTGAGTTTTCCCTCGTCTCCTGAACGCGGGTGCCTGCGCGGGTAGGACGCTGGTTGCCATGCCCAGATGAGACAGGGGGGATGTTCTCGCCGTCCGCGGATTAAGTTCTCTATGTCAGCCTCGCAGCTTGCGTTTGACTTATCTCCGTAGCTTCGTCTTCTTTGGCTTCAGTAGGTGTTGGATTTTCGCGTGCAGTTGGCCAAGGGAGGCCGATGGCTTGAACCAGCGCCTTTTGACAACATAGAATGGGTTTTGCTAGCCGGATTGCCACGGCTTCTGCTGTGGCTAACACCCGTTTGCGCAGACCTTTGGAGAAGTGCGTTGGCGTGCGGTATTTGACCCGAAAGGCTTCACTCGCGTCCACTTGGTGGTTTGTATCAATTAGGTGGGCGAGGATTGAGCTTGAGGTCGGTCTATTCTCCCCTCTGCTGAGCCAAGCTGGTATGTGCTCGCGCATTCTCGTCTCCAGGCGTCGCGTTGTTCGACCAATATAGCCCGCTCCTCAGGACCAGGTAAACGAATAGATGCACATAGATGTGGCCTGAAACGGTAGTCTGTGCTTACCTCCCATTCGTAGAAGGGGAGAGTTAGTGAAGAGAACCCGCAAGTTTGCAGCCGGGAAGGCATTCATATTCGCTGTCCTCAGGTGCCTTCTAACTAGTTCACTCGTTGCGTCTCCAATAAACGGCAGTCTTATAAACAGATCTTTCTTTTCCGCCGTTGCAATTGCGACCTTTGGGGCACGTTACTTGATGTTCCGAAGGATGAACCGTTCCGGATAACCGTTTTCTTGGAGTGTGTTCTTTAGTTGCTGCAGTTCTACTTCCACTATTTCAGGAGAGCAGATACGGCGTATTCTGGCTGCCATTCCTTAGACTAAGTTCCGTTTGACGTTAAGGGGGACGAAACTGCGCAAATTAACGTATTGCCCAGTCCAGGTTTTCTTTCTAAATAGTCGGCGTTGTATCCAGCCATCTTCTTGTCTGTGTAAGAGGACGTCTAGGAAAGCGAGTTCCTCGTTCGCCTCTGTTTTTCACTGTAAATGTGAGTGCTGTGTGGGTGGTATAAAATTTTTGGACTAGATTATCGATATCAGCAGTCTTCTTTGTCAGGCAAAAGATGTCGTCCACATATCTACCATAGAATTTAAGGTCATTGAAAATATATTAATTAAAAGACCGGACAAGGGATCAGGGGTTGGGTTGATGGACAAGAAAGATTATGTGCCAAAACTTGAAGAAATATTATCAAATCGCACAACATTTCCACACTCCGATAAAGACAAGGACAGGACTGAAGCTGTTAAAGACAAACTGACAAAGTTACTTAAAGAGCTGCACAAAGAAGGACGTTTATCAGACAAGGAGCTGGAGGAACTAAGGCCGGTTGGTACTACAATACCAAGAATGTATGGCCTCCCGAAAATGCATAAACAAGGTGTGCCATTCCGTCCGATCTTGGACATGAGAAACTCACCGTACCACGCCGTGGCAAAATGGCTTGCCGAAAAGTTAAAACCACTTCAGAGCCGCTTGTACCCAAGAAGCCTGAAAGACACGTTTAAATTCGTGGAGGCTGTCAAGGAGACTAATATTGGCGAAACGATGATGCTGTCATTAGATGTATCCTCACTGTTCACCAACGTCCCGGTAGTGAAAACCATAGAATATCTATGTGACTTCATGCGGGAAACACACTACCATATAGGGATGACAGTGGAGAGGCTGAAAGATCTACTGACATGCTGTACACAAAATGTACAGTTTATCTGTAATGGCCGGCTTAACAGGCAAATTGACGGAGTGGCCATGGGCTCACCACTTGGACTATTCCTGGCAAATGTCTTCATGGGCAAGATCAAGGAAACGAAGCTCAAAGACACTAGCAATGACCTTAAATTCTATGGTCGATATGTGGACGACATCTTTTGCCTGACAAAGAAGACTGCTGATATCGATAATCTTGTCCAAAAATTTTATACCACCCACACAGCACTCACATTTAGAGTGGAAACAGAGGCGAACAAGGAACTCGCTTTCCTAGACGTCCTCTTACACAGACAAGAAGATGGCTGGATACAACGCCGACTATTTAGAAAGAAAACCTGGACTGGGCAATACGTTAATTTTCGCAGTTTCGTCCCCCTTAACATCAAACGGAACTTAGTCCAGGGAATGGCAGCCAGGATACGCTGTATCTGCTCTCCTGAAATTGTGGAAGTAGAATTGCAGCAACTAAAGGACACACTCCAAGAAAACGGTTATCCGGAACGGTTCATCCTTTAGAACATCAAGGAACGTGCCCCAAAGGTCGCAATTGCAACGGCGGAAAAAAAAGATCTGAGGACAGCGGTTATGAATGTCTTCCCGGCTGCAAACTTGCGGGTTCTCTTCACTAACTCTCCCCTTCTACGAATGGGAGGTAAGCACAGACTACCGTTTCAGGCCACATCTATGTGCATCTATTCGTTTACCTGGTCCTGAGGAGCGGGCTATATTGGTCGAACAATGCGACGCCTGGAGACGAGAATGCGCGAGCACATACCAGCTTGGCTCAGCAGAGGGGAGAATAGACCGACCTCAAGCTCAATCCTCGCCCACCTAATTGATACAAACCACCAAGTGGACGCGAGTGAAGCCTTTCGGGTCAAATACCGCACGCCAACGCACTTCTCCAAAGGCCTGCGCAAACGGGTGTTAGCCACAGCAGAAGCAGTGGCAATCCGGCTAGCAAAACCCATTCTATGCTGTCAAAAGGCGCTGGTTCAAGCCATCGGCCTCCCTTGGCCGACTGCACGCGGAAATCCAACACCTACTGAAGCCAAAGAAGACGAAGCTACGGAGATAAGTCAAACGCAAGCTGCGAGGCTGACATAGAGAACTCAATCCGCGGACGGCGAGAACATCCCCCCTGTCTCATCTGGGCATGGCAACCAGCGTCCTACCCGCGCAGGCGCCCGCGTTCAGGAGACGAGGGAAAACTCAGCTGCTTAATTACCCTCACCTTTTTCCTCCCCCTCCCCCCTTCCCTAACCTGACTATTATATAATCGCTGTAATTAATTGACCAATTTTATTTCCAATGTCATATAGTGGCCTGACGATGAATGACCGAAAACGATCTTTTGCCAACACGACATTTTAATCGTAGAAATGGGAATTTTCGCTGAATTCATCGTTTGCGGGTCGCCCGCATGGCGAGGTCGGCGTGTAGAGTTTCTCGCGTTTGGGGGAGGGATAGGGGAGGTTATTCGGTTAGGTTCTGGGTGCCGATCAGAAGGCAGATACATGGACGGATAATTGCTGTTATTTGCACGCAGCAAACGACTGTCGCTGGGGGGATGGGGGCAAATACGATCGCTACCTGGCGTCGGGGTCGGCCACGGAAGTGCAAGGGCCTCTGTCAGCTTCTTCTTACGACACAGCACCGGATTATCTAGCCGTATAGCTACTGCTTCGGCTCTTGCAAGCACCCGTTGGCGTAGGCCCTTTGACAAGTTGGCTGGTGTCCGGTAGACAACCTGAAAGGCTTCCTTAGCATCGACTAGATGATTCGTATCGACGAGATGTGCGAGAATAGAAGTTGTGATCGACCTAGTTTCACCTTTACTTAACCAGGCCGGTATGTGGTTCGTATCCTCTGTTACAGGCACCTCGTTTTTCGGCCTATGCATCCTGCGCCACAAGAGCGAGTGAAAAATACAAATGGTACACAAATGGTTCACAAATGGTACCGCAAAAAAACCTACCTTTGAATCAAAAAAATTGTTTCGCTCGATGTCATAAAAATGCTTGCAACGGTTTTGAGAATGGTACTAAAAGTAGTCACAAAAACGACCAATTTAAATGAGGAGACAATGTCAATTTAGGATAGAAATAACATGCGAATCCGAATCACAATAATCAGCACAAGAAACTTTTGGATTTTTTATCTGTTGAGTGGATTTGAATACTCACAATAAGTCACTTCATTGAGGCTTTCGTCCTTGACCTCCCAATTGGTATCCAAAAATCTCCATAGTGTTTATCTTTAAAAACAGTATGTATGAGGCATGTAGAGTTAACATCAGCGATGTATGTGAGCTAGTCGCAAACTGCAGCTACTGACACTATGGTATTTATACGTACAACAGTTTCACAGCAAATGAAAAGCTAGTTTCGTTTTTAATTTTGCAGCAGTTTGTAATAGGACCACGTCGACCGAGAGTCCGGTATACGCAACATTGACCCTCTGCGAGAGGGCGCTTCGTTGAACGTCCGTATAAACCGGCCTCCTCTGCAGTATAAAGGGATGCCCTTGCGGATTTTCCTTCTGAGCCAATCCGAAAAAGCTATCAACGTTCTAGGCACACTCACCACAATTTGGTAGGTTGGAATGAGATCACCATGTAATTTTTGTGTAAAAGAGCGACAACAAATATAGTTGACCCACTATGTCAACGTAAGGTAGATGAAATTTTTTAAAATATTATTTGCTCTCGCCTGCACTCGTTCCACGTGCAGGTAATTTTTCTTAATCCAGGGATGCCAGGGCAGGATAATTCATTTGATCTCACCGAGGCCGCCTAGCTCTTCACAACAAGTCCAAACAAATTGACCGAATTTGTCCAGAACACTTTGAAGTACGCAGCGAACGCAGCTAACCTATAACAGTTGACTTTTATCATTTGATGTCCGTTAAGCCTATGAAAGCATCTTGAAGGCGAGTAGATTTAACTAATACACATCCCAGCTTGTCCTAATTTCATAGTAGTAATATTCATAAAAATAGTAAATCTTTATTTATTCCCTATACCACCCATCTACTCGGTCCACGCCCACGTAGCTTAAAACATCGGCTCTCAGTGCATGTAGGTGTCTCAGTCGCATAAGCATTGCGTGAGTCGAAATAACCGTTCTTTATAAAAAGGGGAACACAGACGTAACGATGTTTATGCTGAGACCGGGGGCACCAGTAGCTCACGTCACAGCCTTCCTTTGCACACCACACTCCCGTCCAATCTTCTGTTGTTATATTTGCGTGGAAAAAGTTATTTCTGTAGTATGGTAGCGATAGTAAAAGGAACTATACGGATGATGCAAAATAGAAGATTAAAAAAATATATTTAATGAAAAAATAAGTATAAGATACAGCTATTGTCAAATGCAACGATAAAATCCGCGATAATTGAAAAATACATTTAAACAAGTACTAAACATTTACTTACCATAATAACCAATATAAATTGCTATTATTACCGGTGGCGTAGTACAGAATTCTTGGGTTTTGGTTTCCGTAGGGAACCCTAGCCGAATATTCTTCTCAAAGCAAATGCATTTTCTTCATGCCCAACTGCACAATTTTGAGATTGCCTGACTTGCGGAGCCTCTGAATCCGAATAATTTGACCAACAGACGCAAGGCATGGAGTATGAGAATGCTGTCGTGCAAATGGGCAACCAGCCGGTATTAGGTGTTATGACCAGCAGAGTATGTTCAATGACTGACGCTTTGTCTTTGACATCGAAATATTTTAGTCATGTAGTATGACGTCGGCATGTAGTATTATGACATTTCCACTATCTTGAATTGTTAGCCGAAAAACAAGGTCTTGATAAAAGTCCAAAACGATAAGTCAGAAGCAAGGGTGAAAGAGTAAAAATGAGTTTGAGGCATTGTTACAACGCCAGAGAGGAACATACGCGTATGGAATCGGCCCGATTCGATTGCGTATTTGAGGGGTTAGCATATTGGCTGACGTTTCGACTAATTTGAAAGGAATGAAAACAGCACTTAGCTTGTCGGCGACATGTTTGATAACACCGCGTGCACGGCCTGTATGGGAATCAATTATCAGACGAGTATTTTTGATTTGCTTTTAGCATGTAGAAAAATAGTATCCTGGATATTCAGTATACCTGACAAATCGTCATACCAGTGTTATTTATATTGATATTTGGTTAAGTGTTCCATACTACAAAGATGATCGCTCGTGAGAACCTTGAAACTATCATGTTGACCGGCGTAATTTGTATGTATCTGCTGAGTTGCAACCCCTATACGAAAAGACGGAGTGTTGTCAGGAAATCGCAAGTGTCCTATAGAATCATCGCGTGATGATAAGAAATTTGGCAAGCTCAAATTCTCAACTGTTATGCGCACTGCTCATTACTCTGCTACTGGCACACTTATAGGATATAGCAATACTGATTGAGTATGGAGCTGGTTGCTTCCTTATGAAACAAGGGACCACCCCTTCGTGTTAAAATTAAGTTACACACTGATAAAGGTTAATTTGTTAACGGCAAATGGCACCATACGACATGAAAACATGGTAAAACATTAGATATAGCTTAGTTACATTTAGCCAACCACTAAAGATGACACAGCCTAGTGGATAGACTTGAGAGGGCAGAAAGCAAGGAGAGGCCTGAATAGCATGAACCCAGATTCATGCAACCTGTTGGGATCAAGGCGCTATAAGTAGACGTTCTGTAATGTTGAAACTAGAATGAGGTACTGTAATAAGCGTATGCGTAGTCTACAGATGGCAAACTTCAAGTCATAAAGGCATAGTAGGACTTTCGCTTTTATTTAAAAATTATTTATTGAACCCATAAGTTAATCACTTTACCCCATCCAGATTGGAATTGCATACTAGGTGCTCACATCTTAAAAAGCGCAAACACAGGTCATGCTATAATACATTGCTAGTGGACGCAGTAAGCATGATTACTAGAACAAGCACTTCTAGCATAGGCACAGCACTGTTAATAGTATTATTCTTAAAAAAATGCGAACGATACTTTATTTAAACATAAGTGCTGGGTAGATCTTTTGCTATTACTAAATACACATTCTCTAATCCTTCTATTAATAAATCCTTGCATAGGTGAAGACTACATACTACGTTAAAATTTCCTAAATGCACGTACAGGCCGCAATATAGCTTACCATTTACTGGCTTTAGCAAGCATACTTAATAGAACTAGCACTTCTAGAATAGGCACAGTAGTTGCACCAGTACTATCATAGCTCTACTAGTTTAAAATCTAAGAATCAATCAGGGCAACCATTGATGTACTGCGAGCCTCACAAACCTGGGAACAGCTAAAATCTAGGTCTCCAATCCTATGTGAGACCAAGGGAACACGATCACAGACCTGACTCCAATCATCATCATTTCTGAGCAGCTTTCAGCGTCGATAATAGTACCGGCACCAAAATCACTCAGAAACAAGAGTATGACCAGCAGTTGCAGTAGTAGAAATACGACACTCGGGCTGCTCGAACCTTTCTGGGCACCTAATATGGGTGAGTGAGGGTAAATACAGGGTGCCCCACGAAAAACCCCTAAATGTATGATAATGTTTATACTGTTATGAAAATAAAAAATATTGATTACAATTATAATTAACAACTTTATTGTGTAATTAACAAACTGTTACGTAATAACAAGTTACAGATACCGCTCAAAATGTTGTCCATTAACTGCAGAACAACGACGTAAGCAATCCATCCAGCTCTGAGCTGCTCGACGAATAACATCAAGAGGGATGTAGTTCCATGTGTCCATCAACACATGTTTTAGTGACTCAATATCAGTGATTCCTATTCTTCGTCTCTGAACCTCCTGTTAGAGTACACTCCAAATCCAAAAGTCCATTACATTCAGGTCAGGGCTCTTGGATGGCCACTGCTGGGGTATGATGAAATCTGGAGTGTTAACTCGGAGCCAGGCGACAGTGTCATTGGCAGTGTGTGGCTTTGCACCATCTTGCTGCCACGTACAGGGTTCTCCCCGCATTACTTGATCAATATCTGTAAACGTCTTCGGGCACATCTCCTCTCTGTAAACAACTTGATTTACAGTTTCTTTCGTTCTCCGACTCGGTGCAACACCTTCCTGCCCAGCAGCATATCCTTCAATAAAATAGAGGTCTGTTTTGCCTTGCCAGGAAACAGCACCATAGCACATGATAGATTTTTGCTGCTTGTCTATCTCCACCAGCAAATCTTCATCAGGAATATCAGTTTTGACTTCCACTGCACGATATATGCGTTCATTTTGTTTATTCAGTGGTGCAGAGAAGCAGAATGATGATTCATCTGAGATTCACACTTGTTTTCATTTTTCTCCTTCACCGAAGCGCTGATGCATGGCATCACACTTTGTCTTTCGAGCTTGCTGGTGTGCTTCTGTTAAAAAAATGGCATTGAATACGTCATTAACATTTCAAATTGGATTTTGCAATTGTTCTGTGCACATACCCTTTTGACAATCCTAGTTCTTTAAAAATTTCACGTTGACTTGAATGTCTTCTGTGATGATCTGGTGGAGTTACGGCAAGTTCACAGACTGCTCGCCTTGTTGGGGAGTCGTGCCTGCAAGAAGTGCCACTACCAGGCTTACGCACCTTTGCTACAGGTGATCCACCTTGTTTGAATGCAGCCGCGACACCTCTAAACTGGTCAGTTGTAATGGCACCAAAAAATTGAGGGAAACTGTTCCGACATTTCTGCAACCCCCATGTTGGATGTTCTTTCCGGAATAGGATGATGACCTCGCGCTGGAAATTGCTTAGCTGTGGCATGGGTCTACACGTCTTTCCAGAATATTCCTGGCATATGGTGCGCAGGTGGGCATTTTAGAACCTTCTTCTCTGCCACCACCACCCACGTTGTGTGGGTGCTCCTCACCACTGAGCGGAACATGGCGTGGGCGGCATGAATGCGGGTGCGAACCAACGGGGGCCGCTTCACTTCGGATGTGGCCCAGGTGTTCTGTTTTCTCCCTCATCGATCGTGACGGCACGGGCGGTCCGGCCGCCGTAACAATCACAAACTTAGGGGTTTTTTTGTGGGGCACCCTGTAGTACCGTGGTACTAGCGAAAACTTTTACTGTCACTAAGAACTAAGTTACGTGGTGTTTCTGGCTGCATCTGTAGAAAGCGGCTACTGCCCGATTCCTGCTCGGTGATCTCGACTTGGTCTTGTTGCCGGTTGAAGCGGAAGAGGTTTGAGAGTGGGGTAGATCTTGGTGCGTCTACCTTGACTGTACATGACTGTAGTCATTGTCCTTGTTCACAAGTATCTCAACACGCGGTTACGTGGACCGTTAGACAGCACGCTAACATGCCGGCCACTCATCAACGATCCATGTGTTCATGAAAACAGCTTGGTGCAGTTTAAACCTAAAGAGTCATTGCAATGCATTTAGTGTATAAATGCGGAAAGGTGTCCACGTGTCAATCTCCCAAATGATAGCCAAAGCTTCAGGTATGAACTCGAAGACTCGAATACGAGGCCCTTAAAGGCTGCGTTGGTTTACCTTTGTTGCAGCGTTTATTTTACACTATAAATTTAAAAATAACCACAAAGAGCACCATTCATTGTTTGCAACAAATAAGAAGAACACGAGGTTTTTGACTGAAGGAGAACAAGAAATGTGAAGACCACCATTTTAGTGGAAGATTGAACGCAAATTTGACTTTGTGTACTTTGTTCCTTTAGATGATTTGTTGCACAAAGTTATCTTTACTAGAATGGTTTAATTCAAATCAGTAAACTGGGGCATATAAGGACCGAGTGGGGCCAAATCCAACGTTTATTGAAGTATGAAGAATTGCCTACGTCATTAAAAATTGCGGAAAATATAGATTATGATTGTGCGTGTTGTGCTATAAAAGTACATTAATAAAAACCAGAAACCTTTTACTTATATATGTTCAGAGAACACATAATTGTGTGTTGCATTCATGCAATTTGGTAAGTGAACTTATGAGCTAACGTATTAATGTTGGGTACAGTGGAGTATATTACGTTCAAATAATTATATTTTCAAAGTTTGCCGGGTTTTGTGCCTTAGAATCAAGTAGAAGACGTGAAAGATTTGAATTAATTTTACCTCAACGAAAATAACGAACATAAACAAGCACATATACAAAACACCCGAGATATGCTGTCAGTTTTCTCTGGCAAGCCGTATGTAAAATATTTCCAAACAGCTTCTTTCTATAGAGCAGCATCAATTAACGGAAAATTTATGGCAAAGTGGGTAGTAGATTAATAAATTTTGCGAACTATGCATTGATAAACTGCCACTCTACCCCGCCATTGTTACCATAAAACTGAGACTAGCAGCATTCAAATGTACCAAAAACTGCTCCGCTATGCATAAAAAAGTGAGTTCATTCATAGTAAAATATGTATTCCTAGACTTTAGGCAAGTCAAAACGCTGGCCCAAATGCCCCATATTTTTTTCAGTTTATATTAAAAAATTTAAAGTAATTCGGCACGCGAGCCTATGGAATTTTGTACTCTACGTACCTTCCACTCCATGCAATAAAGCGCAAGTCTTATTGTTTTAGTCTAAGGTAAATCTAGCAATGTAAAGGCAAAATAATCAAAAAACAACTATCGTGAAACAAATGTGGAATATATACTCGAACTTGGGGTGGTTTGGTAGCATCTATTCGTTATATTGCACGTTATATAGAAGCATGTGTATCTACATACCTTAAATAACGATAATTTACCAACGTTATTCAACTTGTGCTGCTATATTTTACTCGGTTTTTATGCATTAGCGAGCTTTTTCTACATTTATAACTTACGTTTACCTAAAACGCTTATTTTTTTTCGGAATTTCCGAATTTCTAGCAATATTCCCCATTGTGAAGAACCACCATTATTTTATTGCAAGAAAGATTTGGGGATCGCAGCGTGTGCTGCGTTTGAGTAGCAGGGATTTTTGTATAAAATTCATTGAATATCTTGAGTTTTAATACCTAATGTATCCTATCTTTTATGCCATGAATAGCGAGTAATCAATGCGCAGGTGTTGAAAGAAGAATGAAAATCGATTTAAAAATATTTTTTCGACAATGCAGTATACTTGAGAAAAGGTGAGCAAAATGCAAGGTTTAAGGAAGTCAAAGATAACGAGCGCATATATACAAAATGGCCCAAAAAAATATGCAAAAGATGATTACTTGGACCATAATGTTTTGACGATGATGTAGCCGGGCCCATTTACTTAAATTTGCGGCAACAGTCTGTTATATCAAGCATTAGAGAAGGCTATGAAAAGTAGGGGTTTTAATTTTAGTAAAAGAGGGCACTATCACATTACCATCACGTTGTTAGATCCTTCCTTGATGAAATCTTTGCAAGCACGTGCATTGGACGACGAGGTTTTGTTGAAATTCTCCCCGTTCACCAGATCTAACCCCACTAGGTTTTTCTTTTGACGATACCTATAAGGTAAGGTAAAGTCAATAAACCTGCAACAGTTCCTGAACTAAGAGAAGCCATTTAACATGAATGCGCCCAAACGCCAATGGAATTTTTTCATGAGGTATGCGATTTTATTGCCTCGCGTTATCCGTAGTGTCTGAATTAAAAGTGACATCAGTTTGAGAACATGTAGTGAAAAAACAGTAAATACTACCTTTTGCACTTAAAAAAATGAATTCTAATAAAAAGTAAGTTAAAAATTACTTAAAAGGCATTTTCATTTGTTGGCACCCAGCAGGTAAGAAAATTCAAAGTTAAGATATATTAGGGCAGCCGTAGGTATGCAAACTTGTATGTTTTTGTTTAAAATCAATATTTTTTAAAAAGTAGATCGACTGGGTAAAGTACCTTGTCCAAAAAAGTGTTTGCGGGACTCATTTTAAGTATATTAAGCTCTGAAATGCTCACTAAAAATGTATTTAGCTAATAATAGTAACGGATTGCCTATAGTGCAGAAAACGCGAGTTCCTGGAAACGGTTCAGGAAAAGTGGATGCGATCACCAGAACAAGAGTTTTATTTTCTTTACGTTTCGAATGCCTTAGCTGTGTATGACTCTGACATTGCTACCATCACCTATAATTAAGGATTTCCGATGAAATCCAAAACGTCAGGAAAAAAACTCGTGTTCTTGTGATTCCATCCTCTGCTTCTGAATAGTAACGGCATTTTAAAGCCATGGTTAAATCATGACACTGAAAGAAAGGCAATAAATCTTATCCCAGCAGAAGAACCTCCTGCATCCCCCGAGCTCGGCTTGGCCAACGGTTACGTAACTACCTGGATCTTTTTGCGCTTGCTGCCGCTTCACCCAACCCAACCCCACCCCCTCCCCCCATCCCCTGTCCGGAGTCAACAAAACCTCATTAGCTGATTACTACCAACCCCACACACCCTTCCTCAGCCCTATGACTAATTTGCGTTTTGTGATAAAGTAATTACCAGCATGTTAATTTGCACACCTTCCTATATAATTTGTAACGTCCCGATGAGAATTTATCGAAAGCTACTTATGCTTGCCAAATGCGCTTCTGAATTATCCCATATTTCTTAATCCTGCGAAGATCATTCTACTTACGATGGGCCTCCAAACACCAGTTGAACTGTAGTGGAAACAAGTGCACGTACATGCTTTCCGGCGCACACACGACACTTAGGATGACAAATTTCCTAAATAACTTTAAAAGTGTAAAAACGGATTACGCCATTTTTACACTTTTACCAGAAACCAATGTAAAAAGAAACATTTCGCGAACTGCTGGTAAAGAAGAACTTTGAAAATTAATGCATTTGGCATCTCGGAATAATTCTAAACTTCACTCTGCATCTGTCACATTCAGTTTCTTGATTTGACTTTATCAAGCACTTAAACTACTTGTACTTTGGTGTATTAAGTTATTTTTTATGTCTTGAACAAGGATTGTGCCATTGTAGATACAGGTTCCATTATAAGTTATAATTATAAATCATCGTTCTTCCTCCGAAGGTTTTTGGTTGTTAACGTACAAATGTCCAGATATTTTTCGCATCAGTAATAGCAATAATCGCTTCTCACAAGCGCGTTTTGATAATTTGCAATAAATATATATATATATATATATATTTAAGTAAGTTAAGTTAGTCGTTGCAGTTCCGTCTTTCATTTTGAATTAAATCAATAGTGGTTTCACAAAGCAAGTATTTCTGCACAGTTACTGGTTACTAGTTTTCAGTTTCATTCGGGTAGTCCGCATGCACTATTTCAAATAACCGTTTCATTTTTCAAGTACTTCTAAAGGAACCGGCAGGATACTAAGCACTACTATTACAATGCTTACAAACAGATGGCGTAATTACCAAAACACACGCTGTCTTATAAATAAAATATAACTAGCAATTTCATTTCTGTATTCAAGGTTTGAGGCTGACTCAGAGTTGTTAAGCACAGTAACGTACGCCTTTTAACCAAAATTATCAGCAAATATTTCCTTATTTGTGACGATCGCTCTATAAACAGAACAATAAAATAGTCTGATGCAGGCCCTCGGAAGTACCCTCTGTCTTATTAATCGAAGTGAACTTTAGAAATTTTAAAACTATGCAGCTTCTACCCAAATAGCTTCCAGCTAATGGCAGAAAACATTTTTCCTCTACCCGTTGCCCCACTTTTAAAATCACCTTAGGCTGTTTAATATTTCCGCTCACACTTAAATCTTAAATTCAAATGTAAAATGATTAAGAACGAAAAATAAACGTAGCAGGCCCGATAAAGTGATGATTATTTGGAACATTTCAGGCAGACTAACTCGGCAAATATCAATCGCTGCACCCTCCTTCCTTTTTCCTTTCAATTTTCCGCCCCAGTCGGATGCCGACAGGTTTCTACCGAGAAAAATAAAAAAATATTCTTACAAGCTCTTTGCACCAGTATCCTGAACTACACACTGATCTGTTTTTTAAATATTCAATATTCAAGTTGGATGCACAGTGAGTGGCCGCTTTCTAGGTTTTTTCTGCTGCGCTTGTCTTCTATAATTTAACTGCATGCGAAATGTTCCGCGGAAAGGACGTGCAGTCCCTCCGGGAGCCAGTCGAATGAGCAATAACAAAAGGCGTGTCGAGGGGAGAGTTCCTACCAGCAGGCTTGCCCTACTTTACATTTAAACGAGACAAATGAACTTTGGTGAAATGGTCGCAGTAATGGATAAAAATCGCAGCCGCAGCTGCTCAGTCCCAAATCGTCTAGGCAGGCAATCCTGTAAATAACTTTCAAAATAGTATCAGTAGTACCTACAAATCAGAAGGTAATCAGTTACATGACTTATACTCTCTCAAAGTTGCGAAAATTCTCATTAAAATACCCGGATGAGTAGATGGCGAGTGTACGTAGGTTTTTGATAAATTATTGCCGGGGTAATGCACTTATATGTAAATGGGGTACAAGATAAAACGTGTCCATTTTTTCTGACAAGTATGTCATAGGAACAGAGGGCAGGAATCGATAGGAGAAGGCTAATTATGAGAACAGGATTTAGTGCAGCCAGTCTAACAGGAGGAGAAGGGGCAAGGGGATGTGGCAAGTGAACTCCTGTGGAGATGCCGTGAACAAGACGTGAGAGGAATCTTCCCAGCAGCGAGAGTTCGGGTATTATTCTCAAACAAACCAATCTTAAATGGGAATGTGAAGACAGGCTAACAGCTCAGAACACTTAGTTTGCATCTTCTCGTTTAGGTGGTCTTGTGACGCAGGTTTTATCGGGCGCACGCTTTGGTGCCTACCCAAATGAATAAAGGAACACCTGCCGGCATGGTTGCGAAAGGGCGAAGTCAGGATCATAAACGGCCGTATTCTGGTGCACATGGTTTATTACGGACATCAAGTGGACACCAACAAAGAATTCTGAGTAATCTACAAGGGCCCGCCAAACTATCCAAAGTCCCTGATTAAGCGTCTGTTAGCAATAGCAGAAGTGACCGTTGATAAAGCCGGCATTTTTTTGCACAAAACAACCTCCTACAAGCTCCGTTTCAGGCCTGGCCTACAGTCGCTTAGCGGCATGCACTCTTCTGCTCTCTGTTTGTCTCCCTCATCTAGGCTGGCTCCACCAAACTCTGTCCCCATAACTAGCCTGCTTTCATCGACCTCTCACCTATTCTCACTACTCACTTGAGCAGGTTTTAAGTTGTTGCCCGTTCTCATATAAATATATAAGCCCAGTGATAATATATCGAACGCCTACGTACGTAAGTAAACCACTCTTTTATAGTTCCTTGTATGATATAATCATTTGACTCCTTCTTTGCAAATGAAAGGTGAATGACTGCGAAATAAATTGGAAGGATCAAAGTAGCACACGAGACTGCGATTTCACCATCCATCTTGATAGCATGACCGGGTCTGGACGCTTGGCTTCATCTTTATCGCGTGTTTGCACTCATGTTGATAGCCCCCAACATCAATCACTCCAAAAGCAACACACACACACACACCGGTCATAGTTATTTGACTGCGGTCTTGGCCACCTAAAAGTGGTTTTTACTACAACCAACAGGGAGTCAACAGCTGTTTTGATATTAAGGAGAGGGGGAAGGAAGAGCCAAGATATCCTCTAACATGCCAAATACTTGTTTTTTCGTTGTTTCATCTGCTGGTAGGAACATCGAAAAGCATAAAGATTCATTCGTGTGGAAGAGGAGATGACGGCATGTCAGTTACATATATATTAGCGATCCAATAAGATACATCCTGTGTGAAGTGAAGTGTAAGTTACATAGATACTTTCTAATATCTTGCTGCAGGCCAAACTTACGACTCTGTGAACATACAAAGTAAATTAAGTGGTCATTCGTATAGGTTATTTTATACTTACAAAGGAAGGGCTTAGGTTATTTTTCAAAAGGATCTGCTCCTATGCAACTAAACCTAATTTAATCATGGCGCTGACGCAAAAGCTTTTTATAAGTGGTTTTTCTTGCGAAAGTAGTCCATAATTAGACGCATTCAACGACCAGAAAGAAAGCAAAATACGGATCTAAAATAGATCGTTTGGAAAACTACGCCCATGTGACTCAAACCATTAATTAGCCTAAGTAACTAAGATAAAAAGTTTAGAGAGACAGGGTTCTTTTAAGTATTAATAGCAGATAGACAATGTTTATAAAATAGACTTAGGCAGTTCTCGCCCTCATCATCAGAGTATTGTGCTTTCTGCGTATGCTGGCCCTGAGTTCCGGTCTCAAAATCTCCGTACTATAAAATACATTACGGTCATGCACGTTTATGCCTGCCTTTTATGACAAAATAACATATTTTTAAATCTTAATAATTTCCTCGTTTCTGAAAAGCTATGCAATTCCTTAACCTTGCAAACATCTGACTTGCAATATAAGGGCTTAACCTAGTGTTTTGTTTCTACTGATGTTCTTCCAAAGCAAGACACACAAAATAAGAGGTTATTCCCTGCCATATTAAATAGCTTAAGAAGATTATGGGGCTTCTGGCGATCTCCGGTTTCATTAAAATTGACATTATTCCCTTTAGTTTAAAGCCTGGACATACAGTTTTCGAAAATACAAGGCTTTCTATGCATATATATATATAAATATAAATATATATATATATATATATATATGTACATATCATTCAGCAGATCAAAATAGCATGACCGAATACATATCCTAAAGTACAAACATGAACTTTGAAAGCGACTTTGCGTGATTTGGACACTAAATTTAAATTCGATTTTGTTGTTGTCACTCAGGTGGGATACTTAAAAAATATATTCTTCATGCAAGTTGGCGGTTTGTGTTGGATTTTGCGAAGATTTAGTCACTTAAGCAGTCAAAATAGTCGTTTGAAATAGTTTTTGCTCTCTGATTTGCGAAACCTTTGCGTTTATATACTGTCACTATATTATTTATTTAAATCCCTTAAAATGTTTGTAATTTTAACATCACATTAGACTTAATGCTGAATGGCCTACCTTATCAAAAGATTTCATTGACAAAGCACACATATTTTTATCCGAGGTTTATGTTTACTGAGTAAATTAATTAGTCGTAGTGATGCAAAGCACTCCATATTCCTCAATGCGGCCCGTGCATTGTAAAATTGTATTTTCGTTCAAAGAGTATGGCAGCAGCTTTAAAATTTGCACATTATTGAAATCGCATCCAAAATGTAAAAAGCCTTATGAAGGAAGCTTTCTGACGAAGGGTTATTTTGGTTATTTAGAAAAGTGTACACTGACAAGTAAACGAAATTTATGATATTCTTTAAGGCCGGTCTTCCCACCTGCGACGTTCTAAGGATATTGGTCACTGCGCAATTACTTGTCCAGTAAACTTTAAATGGGAAACTTATTTTTCTGACAGAGTTGTGACCGAAGGTGCAATGGTAACTTTAGGGTCAGTTTTGATTATACTCAATAAATTAACGGATGCCTTCGTGTTGCTGTCTTAAACTTACCGCCTGATAAATAAAACATACACAAGTGCTGTCGATGTTTCTTCTACTGCACTAAGCAGCTACTGGAAAGATACACACAATCAATAAAATATTAAGTACGAGTATATAGAACGTATGATACAGATATATGCCGCAGTATCGAAACGCAGTTAATTCATTATCTCGTGAAATATCGGCTGAAATTCGGAAAAGTATTTTGAATTCAAACAAATTACTTAGGTCGGGTCGTATTAATGTTTGGTGTGCCAGATTATATCATGACATTACAAATAAATTACATCTGGCCCCTTTGAATAGCATATTATTGAGAGAGTGACTGCTAAGTAACTATACATTCCTTACTTATTATTGTTCAAGCCTTTACTGACATGGCTATATTTTATAGAAAACAGGAACTTATCACGTTTTTCTTGTACCCGTTTGGTAGAAACATATGCCTGTTTTAAGTTATGCGAAAGATGTCATAAAAATTGCAGTTGAGGGGGACCAGGCGGTTTATTTTGCAAAGAAAATAAAGATATTTACGGATATAATGTAGTCGAGTTGACATGAGCATCGTAAATTCATTGGCTAAAAAAGATATCACATTAGAAGATAGATTAAATAGTGTTTTTCTTTACGAAGGCTGATAAGAGGCTCATTCAAAGGTCGGCATCCTGCCCACACTTTTACTTCTTTATTACTATTTCTACTATCATTGGTAATTTTATACACTTTGCTACCTCAGTAATTCGTCCGAATAGAAAACAAGTGCCTGCATTTAGTTGACCATTATATGAAGTAGGAAGCCTTCTTTAGGTAAACCTTTTGCCGATGTTTTTGATCGAAGATGGTACAGTTGCGTAGGCCTTGGTTGACCAGTCGGTCTTATGTGCGGTTTCTGTTATATGAAATGCAGATAATGGTCAGTTAAGTGCAGTGTATGGAGTTTTAGGACTAGGGCGCCACGTTTTACGGTCCAACCCAAAATACAAATGATAATCTGGATCGAAACCAATCAAACACCACAGAGTAATTCAACATTGTGCATTTGAAAATCACGTTGTATAATGATAATACATTTGACCATATTAAGGTATTATGTCGAACTTAAAAGATGGGTACTAGTTGAAGCCTCTGACATATTTTTTGTTGATGTCACAGCTGCCGCATCAGTTGATCTTCCAGAACTCCACCAGTGTTTTCTGTTAGACACTAAATGCTTTCCATGTCATTCTTAATTTTTTCTAAAAGGTAGGCGCAAGGTTGTTTTGACTCAATCGGAATACTGATGCGAATATATGACCTTAACGCAATCAATCTTACAGGATAGTTATTTAGTAATCCCAAGCTGCCTGTTAGCAATCATAAATATGTGAACGCAAATTAATTCATCCTTCTTCCTACGTGGATGTTTATTGAGATCTGGAGTTCGCTTTTGGGACCGAAGCCGTCAATCAACTTTGCCTTTCTCTAGTAAAAGGCTTGTTCTTAGAAGAAACTATTCCAAAAAATAGAACAAAAACTGCTGTTCCGGCCTGTCAGTTTTAATAAACAAGGTAATGATTTTATCTCAAAATCAGTCCTTGACTAAAATAGCCTGAAAAGAACGGTTTCATTTCTGCACCGCTCCGGAATAAGCAAAGTCCGGTTTAATTTTTTCTGAAGGACTAAGTAAATCACGTTTATCAGCAATAGACACGCAATAAACACTCAAAAGATGACAGGGTGCATGCAAATGACGAAAGTAAGCACAACTTCGCTCTGTTCGAGTGTCCAATCGTCAATAAAACCAGTAAACATGCCTGAAGCTTTTATGCCATCTTCCTACTCTTTCTGTCAGTACATGTCTGCGTACCGACAACAGAATCACCACAGGGGACATGTCCACTCTCACACTGACCTATAAAAAAATACGGTGTATGGACAAGAGTTAGACCATCCGGCAAAAGTGTCTTATGTAGTCCCACTCATTATATGCATTTAAATGTTATTGTATCTTGAAGAATTTTTTTATTTTCTATGTTGATTTTTCTTATCTGTATTACCATTTAGAGTATTGCGAAAAAACACGATTATCAAATTGCAGGTTTCTTGAAATTCTCGAAAAATAGAAATGGCGGTTAGGAGGTCGTTTATTTCAACTTACCTGAGGTCCAACTTGTCGTTCTTGCATTTTATTAGTAAAGCCCGCGGCGCTACGCAAAACAACTTACTCCCTGTGGCCGTGGAGTCAGTTTCGTACATTTTTAAATTAATACTTACGGCTAAAACTTCTCTTTACTTCATATTTTATTTCCCTATCCCGCAACCTTCTAACCACCGCTTTCGTAAAACAAAATTATCACACAAGGGGTATATGAGTAGTACTACATAAGCTAATTTTGCCAACTCTCTTGCTGCAATGGCCAGTGTATGTAACCACTGCACAAACTTAGTGACGAGTTAGGAGATTTCAGGGATGCATATGAGAGAGAAAACCCTCCACAGGGTATATTAGCGTATTGCTTAGTACAGTAAAAGTGAAGCGTATTAACGGTCTTAAAGTTGAATGATGCCAGGTGAAATAATAACTCTGTGCTCAGCAAATAACTACTTACAGGAGAAGGGAGGCAGAGATTGTCATTAATAGCTTATTAGGGCATTGCACCTCTGAATGATAGACAGTGAGGTCACTTTTTAGGTGCCGTGCCACTTGGGGTTGAGTTTTGATGGTTGATGATGACTAGCAAGTCAGAAATGGTTTTTCAAGTCTCGCTTATCTTTGCCAAAGATGTGATGTTGTATAACCGACTAGGCGCTGTGTGGCGTTGGGGGTCTATCAAGCATAATTTTAATGTCAGAAGTGGAAGAGTGAGTCTTCCAGCCAATTGTTCAGTGGGTAGCCTCCAATTTTAATATATCTCGATCGAAATCGACAAGACAATGATTCCGTAGCGCAACGGTTATATCACTTGCCTTCTACTAAATAGGTCATTGGCATAAGTGCCGAGTGATGCACAGATGGCTGACGATGGCTAATACTCCTGAAATTGTCATTTTATTCTTACTTGCCTTTGTTTGGTGACTTTCATCTGTTGATAATTATAGTGCAACTGCTGATGGGGCTCAAATGACAGCTTGTTTGTGATGAGTAGATTTCCAAAGTGACCAGTTGGTGCCCCACTTCGACTGGTAACGTGGTTCTCCTCAGAGTACTAGACAGGCTAGAATTGTCCTTTGGTGGCAGTATGATCTGAATGTGAATTGAGCCGAGCCTTATTAAACCTTCTGGACAAAGCCGTAATGAGGGCTTCTATTGGCTATTAACACGGTGTCTCTATTGATCAAACAGCTCCCATCTTCATTTGCCTGCCTGTCATGGTAGGAAGATAAATGACAATCAAATAGACATAGTGCAGTAAATACTACGACAGCCTGCCTTATTAAGCTCACGCGTAGGCAACGGCTCTACGCCCAGGCTTTGGACTGCCATTTTATCATTTTCAACAGCCAAACTGCTACTTTCGGGTGCAGATGTACTGCACTCGAATGAAAACAATTAGTATGAAGGGCAGAAGATGAAATAGCTAAAGCGTATATGGAGTTAAAAAGAGCAAAATCTGCCTTCCTCTAGTTCGAAATAAATGCATCTCCAAAACAAATGATTGTTGGAGGGGAGTTGAACATGTGCTTCGTCGTCTACCTCACAAGGTCGGTGCTGCTGCCTTCGTTTCGGCACCTCAAAATCTGACTCTACAAACTGAAGACATGTAAGTTTTTCCTTGATCCGCAGTTTTAGTTCTCCGTTTCTGACCAAGAGGGTGGGTTGAATAGTGTAGATCTACTGAAGTGAATCGTCACACCTGCAGAGGAACGTTTCGTTGACACTCAAAAGGTTGGCTAGATCAGAAATGATCGCAGCCGTAACAAATGCAAATAGAATCAGCCTTTGGTTGCAAGTGCACATTCTGTGCAGAGCCGGCATCCTAACATGAGCAAAACATATGAAGGTCATGTTACACTCTTTCTTACATCTGCTATTGATGTTACTGGTTACACTTCAGTTCAGTTTTATTAGGGAAATATCGGTAAATACCTTTGAGCTCCCTCTTTGTACATAGCTATGATGCAGAACATGTGGCGTTGCCAGTAACGGAACTGCGGTAGTGGGGCATTTGTGGGATTTAAAGGTTAAAAACCGTCACCCGTGGGGGGGGGAAGGCGAAGGGAATATGTAAATCGGATTTCCCGCTGCTGAAAGTGTTTGGATCATGTCGGGAGGAGGCCACCACGGTTGGTCAATATCCTAATGGTCACAGGAGAATATTGCGGTGGTCACGAGAATATCACCGATTGTCGGAGATGCGCCCCTCATACGAGACTCGCGATCAATCGTTATTCTAAACAAACGCATGACTGAAAAGTAGCGAGCAGTACATTTTTTTAAAAGGTAATTACTGCCAGGGAGTCTGGTGGTAAAGATAACTTGTTGACGGGTGGTAATGTTTTTAGTCTCACATTATTACAGAGAACGTCTTTATCTTTGCTTGTCCAACTGGATCGTAAACGTGTCCACAGATAAGGACATGACAATGTTTTCGGGCAGAGCATTCCATTTCTAGATTACCCTCTTAGAGAAGAAGACGTTTCATGTGTTCAATCTTGCCCCTGTCACACGCAGTTTGAGAGGGTGTCCGCGCGATCTAGAAGTGGCCAGCTCAAAGAAATCGTTGGATGCTAGGCAACAATTCTGACTGCGCAGCATGCGGAATGCCTGTATTAGGTCACCGCGCAGCTGTCTGTAATCCAGAGGAAATAAGTCAAAAATAGTCAGTCATGTCTCATAAGGAAGACACGCTTGGCATTGCACTAACTAAGTTGCTCGTCATTGTACGCTTTTAATGGTTTGTTTGTCTTTGATTGTCCAATGTTTCCAGGCTTGAATGGCAAATTCCAGTTGGGGTCGCACAAACGTGCCGAAGACCTTGCCAAAGACAACTTCAGCAAATTTAGCAAAGGCGCACTTGATTAGATACAAGCTCGACATTGCGGATTTGGCCACCTTCAGGCAGTGGAATGATGGCTTAAGTTAGAGAGTGAACCACACCCCAGATACTTTTGAGTCTCTACTTCTGGCAATGGTGTGTTATTTAGGTTGTACAACCTCCGATCCGAAGAGTTAGTACTACCGAATTGCATAAGGTTGCATTTGGCGCCATTAAACGGCATGAGCCACTCGTTTGACCATTGCTCGAGTCGGTGCAAATCTGCCTGCATATTTGCTTCGTCGTCTTCGTTACGAATTACCTTGCAGGGTTTTAAGTCGTCGGCGAAAATTGCGGTTTCGCAGTCTAATCCATTTATGCAGTCGTCGATATAGATAAGGAAGAGGATAGGGCCCAGAACGGAACCCTGGGGGACCCCACTATCAGCCGCCACCGCCACCTCCGCCAATCACTAATAACCAATGCATACGGTTTGAGTTCGGTTAATCAGAAAGTTTTCGATCCATCAGAAAAAGGTCGCCTGTAACCCCTATACGTTTAAGGTTTTAAAGTAGACGCTGATGAGGCACAGTGTCAAATGCCTTCTTGAAATCTACGAAGACTGCGTGCGCCGCGTTTCTTTGATCAAGTGCTCTGGTCCATTGTTCTAGACAGTAGAGCAGATTTGTCAAGCAGGACCATCCTCTACGGAATCCGTGCTGTTCGTCAGAAAGATGTCAACGATGCTCTAAGAATTGCGTCAACTCCATGTTGATAATTCACTCCATGATCTTGCTAAATATTAAAAAAAGGCTTATTGGCCTGTAGTTAATTGCGGATGCCCGATCCCCAATTTTTTGTATGGGTGAGATCCACGCTGTCTTCCAGTCGGATGGCAGATGGCCTGTGTTTAGGGAGGCCTGGAAGAGTAACTGCAGGAGTTCTGTCAACTCCATGTCTAGCTCTTTCAACAGCTTTGAAGGTATGCCGTCTGGACCTGGCGATTTCGCGCCTTGGAACTTCAGAAGTTCTTGCAGGACAGTAACTTCTGTAAGCACAACTGAGTCAATGGTCGGAATCTCCTCTGTACTAAAATTAGTAACGGTAAGCTCGACCTTTCTCGTAAAAACTGACTGAAATAACCTGGATAGATGCTCAGATTTGTTTTTTTTGGCACAAATATTGGTGCCGTTATCCACTGTTAACAACGGGATGGGATCTCTATTTTGGGTAGATCGCCTAATGTAGTTGAAGAAGACCTTCAGATTTCCTATCGCACGGTTTTTTAAGTCACTCTCGAAGCTTTGGCGGGTTTTTAGTACAAGGCCCTTTACCCTATTTCTCTGCACTTTGTACTTTTTGTGTGACTTAGTGTTCTTCTCTCTCCACTATGTTTGCCGCAGCTTTCCTTTACGACTAATCTCTCTCTTCAGCGTGTTTATTAGCCACTGGGGCCTATTTGTGGTTTTCGTTTTCGAGATGGGGCAGAAACTGGTGATTAGTCCGTGTTATTCAGTCTTAAACACCGACCAATTCCCGCGGACACACCTGATGAATGCCCCCTTCCAGTCTACCCTGCGGACTTTGGTTTTCACTTGAGTAAAGTTCCCGCGCCATATGTCATGTCTCACGGTCTCGCTACGATCAGGTACGCAGAACAGTAAATATTTCCACTGTAGTACGAAATATGTAATTCATTCGAACGGAAAGCACATACCAAAATTATTTTAAGTTTTAACGGCTTAGAAATGCAAGTTTAAGTAAATGTGTTGTTAATGTTTCTGTTGGTGCATGGCGAAATGTTGAGGTCGGACCCGAAACGTCAATGACCATTTTAAGCCCAAACCAACAAATACTGCAAAATAAACGGATAATGCACATTTTAAAAATACATAGAAATACAACTAATATGAATAATTTTGCTTTAGGCATTATATCTCACTTAAAACATCGGCATTTCTTAAAAATCCTACACGCTAGGCTCATTCCCTCGACGTGTGATTACTGGTAGGCACTATATGTTTGTAGTTCCATTGTTCCATGTTTTTCCATTTTTTTCGAAATACAGAGTGTCCCAAAATGCGTAGAAAATGCAGATTTTACAACAAAAATTACGTGGAGTGACGAGGCCACATTTAAGTCAAATGTTTACATCACAATCCACATTTTATTGTTGATATCCTGTCAATTATTACATTGTGTGTGCGATACCATTGCTCGCGCTGTCAGCAGTGTCTGGGCCAAAATGCACGTCAGTTTGAAGACATGCAGCGAAAACTAAAACAATGGCACATGTAAATATTTTTAAATTTTTGAAATAGTCGAATTACAATAAAAAC
>JAYGXS010000003.1:88682165-88755417 GCA_036362985.1 Ligula intestinalis | reverse complement strand
ATGGGAAAAGGTGATGCACTGCATAGGGAATGGTATGGATGGGTGATGGCGGCTAATAAGCCAGAAATGATCACACAATTCTTCCTGGTCTTTGTCGAGTTATGTCTCTATATTTTTAATTATATTTGCTGTGTGGCTGTTTCTGGGGTTTAAGCGAATAAGTATGTTTGACAACACGAATGGTGGGTGCCTCACTACGACTGATAATGCGATTCGTCTCAGGCTGTTATTGTTCTTTAGTGGCAGTTTCATCTTCGAGAAAATCGAGGTTATACTTACAAAACCTTACGGACAAAGCTGTAATCAGGGCTATTATAGTCCATTTACACGATGTCACTAATGACCACCTCCATTTACCTGCTTGTCATCGGAGGCCGATAAATGAAAAAAAATTGACATAGTGCCGTAAATGCTGCTTCAGTCTGTTTGATCAAACGCACGCCTAGGCCACAGTTCTATGCCCACGCTAAGGACTGGCGCTCGTCAGTTATGACAGTTGAACTGCTACTGTCTTGTACTGCGCGTAAATTAAAGGAATTAATGAAAAGGTTAAAGCAGCAGATAATCTAGGCCCTCATGACATCAGAAAGGACAAAATCTACCTTTCTCAAGTTATAAACCAAAAAACTCTCATAGTAAATAGACAGGTGGTGAACATGTTTAATGTCGACAGAACAGAATGAGTGAGTTCTAAGAAGCAGTTCAGAAGAAGAAAATACGGTCGCTGTGACAAACATTTCATTGGCCTGACGTTTTGGATTCTGGTGAGAACTCTTTATTAAAGGTGACCGTAGGATAGGGTCAAGCGACCGCATGCGCACTATAATAATTCGCTAAGTAAGCGCAGCTAGAAGTTGTTTTTGGTGGAATGATAGCTTGGAGGTTCACTATCGAGTCATCAATTGCCGCGATTTTGCTATCCGCACAGGACGGAAGCAATAATCGGGCACTGGCTCATGAAACCGCAAGACTCACTGCCACTACAGAAAGGGCTGGAGTTGTTTAGTGAACCTAGTGCAGTTGAGGACAATGAAAGTAGGTCGGAGAAACCGGGAGATTAATTGGGACGCAAATGACCGAGCACACAGCGGTGGTAAGAAAGACAGCCTACTCGACGAGATCCAGCCATATCTTCCAGCTTAAAGAGGCCGAAATCCTCACAAAAGTTGACAACCGCGTGCGTCGCAAGCTGCGCGAATAATGGTGATCAGGCCCACAGTCGGTCAGCAAGCAGAACGAATTGCCGTTCCAATACTACACATTGTCTGAGCAAGAGAATCATTTACTTGCGAAGAGCCGGGCCCAGTGACAACTCCGACGACAGCGAACATACATGTGGTGCAATTAGCAAGTCCCTATCCTACACGGACAAAGAAATTGTGGCAATTAATTATTCGAAAGCAAAATACCAAGCCATAATCTGACCAACTACGAACACCAGATTTGATTACGAAAGCTGCTTATTATAGTATGCATACAGTCTCTTTGACTCTATGAACTATTAATACTGCATAATCCGTGCATTTAGCCTCCCCTTATCTGCGGTTATCTGGTACATGGGGTTCAAGAGAGAATCCGGGACGTCTAGCAAATAAACTTCTTGTACTAGTGATCACATACTTTACTTCTGAAATTTTCTTCGTTGTCTACTTCAAAAGCTTGGTGCTAATACTCTCGATTCGGCACCGTTTCCCGCTAAAAGTCATCCAAAATGGTGGACTGAGCTGTTTAGATCTGTAGCAATGGATCATAGCGGATGAAAAGGCACATCTTGTGACCAATTTAGCGCAGGATTGATCGCCACCCTAACAAATGCAAATATAAACAGTCTATGGTTGCTAGAGCATATTTTCTGGAGACCAAATGACTTTCTGAATTCCAGTTTTCATATGACAACACAGAGTAAAATTTTCCCTCTTTAGCGCTCAAACAATAATTAATAAACAAAATATTCAATTTTTTACTTCCGTGGATATAAATAGCTTGTCTTATCCTCACAGTGCAGGCAAGGCACTTCCAGGATTTTCCACACATTCGTTCAGATTCTCAGCCGTTAATCATGCCTGGCATTTAAATATATTTTCCTTCCGATCGACAGTGACAACGAACTTAAAACGAAAACTCTTCGCCAGATTCTCTTATTTGCAATATTTTCCAGAACAACATTTCTCTGAGGATGTTATTGTGGCATGTTGCTTGTCCCGATACAAATCTGCACTATAATTCCTATGTTTTCGTTCCAAGTCTTTCATGGAAATGGAAAAGGTTTTATTGAAGGGCCTACATTACGACCACAGCCGAATGGTTGGTCAACCATTATTGGACCTGAACGCTATCATTAACCTTGTTATGGAGCACAATTATCTGTATGCATATCAACAAAATCAATCATTTTCTCATGCTCAACTTCACGGAAATCCAAAAGGTGTAATGCAACATGTTGTATTTAGTTCCTCCAACAGCTCGAATGGAAAACGAACATTTACTTTCGAGGGTTTAGTAAAACCTAATATGTGGCGACATTTTTTTTCCTATCCTTAAGATAAACAGTATCCGAAAATGCCTACCAGGAGAGTCTAGTGATGCATAAAAGGGGAAGTTCAAGAGAGTCAGATAGTATATTCCTCCCCAGGGCATATTAGCGTATTCCTTTATAGTTTAAAATTGAAGCACTTAAATTATCAAAGAAGGGAGTGCTGTCTGTTGAAAAGATAACCCTCCGCTGGGCAAACAAATCACTGACTAATACAGGGGATATGCAGTGGTTATTTCTGGCGTATTACGCCATTAGGTTTCTGACTTAAAGGTCGAGAGGTTCACGTTTTAGGTGACGAACAGCCTGGAGTTGGGAGTGCCTGGCTAGTGACGACTAGCAAGCCCGAAATGGCCCTTCTAGTCTCGTTTGTCTTTTATACACGGTGGGATTCTGCGTATATAACTAACCCCTGTGTGACGCTGGCATTTCTCAAAAATAATTGCAAAGGCACTAGGGGACGAGTGAGTACCGTAACCGATCAATCAGTGGGCATTCTTCAATGCAAATATTCCCAGATCCAAATAAAGAAATCGACTTTCCCATGGACCAACGGTCAGAGGGCTCGACTTCTACTCAACTGGCCAGGATAAACGTGAGGTACTGCATGGCGTAGCGTACGGGTGGCTCATGATGGTTGATGAGCCTTAAATGACCAGTCAATTATTCAATGTCTTTGTCATGTAATTTCCATCTGCTTGTAACTCATACATGCCAGCCGGGCTTTACTAAACCTTCTAGACATAACAGTAATCAGAACTTTAATACTCCTTTTACACGGTGTCTATAGCGATCTAACTGCGCCCACCCCCCATGCAACGTCATTATTACCTGTAAACAGTGAAAAAATAGAAATAATGCGGTAAATGCTGCGACAATTGGTTCAATTAAACTCACACGTAGGCAACGGTTCTACGCCCACGCTCTGGAGTGACATTCTTCAATTGTGAAAGTACAACTGCTGCTTTCACATGCGGATACACTGCGCTAAAATAAAAGGAATTAATGTTAAACGCAGTGGATCAAAATAACTGGGAGCTTACTGTATCAGAAAGGTCAAAGGCTAGTTGTCTCTGGTTAAAAACCAAGCCACTCAAAAAACAAATGACAATGCGGGAGCATGTTCTTTCTTGTCTACCTCACAAGCTCAGCGTTGCTGACCTCGATTTTGCAACGCGTCCCACTTGAAGGCATCAAAAAGCGAACCGCGTCAAAAGTGGCTCGACACCTTTATAAAGGCATTGAGTACTTACCTCATCTCCGGTGTTCGTGCTCCGTCGCTGGCGAAGAGGATGGGCTGAACTGTGTAGACCTACTGCAGGGGCTTGTCGCGCGTGGACGGGCACAGTTCTTGATATACTTTAGGCCCACTAGATCAGACATGATCGCAGCCATTAAAAATGCAAGAAGAAAAGCTTTTGGTTGCTAGCGCACATTTTCTGAACAGAAAAATGAATGTCTGAACTCCAGGTATTATAGACACGACACGGAGTGTCATGTTTCATTTTTAGAGCCAAAAAGTGCGCTTCATAAACAAAAAAGTTTAATATTTGACTTTTTGTGGATATTAATAAAATGCTTGATTTTCGCAGCACAGACAGATCTTCCGGACTTTTTTCGCATATTCTTTTAGATTATCGGTGTCAAAATTCTACTTGTCATTAACATATGCCGTCCTATCAATCAACTGGATCGAAGGAATGAGGAAAATTTCTCCCTTGAATCTGTTCTATGCAACATCTTAAAATATATAATTAATATATAAATGCTATTCTAGCATGCGGTGATGCCTGTCTGTATCGATATCAAAAGTCCTGTGTTTTAGTGCAAAAGCTTCTGTGGGATTGCTAAACATTTGCTTAAAATGCCATTAAAGAACTGCGGCCACAGGCTCACTTCATGTAAGTCGGCCTTTTTTGATACTGCTCGTCTCAGTCAACTTTTAGCATGGAGCACAAAAAACATTTTTTGTTACACAGCAAAATAAGTCTATTTTTTGCTTAAACTCACGAAAATTCGAGAGATTTGAGGCAAAATATCGCATTTATTTCCTGCGGTAGCTCGGATAGAAAACGAAAATTTATGTTTAAGGGTTTATCAAAACTCCTATATGGCAAAACGCTTGTTTTTCCCTATTCTTACGATAAAAAATAGCAGATAATGCCTAGCATGTTAGCATTTCCCATCCAAAGCCAATCTGCGACTAAGCCGCCCATCAGTTAATCGTTAAGTCTCATTTCCCCGCAGGAACGAAAAGTCCAGACAGTATAGCAGATAGTATAACAGGATGCAAACAAAAACTCGGACTTTCCATGATATTTGGGCGAAAAAATGCCAAGAGCAGTTTTGGTGTAGAAGAGTGTTGTTTTGTCAACACCTTTACCTCGTGTTACCTTAGTCAACAATTATTCGGAGCGGTAGCTTTTTGTGCTATCTTAAGTTTGAGGATGTGCTGGGGTCTTTGCAAATGGTTATCAGTCCTCCATCGTGCTGGCCAAAGGCTCAAAGTGATGTTATAACATGACATTCAGCATGAAGCTGCAGCTGTAATGTACACAAAACAACGTTTGGGAGTCCAATTTTGTTCAAACAGTCTCCTGTAATTCTGTAATATAGAAGTTGGCGATAGCTTTGCTACCGATGTACTGAAAAGGAAAGGTGTTTTCTGGCGCCAAACTTTCCACGATAATCATTGGGGCCGAATATAAAGCCACCTCATTCTACCACAGCATCGATGGAGTGATTCTCATAGTATAAGTGTGTGTTTTACCATATTCCAGTGCAAATGCCATGTTGTCAGCTATTTTATATTACCGGTTGTGATCGTAAAAACCAGCAACCTACTTTGAAACATCGACCGACTATGTGACACTGATGAGCTGTCTGCACTATAAAACAGTCATTACTTAATAGAGACGCAGTTGCGAAAACGCAAATTGATATATTTTATAACGAACAGGATTCCAACCTCTCTGTTAGGCATCATTATACAAACAACATCTTATCTTCAGCTAACAACTTAGTTTTGCATCCGGAAGCAATTACTTCATGCTTTCTTACACAGTATACTTTTTACCGATTAACTTCAAAATCACCTATCATTTCAAGGTGTTGACTCTATTATTTAGTATGAACGACTTCTTGAAGAACTTAAGCTATTAAACTTAAGGAGGGGTTTCTACTGCCTGAGATTTAACTCCACGGTTATACATCAAAGGAAGCTTATAAATTCCGTTCTCTACGATTAAGCCACACTTCAATCATCCCGTAAATTGAAGTCTAAATTATTAACTGTGAGAACTATTGGTTCCATAAGTATATTATAGGACATGCTAATCCCGTATACTTTGCAATGCTGCTTCATTTGTTTAAGCCTATAACAATTTCATAACTATTTATTATCCCGAATGCCAAATTAATCGTTCGTTTTTGGTCTTCAAGAAATGTTATGGTAAGCGACGCGCAGGCTTCATTTAGGAAGCCGTTTTATTTTCAGATTCAGGCCTGCGCCTGCATACACTCTCAGAATGTTTTCGCTTCAGAATACACTTTTGAATTATTTTTCTCAAAAGATGCCCTGCTCTGGGTTATTAGTTTAACATAGTTCAAACTCGAAGCATTTAGGAAGAAGTCATACTTCCAACAAATAAGCAGTCATTGCGGAAGGATATCCATTGGGTAACTGTCTCACAATCCGAATGTACTGGCAGAGTTTTCACCAGAAAAATCTTTTTTAAAATCAACTTTGCGTTATTAATTTAGATATAAATGCGAATTTTTGTGAATTTAACCCATGAGTCTATTTATAGGAAGGGTTTACCAATAAAGTCTAGCATGCAAGGCTATCTTATCAGCGTTTATCAGCCAGTTATAGGAGAACTGACGTCTGCATTGAATGGATGTCCAAATTGGTTTTATTTGCTATTAAGCATAAAGCTCAAAGCTGTAACATTGATCTCCCTTTTGACAGTTCTTTGTGTAACAATCGCTTCTCTTAGTTATCCTACCAGAGGTGCTGGCCAACCAAGTGACTGGACATTATAGTTCCGTTGTAGCTGGGAACTTCTTCTATAGCTGTCACTTGTAAGTGCATAGAGACGAATTTATGTGCGAAAGGATGAATGACTGATTGGCACAAGTGAATTTACAAGGCCAACTGCCAGTAAAACGTGCGCGAGACACCTCCAATGTCCGGCTTGAATGACTACCAATTCAAAAATTGAAATTCCAGGCTAACTTTAATTGTTTTCCTACTTTAAGATCTAATCATCCCATTTTTAAGGGGGAATCCGACAGTACGTGCTATGCACAGTCCTCTTAGACCATACGTTGCGCGAAAATGGTAACCCGCGCGAATCTATAAACCAGTGCTTGCGCAAACGAGATGGTTAACAAAGGCACACCGATCCAAATATTTGGTGAGCGATCCCGTACGTCAAAAACTTATCGAAAGCCGTCGGCCGCCTTCTTGCACCACCTGGGGTTGAAGTCGCACACAGGCCGGAGGCGACCGTAAGGCGCCAGATAATGAAGCCGAAAGATCCACTGTCACGGCAAAAAACATTTGTGGTCGTCTACAGGATCTGGTGCAGTTGCAGTCAAAGCAATTATGTCGGAGAGACTGGCAGACTTCTCAGCACGCGAACTGCCGAACACGCGACAGCAGTGCTGTGAAATGATGCTTATTCTCAAGTTGCGGCTCATTTGATGAGACCTGGTCACAGGTTCCAATTTGATGAGGCCGAAATTCTCGCATGAGGTGAAAATCGGGTGAGCGGAAAACTACTAAAGTCATGGTTCACGGGCTCCCAATTTATAAACAATGGCAACGATTTGCCCAATTCATATTTAGTGCTGAAACTAAATTTGGCCAAATCAAGTCGTAAATTGGGGAACGAGCAGGCCACCGCCTCATTTTGCGCCGACAGCGGAGAGCCAGAGGACCGAGCAATCATCACGCCCGAGCCCACCACTTATGATGAAATTTCAACAGGTCAGATCCCGCGTGCAATTCAACAAACTATCCACGCACAAGAGGGCAATTTACGTCAATTAATACTGTATTGTTGCAGTAGTGACTGCATCCTATGAATACTGCAAACGTATGTGCATGCATTAATCGTTTCTTCTACTGTCTACTACTCATGTCTCTGAGGATGAATCCGTGACGGATGTCTAAACGTTAGGAGAATAAACTTTTTGTCCCAGCAATCGAGTCTTCTTCTTCATAATTGCTGCCTGGAACTTGCACGTTCTAATATTTATCAGTTTTGTAAGGACTGCACACTTTCTTAATCAGGTAAAAGTCAATGATTGCCTGCGCGAACTCGTGAAAGCCGCTTCTGATGACAGAAGGTGTATCCAGCCTTTAAACTATTCTACCACGTTTATAACAGGCAACCGCTGCAGGAATTATTGCTGTCATTAAGTTTCCTGACATCTTGTCCACTGCACTCTTTTGTTGCATGCGAGTGATAACGAAAGGAACATACACAATTTTAGCATCTCGCAGAATGACATGGCATAACAGAAGGGAACACGGTTCAGGGTAACTAAACATCAGATCAAGGGAACTGCAGTAAGTCAACGTATAGAAAGGAAGGTAGGAATGGTGAGGATGGTTGACGAAAATCATGTAGTGATATAATATAAGTGCCAAATTAACAGGTTGTCCACAGGCTTCCCTCACCGCCGTCCTTCCTGCACGTTGGCTTAATGAACTGTCCTGTATCTGATGATTATTTACACTGAATTATGATCCTTCCTATTATGTTATGTCATTCTACGAAATGTTTAACTTTTGTATGACGTCATTAAATCATGCCATGTACGCCGGGTTTAAATTTGTACCGCTGAACAAATGCTTCAAGCATACTACTACGCTTGAGAAAATATGAAAGTAAAAAAGGTGTCGAGACGGAAAGCAACCCTTTGAGTTGCTATTCCGGAAAATCAATAAATGAGTAATGCCTGTGGACGTTGCCATAGTTTCCATTATAGTCAGCATTTGTGTCCCTCTGCCTTCGAAGTGGCTTATGATATCCTAATCTACGGTTGAACATCAAATTTTTAATCCTGGTTTGACAGGCAAAGGCACATTTATTGCTGCCATGGCAAGGTTACACCCTATAGAGTCATCCAAATGTATAGCTTTAAAATAGGTGGTTTATTTCATTAC
Source organism: Ligula intestinalis (assembly GCA_036362985.1). Classification (NCBI taxonomy): domain Eukaryota; kingdom Metazoa; phylum Platyhelminthes; class Cestoda; order Diphyllobothriidea; family Diphyllobothriidae; genus Ligula; species Ligula intestinalis. The sequence continues at coordinate 88,746,706 of JAYGXS010000003.1, read as the reverse complement.
CATATAAATGGAAAGGCCTGAGGAGACTTACCGCAAACAAATGTATGTTCACCAATTTATCTCCCTAAATTTTAAATAATTGATATTATAAAAATTGAGTGGATGCCGGCTTTCTATTAAAACATTATAGATTAATGTCAGTCGTTCTGTGCTCAAACTACACTTTCAAATGTTTCACTTATCATTGTTATGGTATAATACAGCGAAATGTAGACTAACTACAACTTAAATTTACAAGTAAAACTGACAGAAAAAAACATGCGCCTGCCCCATCCAATGGCCAAAGTATCTGGCCTAAATGGTTACTAATTTTCAAATGCCTCTGACAGTATCTGCTTTATTTCTGATGTGTGATCCTCCTAGATCATATTTCCCAATATTTTATCAGTTTTGGAAAGACTTTACATTGGGAGGTATGCGAAGGCGACGATATTATGCTCCAAATAGTAAAAACCGATTTCTGATGGCCGAATACATAAATGTAATTAAACTTTACTATATACGCAAATATACTGCTGCGATTCAGACTATATTCCTTTGGAAAAGGCAGTCAGATCGGAAATTTTGAAAAATCCATATATGGCCAGCGTAAATAGGCTTTGCGGTAGGTTTCATTATATTCAACAACTGTGTCCGTTTTTTTTAAGAATTGCTTTTGACAGTTTTGTTTACGTTTTAATACTCAAGGATAAACCTGTTTTTTAAAGGCGAAGGAAAATGTATTGACATCGTTGCTAGGTTAAAACGTATTGCAATCACAAGGATTATGCTAAGAAAATGGAAAATATCCTAAATAATTCTAGTAAATTTCGTCTAGAATCATGAGGAAAAAGGGAAACCAAGGCATTGGAAGATTCCGCCTGGAAAAGCATCAAGCTTTTGATGGGAAAAAATCTGGTAGACACCCAAACATGTTAATCCTTAAAACCCAGGGGCACCTATATTCTGCGACAAACGGATAACCAAAAACAAAAAAATGATGTCCCTTTCAAACCTTTTCTTTTCTTGTCAAATTCACCATTTCACAGACTAGCGCATGGCCTTGTAACAGAACTAGAACTTATTTGCTATAGATTCGCAACATTAACACTGAGAAACAGTTTTCAATTTGCGATGAGATAAGTCATCAAAATATTGTTAGAAAACATATGATATCTTTGGACATTAAGGCCCTATTTACCAACGTGCCCCTGGATGAAACAATTGATATCATTTGTGCATATGCTTCTGAAACTCGCCTGCCACCTAACATATTACGAGAGTCATTAAAATTATGTACAAAAATGGTAAGTCCCTATTTAATTGCCAGCTGTAAAGACAAGTTGACGAAGTGGCAATGGGCAGTCCTCTTGGTCCTACGTTTAGAGGCATATTTATGAGTGACCTCGAAGAAAAAGTAAATCTAACATTGAAAATTACAACACTCTATAAAAATATGCAGATAGCATCTTTGTGATTGTCAAAAACGAAAAGGCAGCAGAGGAACTACTGTTAACAATGAACAGTTTGCATCCGAAAATGAAAATTACGATGGAAATGGAACGTGAAAACCAGTTTCCTTTTTTAGACGTTCACATGGCCAGACAGAAAGACTGCTCCATAATGCGTAGAGTTTTTGGTAAGAATACATGGAAAGGGCAGTATTTGCATTATCTTACATATTTGCCCATACAATGGAAGCGTAACTTAATGAGCACCCAGCTCAGTTTATCGAAAAGTACAAAAAAACATACGGCAAAAGGTTATGGAACAGTTAGTTCCAAAAGAGTCTGTTTTCATATCCTTGCCCTTCAAGGGTAACAACATCTTTAACACAATAAGGAGACGCTTACGTAACACCGTTGAAGGGTTATACTATGCTACAGAGCTCAGATTTTGTTACCTGACAACGAAACTTCCGATTCCAATTACGAAGGATGCCTTACCATTTTACGTCACTTCAAATTGTGTTTATTAATTTACATGCACTAATGGATGCAAGTGCAAAGAACGAGCACAAAGGCAATTGGCAAATTGAGCTAAGGAGCACTTGCCGAGTTGGCTATTAAAAACAGGAGAACCGAACTCCTCATTCTTCCATTACGGAACACCTATTGGATACGGGTCATTCTGTTGACCCCAAAACATCCTTCTGAGTACTTGTTCGGGCACGAACAAGTCATATCTTACGTGACCTGGAAGCAGCATACATACAGCGGTTTAATCCTGACCTATGTAAACAACTGGACCATGTGGTGAATCTAAACCTGCCGTGGTAGCACTGGCTCCCTGTTTACACATCCCCCATTCCCACCTTTTTCGCCTTAGTTTTTTTTGCCTTAGACGTTTTACACCGTTTTTGCTGCTCACAGCGTTGGAATTTCCTACTTTATTGATTGCTCCTTGGCAAACTCTTGTGACGTTGATGTTTTGTATCGATTTTTTGGAATGGATTCAATTCCGTATTTTCTAATTCGTTACTTAGTTTATGCAACGAGTGGATACAGTTGATGAGCGCTCGCAAAATTAACGGTTCCATTAAATTCTGCTACATACGCAAGCTTTTGAATAATTGAAGCAATTAAAAGTGAATTGATGCCTGGCTTCCAATAAAACATCAAAGATTTACATCCAATTTTGTGCGCTGAACTCTGGGCTTTGACATTTTGGCTAAGTTACCGTAAACCTTTAAAACGTTGAAATGCCAAAATGTAGACACAAACCGACAGGTAAACTTTTGCCTGCCCCTCTTAATGGCCAAAGTATCCGATTTGAATCGCCACTAACTCATTTATTGACATGACAAACTACAGCTCATTTTTACAACTGACTCTGACAGAACCTGCTTTATTTGCTGTGTGCGATCCGCTTACATCACATTTTCTAATATTTATCAGTTTGGTAAGGACTACATAATAACAGGTATGAGAAGGCAATGATAGTATGCTCCAAATAGTAAAAACCGCTTTTTGATAGCGGCATATCTAAATGACTTTCCTATTGTAACAAAATATACTGCCATGATTAACAAAATCCCCATCTGGGAAACAGAATTGCGTCAAAGAATACCTTTTTGGTTTGATTTTCTGACATTTCCATAGATGGCCAGCGTCTGTGGGCGTTGCGATTTTGCCCCTTGTTCATCGAGGCTGCTTGTGATAGTGTAGAGTACGTTTTAACATAAAAGCATACATTATCTTTCAACATGAAAATTAAAATATATTTCTATGGTTGCTAGGTTACACCCTATAGAGATATAGTAAATGTATAGCTTCTAAATAATTTAAGTCCTGCAATTTGAATTCATGCCAGCCTTGCAATAAAATATTAGAGATTTATATCAGTTGTTATGTGCTCAAACTTAACATTTGACACCGTGTTTTGAATAACCATTAACTTTTAAAACGTTGCACGTATCACTTTGATGTTTAAAGTATTGAACGCCGAAGTGTAAATTCGTGCTCACCACAATTGAAGTTGCAAGCACAACCGACAGACAAACATGCAAGGGGCCCTAAAATGCGCCAGAAAGCCGGCTTGAACAGCCATCAGTTCATCGACTGACATTCCGAGCTACTTTTATTTGAGTTTCTTTCTTTCTGCTTTATCGGTGCATTTTTACAACTGAAGTTGAAAGTATCTGCTTTTTTTGCTTCTCCCCCTTGATCACTTCGTTTAATGTCGATCAGTTTCATAAGGACAGCAAAACTGCAGATAAAAGAAGACGACGATAGCATGCTTGTCAGAACCTGGAACTAGTCTTTCATACCTTACCAAATAGATTGCCAGGAATGGGAATGTGATTGGAGATAGCAAACAGGTCGTAGAGCAATTTTGTAAGCTTGTACTCCGAAAAATCCATCGACGACTACCGTTTGTAGATTGTGCGTTTGTTCTTATAAATGTCAGCGATTGAGTCTTTTCTTCTTCGAAGTAGATTGTGATATCTTGTCTAGGTTTGAACATAAAATTATGAATTTTAATTGACGGGCAGGTTACACCCTATGCATTTATTGCATGTTCATAGCTTTTGGCAGAACTATATTCATAAAATGTGCGCATTTATGCCTGACTTCCAATAATATTTTAGAGATTTATGACTTTTAGTGTGTGCTCAAACCTAACGTTTGACATGCTGTTTGAATAAACATTGAAATTTCAAACGTCCTACAAAAAATGACGAAATGTTGAGTTTGTCGAATGTATATCAATTCCATTCTTGACGATCTATATCTACAGTAAATTATGTTAGTGCTTGCGAATGACCTAACAATTGCTTATGTGCGTAGTAGAACTAGTTGTCGGTTATTGTCTCAGTAAAACACTACAGTGCGACCGAGGATTTATGATGCTGTGAAAAGGGCATATTAATTCTTCAATTGTGTCATTATTATTATAGCCACAGTCTTTCTAAAAGTTCATTCGTACACTATTCAAAAACACCACCGTGCCTTAGCTGTTAAAAGCTAAAAAATCCCAGCTTGGCTGACACCTTATTGACGTAAATCTATGGTAGCATTTGTTTTCTCTACCACAACTCACACAGTGTCGTGATAAAAAGTGAAGTGAGTCGTGAAGCCTAATTTTTTTCTTTATAGTTTGCAATGCTGACTCAATATGAAGCTCAAAAAACCCTTTTTTTAAGACCCTTCAATGCTCAGTCTCATTTATTGAAGAGAAAAAACTGAGAGAATTTCAATAAAGTGGGAGGTTGACATATATTCACAGCATTGTCTTTACCAATTAATAAGACCCAAACTTAGCTAATAATCTGTATGTGTTGTGCCATATAATGTCATCTATATATGCATAAATCACTTTAAATTAATTCCTTCTGAACCTTTAAAATCTCATTTTAAATTATTAAAAATAATTTAAAGGCAGGTGTGTGAAAGCAAAATGTTTTCAGACAAAAAGCCGTGACTTCAATGTTAAATCGTACTCTTAAATGTCAAAAAGAACCTTATCTGATAAGATTTTGTTTGACATTGCCACTTACCGATACTGTAAATGAAACTTAACGTATTCCTTTTTTTTAATTTTTGCGAAATTCCCAATGAAAATGTCAGAGAATGTATTGGCAGACATAAAATTGCTTTATTGCCCATTCACACTAATGAAAACCTTATTTAAATCAAAGGCATATTTTAAGATGCATTTGCTGCATAATTGCTCGCCAGTAGCCTATTTAGAAACGAAACAAGCAGAGTAAACCTTGATAATTAGAACGGCACTCTGTTGCCTTTTTAATGTCTGAGAATGTGGCTTTAATATGAACACGAATAGCACACTACCGTCCAAGAGAAAAGTGGGTTCGTCATTTTCAAAAAAAGTGCATCACTGCTTATTAGAAAAATCGAATACTAAACAAAATCCCAACTCCAACTTTAAGCATTCTTTGGAATAAAGTTCAGTACGCAGATATTGATCAACCAGATACCTACCGGAAGTGTTTTTTTTTAAAATAGTTTTGCAAATATTTTCAGTTCTTTGATTACAAATTCGTGTTGGCCAACGATAGTTTTTGGTCATTCATCGTCAGGCAAGTACATGACGTGGGGAATGAAATTGGAAAATTAATAACAGCGTTTGCATAATCGTCAGGTTGGGTCCCCTGGTAACTGTATGCATAGACAGAACATTTCTTTATAATAAGCTTAAAAGCCTAGCCTAGCAATAAAATGTTGGTGACCTGCGTGTGATCAGCATCATAGAAGAGAAGATTTGCATAATTAGGATCCGACCTGAAAGTCAACATGTGGCTGCTCAGGTGACTTCTACCTACTCTGTCGGCGCCGTGTATCATAAATTTACTGAATTTCCGTTGTTGTTGGATAGATCACAAAAATTGTAAATAAATACTATGCTTACTGCAGAACAAAGTCAACTGTTTGGCTTCAAAGTGACAAAAAAATCTCCCATCAGTGAATTTAGAAAAACATTCGGCGATAAATTCTCCTCGGACCATTACACTTATAAAGGGAGGGGATAAAAAGAAACCTGTTGGCAACTATTTTCATCACTACAGAAACATTTGTCATGGGGATAGGGGAGTCGTGGTGGGGTTGATAGTATTCGGCTGGTTGCGAGGCTATGTGAGTTTGCTGAGTCCGCCGAGGGGATGGGGGCTGGGTGGGTTTGAAGCGGCAGAAAGCAAGAAAAGATGCAGGTGATTAGGTAGTCGTTGGTCATGCCAAGTTCGGAGCGTGCAGGAGCTTCTCCTGCGTGCACAAGACCAGCTTTCTCAACCAGATCGTGGTCGCTCCTGCTGTAGCTAGGAAACGCTAGCCCAGGGACTTTGAGTAGTTTGACGGGACCTTGTATATTACCTTAAAGGCATCGCTGGAGTCCACATGATGTCCGGAGTCAACCATATAGGTTAGGTAAGAGTTGTTGATACGTATGACTCAACCTTTGGCCAGCTAAACTAGCATTTAATTCCCGTATTCTTTCTTGGTAAGCGCTGACTCGTGCGACCGATATAACCTGCTCCGAAATAGCTAGCGAAAAAGTATGTGCACATAGATGTAGCTTGATCTGGCAGCCTTTCCTCATTATCGTCGTTCAGGACAAAGTTGGTTGAGAATATCATCGAAACGTTCGTTATTAGGAAGGTTCATCATTAGGCTCAGTTGAGACGTCTACTTAGGAGTTTGCTTGCTGCGTTCCCTTGTTTGGCTTCAAGCTGCAGGCAGAACTTGACGAATTTTGGGTAAGTTTGCAAAGGTAAGAATTCCGGGTTACGAATCAAAATTCATGTCAGTGCTACCTGCAACACATATCGTAAACCACAACATCAATATTCAAGTAGCGATCAAGCCGAGGAACCTTAAAAATGTGGACACTGACGCTTGATGCATGGTTCTCAGATGCCAACTCTCAACAGGCAGCAAGACTTTCCTCGGCTAAACAAGCCCTACGCTATTGAGCGAGTAAGGGGCAGGACAAGGTCAACCGAGCATCTTTTACCGTGGAGACGAAAGGAAAACCATCTGTCATCAACCGATTCAAAAATCCACACGAGGGGCTGGGCAAGGAGCGAAGGAAATTGGTTTAGCTACAACTTCAAATTGCTGATGGATAAAGGCAGTTAACGTTCTGACAAAGGAAAGCGGGCCCCTCATGTCTAACTAGCAGTGAACACATAAACCCATTCTGATGAGCACAAACATGATCGCAGAGTTTGGGAAAGTGAATCTTTACTATCCCCAGTACAAAACACATCCCGTAAACGGGCAATGTTATCCCCGGGTAACTCACATACAGTTGGTGGATAAATTCATGCAATAAATTCAAAAACGTAATAAAATCCATGTTGTGTGAAGTCAGCTTACGCGGCGTGCTTCCAAACTAAAAGAGCAGTAAAGTTAGAACTATAAGTAAAAACGTGAGAGTTTGGTTAAGAAAATACTAATTATAAGCATAGAAAATGTTATTTTCATAAAAATCTGCAAACTCAAGAAATGGCAATATGAAAAGTTACTGGTCCAATGTAAAATAAAAGTGTGTTTAATGCATGGGAATGGAAAAGGATGGCAAGATAATGCAGAATGAGTACAAATACAAAATATTTATATACTAAATGTTTTCCAATAACATTTAAACTTGCACTTTATGTATTAGAAATGGATGTAGGCACCTTAAGTACAGTTGTTTCCAAATTTGGAATCTTCGGACACAGTTCCGTATTTAATAGACAAAAAGATTTCTGCGTGCTTTGTATCAATTTATATTAACAATCGCAAAAAGATTTTCTACGGAAATCTTATCCCGGCTGTTGAGCGGCATAAAAATACATGGACGGCCCCACATGGATGTACTGGTTGTTTACTTAAAAGTCAGATTACGGTTGTACTTGTAACTGAATTCACACCATCTTGTGTATGTTGCAAGAAATTTCCGTTTTTCACATTTAAAAAAAAATGATTTAGAGATTTCAAGTGCGATGAGCAGCAAACTGTTTTGGAAATGCTGATGAACACTTTACAAATCTCACAGTTGTGCTTTTTGTCCATAAATACCGATTTCGTTCAACTTTATTACCCAAAAACTTAGAAATAAGAAATATCTTAAAAGCATTTACCTACATAATAAACTCTTAAACATTCCTCCTCTGAAAGCTGCCTGTAAGGCTCATGACTTAAGAATCGCCCAAACATGTCAATTTATTGCCGAGAAAAATGAATTTCCACAACAAAAGCCGAAAATGAATACGACTGAGATTAATTTAAAAAATTTCAACAACTTTCTTCCACAAAAAACGTTTAAGTTAGACATTTTGAATTCATATATCTGTGTACGTTACGTTTTTCAAAGTTAAAGTCAAGATTGAAATGACATATTTTGGACGTTTTTTGACTTCTCTAAAACTGAGAAGAAAATATTGTGCTGGAAATGAAAGAACTTTTTTATTCTACGTAAACCAGAGCAGTTTTGAATACGTTGTTTGACTTTGGGGCAGTGTTCTTTGATTTTAATTCGACAACAGAATGAACCAAAATATCCTCCAATATCCTTAAGCATGGTAATCTTCTACTTCTTCCATTTTGAGTTTTGATATTTATTGATTTTCGTTTATATTTTGACAACATTTGGATGGACTTAGTTTTCGAGTTTAATTAAAAAACATATGAGATTACGAAGAAGTTCATCTAAAGTCAAATAATCCTACTAATTTTGGCGTAGTAAAACACATTTTTTGCGTCTTTTAAGTTTATTACTTATCTTAAGGGCCCCAAACGTAAAATATTTGTAGAGCACACATTTATTAATTAGATTCATCACCGTTTTTTTGCACTCAATTCATGTATCTCGTAAGTTCAATCACCTCTATTTCATGGACGCAAAACAAACTTTTCTCTGTAGTGAACAAATCTAATTAACCTTTTTCTGCTTTTCGTGAATGCCTTTTTTTATACTTCAGCAGGCAAAAATATGAATCTTTTCTCCCCAGTGCTTAATAGTATAAGAAATTCCTTGGGTATCAACAAACGTTGGATTTCGCCCATTTTCGCTCATATTTTCTCAAAGTTTACTGACCTGAGCGGAATGAAATTCTAGTAAACAGCATTTTGCGCCTCAAGCCAACTCAATGAACTAAATAAACGACCTCAAATTTGTGTTAAATCCTTCAATCCTCAACCTTGCATCAGATATGCGACCTACTGTAATTTTAAAGGGTGCATTTCCTTCAAAGCACTTGACTGTTTAATTATCGATTCTTGTCAGCATATTTTAAATAGACCCATGTAACTAGCATATGTTCCCCTTCCTGCACCTAAATAAAGTCAACAAGCCTTCGGTTTATGCAGTGTTGGTGCCGAGCGTGCCCAAAAGCCCACAAATGACTGTTACTAATAACTTTTAGTATTCACCAAACATAAAACTCATACCTTAGCCTTATGTTTTATAATTAAATAAGGGGACAGGAGACTTATAATTTCATTTTAACTTCTCCGCCTCCATAGTTCGCCAAAGGAATGCGTTAATCAATGAATACGCTAATAATCATCTTCCAAAACAATAATATGAACCCTTAGACGCCCTAAAAACTAGATAACTGTCACTCCAAAAATATATCCAAACACTTCCATGAAAAATGTGTGCCTCACTTGATAAAGGCATACTGGCAAGCATCAAAACATGCTGTCCATATAAACAACTGAGTACGAAAAACAAGGAAACTAAGGAAAGCTAACGATTGGTACAAAGAGCAAGCAGGAATATCCATCAAACAGCAGGCAGGGGATGACAACAGATGAAAGTTGGATTAAGGAAATTTAATAAAAGAGGAGTAAAAAAACTAAAGCATTATGAAAAACCGGTTGCACATACTTGAAAGAAACTGAAAGGCAAAGTTCAAAATTGCCCTAACTCCCTGAATTAACCAATGCAAAACGAAGAATCGAAAAATTTTAAACCATTCGCGAGAAAACCCATAATACTTTCTTAAATATGACCTCAAATTAAAGGGAGCGGACCAACGTTTGCTACCTAACTCGACTTTAGACAGTAATCGGATCTAACATATTTAAATTTGCAGTAGACGCCGTTGCTCATGCAATATTTCGACACATGCGAAAGACTAATACTCCTTTGCTAATCTGCACTAACTCAAGTTGTGATACTGATTACTGTGTAGTGTATTCTGAAGTCATTTTAGTCAGAATAGGTAGCCGGCTTTTTAACAATCTTTTTTTCCGACTCCTAGTAAAACTTATCTATTGAAAAAACTGTTAACTTTAGTATTATGCCTTTTTATCATTGATTCTGACTGCCTTTATAAATTTAAATATATTTTATGGAAAAGATGCAAAAGGAAATTATTGTTTGTACTTGTTTGATAGAAAATTACGCGTTCTTTAAATTTTATACTCAAAGAAAGCTCATAATTAGCAACTAATTTAAAACCAATAGCTTCCCTTTTTTGAGTATAAAATGTAAAGAAACCGTAATTTGCTATCGAACAAGTACACAAATAATTTTCTCGCGCATGTTTTCCATAAAATATATTTGAATTTATAAAGGCAGTCATGATTAATGATAAAAGGGCAAACTACATAAGTTGTCAGTTTTACAATAAATACGTTTTGCTAGGAGTCGGAACGAAATTTGTTAAAAAGCCGGCTTCCTATTTTGATTAAAATGACTTCAGAATGCACAACATGATAATCAATATCACAATTGGAGTCAATTCGGGTAAGCAAAAGAGTATAAGTCTTTCGAATATGTCGAAATATTGCATGATCAACAGGGTCTATTGTGTATGACCAAATCACAATAAAAAATGGTTCCACTTTAAATATATAGCATATCAAGTTTCATTATTTAATATATTGCAATAGAAGGAATAATACGAACATAATGTGCTACTGCATATTACATTGGAAAAATGGAACATTTACAAATAATCAAAAATACAGAGTCAGAAATCCACGTTAAGTAGTGTTCAAACCAGGGGTCGGTAACCTTTTTGGCTCAGAGAGCCAAGAAAGCAAATATTTGAGAATATATTTCAGTGAGAGTTATATAATATATTTTAAGATTGAGTTTAATTAAATTTGAGTATCTTTTGCATCTTGATTTATTAATGAACGAACCAAAATCACAAAATCTGAAGTTTCTGATTCCAATTTTATCCGGGAGAGCCATACGCGCTCATCAAAAGAGCCATATATGGCTCACGAGCGATGGGTTGCCGACCCATATATTATGAACATATATTAGAACATATATTATAAACATATGTTGGAAACTAGAAAACCAAACAGTAGACGAGTGAACAGAAAAATATCAACCCACTTATAATTTTTGTAGCTTTGCAATTGTAAATTTAAAGGGTTAATCGTCAGTAACACAAATATCTTATCTGGTTGCGTTTTTAAGTACCTGCATTTGGCCTTGCTCTTTATGATCTTAGCTTTCTTGTACAGTGTTCGCGTCAGTGGGTGGTTCATGAAGAGCAAGGGTAAAGGGGCTACATAACTCCACTTGACTGTGTTCGCGCAAGTTTTATACGTGTGCCGGGTATGCATCTCCCTTAATATGGCCTTGTGTCAGGTAAGAATGGGTTTTTTTCCATTCAAAATTCACCTGAGTAATAAATGGCAACTATTTTTGCTGCAGGATTTTTATATGCATGCTTTATTACCGTCATTGTGTCCTTTAACAGCTACAACCATGTCCATCATAAGATATCCGAAACAGTATACTTTGATGGACAAATATCTCTACCTTAATTTTTTTCCGCAAAGGCACAGCTGCCCAGATGCCGAATTCCGATTTGAAGGAAAAAAAGTCCTCAATCCTTACCTAGTAAAAGTATTTATTCGTGCGTTTTTTTACATTTTATTTACTTTAATTACCTAAACAGCTTAAGTGGCACTGCAGTGCAAACAAAATGCATGTTTTCTCAAGAAACACGGATTTTCAGATGAATGAACTTGTTAGTTTAGGAAAACAGTAGGAGTGAATACTGGAGGCAGGTAAGCTGAAAAACAACTTTGAATTAACACTGAAGATTAATTTTTATATTTTAAGTTTGCTTTTGAATTAAAATCTCGCCTTGGCAATTGCTTCGTGCTTAACTGCATTCGTAGGGTTGACTCTGTGTTGAACACCTACTGTGTTTGTTAAGCACGGTGGTCCATACATTCAGCTGCGGACATCGTAAGTAACCCTGGCATGATATGTTAGCCAACATAGCATTTTACAGATACCGAATTACCAATTTGGGAAATTTGGCGAAAATTTTGATTTGTGTTCAAGAAAAGCTCTAAAAAAACTAATTTTCTGGTAACAACTGAATCTGAACAAGCATTTTGCATCGCTCCCTGCAAGAATAGTGCTCACAGGTACTTTTTTTGCAAGCCAGCAGTAGTAAATAGCAGTTTATAGACAGCTTGCTATGATCAGAGCGTTGCATACCACGTTTACGTTGACAAAGACCTTACACTATTATAGGACCATTGAATGGTTATATCACCCAAATTAAAAAATTCTGGTTACGAAATGTAAAACTTCTGTTTAAAGGTTGCGTTTGGCTTCGTCCACTAAATTTTATGACAACTCGCCTCCTTTCCGGATTAAGTATCCCATATTTTGAGAAATAAACACGCTGTTATACGATGATTACCAAACGCACCTAATCAATCACATCAAACCCATATTTATAGCTCCAGTCTCCATCACGACCTGTTGAACAAAATCTATTTCCCCGGAGGTATCAAACTGCAAGGTCAGTCCACGCAAGGTCAATTGGTCAGGGAGCAAACATGCTCCGAAAAACAAGACAAAGTCCCTCGGACTCATAGGGATGATAATCATTCATTCGGCCGCCTACAGAATAAGCTAAATTTTCTCATCTCTATTCGCAGCATCGTTGTCAATATCTTACCATGTTGCCATTAAGCTGTGAAAATGTAAGGTGATTTTCAGATACGAAAGAAATGTTTGCATTTTGGTCCCGCGAGCCGCTACGTATTTTAACTTCGAAATCTTAGGAACACTTCCTAAACGCCTTTATGTCATAAATCATTGAGTTACCACTTGTCTAAGACATTCGGCGAGACATCTTAAGGAATATTTTTAATATTGTCAAGTGTTAAGTGTAAACAGGAGTCTTTTTGTTTCTAACATGCATTACTTGAGCGTATACAATCCGATGAGTACCGCGTGCGACACTTTTTCCTTTCTTGAGCAGCAGTAGACAAATCCGTCACCGAAATCTCGAATGGATAGGTGACTTTGGCATTATATTATTAGTATTAGTGGGAAAATAGTGTAAAAGAGCTTCAAACAGTACATCACATCAGCACCTGGGCTGGGAAAGACACCTCCTCACAGTGTCCACGCTTAAAGTTATGCAATAAAAATAAGTCGACAATCTCGTTTTTTCCGGCTTAAGACAGTCACGGTATAGCTAACAACTACTTAATACTCTAAGAAGACTAGATCTTGAAAAGGTCTTTTGGCTTGGAAATGTGGTCAGTGTATTAAGGGAAATAAACGGTAATTTGGCTAATATAGAAGTAACTTCGCATGTTTTTACGTACGACAGAACGCATCCGCTGATTAATATGCATTAGGCTATGGGAGAATGCAAACATTAGTAAGAAAAGTTTAACCTCGAAAATTTGCTCCACATTTTCTCACGTGCAAGTGAAGCCAATTTTTATAAATCATGGTTATTTTCCGAACACTCGAAACACGTGCCTATTTACTTCATTTTAACGATGTGTTTCTCTGCAGCGAGAAAACGTTTATATTATGAGAAGAACACAAAGCATTTGCAAGCCTGACAAACGAAGAAAATAAAGTTAAAACTACGGATTTACTTTTTATCTAGATATTTGCGCGATCAATTCTTCCGTAGAAATTTATTTCTGTTTTTCGGTGACGTTTAAGCTTCTTTAATAATATAAAATATAACAATATAAGGTAGGAAATTCACTATGTGCAGTCTTAGGAGTCGCTTGCTTTGAGAGGTAGTTTCATGTTCTAACATCCCTGGTAAAATTACGCATTAATTTGTGGTTTCTCACCTAAGCAGTGCTTTGCTGAATATTCATTCATTTCTGAAAATAATGCTTGTTTAGGCGTTAAAAAATTCGCTTTTAGGTCCTCCGCTGTCGGTAGAGTGCACTGCGGTCAGCATGGAGCATTTCAGATGAATATAAAAAGACTTCCAGTCATTTTTCATTGTATTTGGTGCTTGCGTAGGGTCTTTCACGGGTGAATGCCTTCTTTCTTTCATAGAAAGGACAGAGGGAAAATTAAAATATTGAGGCATTTGTGCACTCATCCAGACCTTGCTAGCAAAATTTTAGCCTTTGGTGAAATCTCACATTATGCTTCATTTTTGAAAAATGATTTTATTATAACCTGACCACAAACACAATTCTACGCAAAAAGTAACTACTTTTACAGCTAAAGTGATGCCTATTTAGTGTGTAAATTGCGTAATGGACAGACCAGAAACCTCACAGAACGCTTTGAAAGTAGGTGAAAAGGCTAACGCAGCCATTTGTTGCTGTTATTCTGTGACCATTTTTAAAGTTGTTGAGCGCGATTAAGCAAATTTCTGCTTGACATGTTGTTCAAATGGAAATAATTTCCGAGACACAGACATACACATGTTCAAAAAAAGATAAGAATCAAGAAGTAGTTTCAGGCTGCTCATGGGCACATAGGTATTTATGCTTTTATTCAACTGCAGACTTCAGAAGCAATAAGATGGTTCTCCAATGCGCATTTGCAATTTCAAAGTCTTTTATTCCAAATAACTTCACTTATTAAACGAGTGAGAAAAAGAAATACACTAATTTTTGATGGCAAACATTCAAATGTTTTGCAAACATGACATTTTTCACTAGAACAAGGCAGAGGTTAATAAAATAGCCAATATCAACAGATTAACATTATACCGAAAATGATTATGGAAATAAAACTAATTTCAACCTTCGAATTTATTATTCGTTACACGTGAAATAACATGAAAATGGCGTGTCTCATGGTTAAATAGACATTATGGGGTCCACACGAAGTAAAAAGTTTATTTAACATGAAAAAGGAACAAATAGATCCTGAACTTTTTACTTTCTCACAAATCTGTGAGCTATTTTAACTCGACGTTCATCCTCAATTTCAATTGTAGAAATAACGCATGGATTAATGCGATATTCATATTTTTACAACGAATTCTTGCTTAGTTCACGCCGGCATTTTACTTTGTACTTCACCATATATTAAGTGAAGATATTAAAATCTTTGCATTGGTTGAATTCTCAGAAAGCCTTTAAGTTGGGTAAATGCCGTTTTTATTCAGCTTATTAGGCGGTAAGAAGCACTAATTTTGGCCAAATTGGAAGTAGTCAAATATCCACTAAATGCTCTATGCTTGGTTCGACAAAAGGAAACTTTTTATTCAAGTGTCTTTGGCTATAAGATAACCCCATAGTAAGTAGGAACCCTTTATTTCCGAGGTTGCCTAAGTTAAATTGAAGCCAAATTTATTGAGTTTCGGAATCGAGAAACAATTTTTATTTAAAAAAATCTTCTTTTTCTTACCTGACATAGTTTTCCACAAAATACAGTTACAAAAAAGTTTACTACATTTCGTTTTACAGCATCAAATATCTAGGACGCCATCAATACATCTTAGTAAATCTCAGTAATGTAGAAATAGACTTTTATACACTATAATTTTCCCCAATTCGTGACTAAGAAACTGCACAGACAGAAGAATAATAGTTTTTGCTATAGTGATCTATAAGCATGGTGACTATTTTGCATCCAAAAGCTTATAACAGAGCGTGGAAGTAATCCACTATGGTGAAAAGTACTTAAGTATAAAGAGCAAATCGACCTTATTTTTTCCAACTTGATTAATATAATTATACAATTTCTCCATTTTTTCATATAACTTCGGAAAAGTCTAACATGTATATATAAATATATATGCATATATTTCTCAGCCAGTTACCTAAATAGATTGCTTTTTAAGAGGTTATCTGTTATCGAGAGTTTTTTTTAATAGTCTAAGGAATGACAGTATTAAACTTCTCATGTGAGAATTTATTTTGCTTAAAATGTGTTTTGCTGTTTGCAAGAATTTGTACATAATATCCACGTGAACGTCTTCATTAGAACTAATACCAAAAACACACTTCGTCTGTAAACGCTTTTAACCGATCTCTTATATCAAACATTTTGACATCATCATCCAACATAATCTTGAAAACAGAAAATCGTGGAACATTTTTCGAAATTCAAAGGTAACACATTTTGTTTAAAATAAGGCAACATATTTGAAATATTTTGACAAAGAAAATTTTATCTTATAAAAAGAAAGTGCTTAGGTTATTAATTTAAACTTAGTGGCGATTTAAGTTAATTGTTCTAATTAATAGCTGTGTTTACGTCTGAGAAACTCAGGTATTACGTTAAAAATCATTACCAATTGATATACTTCTCAGGTGTTTCCTTGTTATTTCTAAGTTGTCATACACGCCTTCATGCCCATCTTTAAATGCTTATGAATCCACGCTAACTCGGGCATTTTATACGGCCTATGTGCCGTACGTTTTGGCTCCCTTATAGATAACCTAGCAAATATTTGCCATGCTTAAAAGGTTTCTCCTGTCATCAAAAACGTGGCTGAACAATTGGGACCCTTGAAATATTTAGCAAAGAGCGCTCTCGCCAAACATATTTTAGACTGAAAATCGGTTAACATATAACTATCTGGTTAACATCTTGATTCTGCTCACAATTTTTGCTAACGCATGGAACGAAAACACATTTGTTAAACGGTTTGTATAGTCCTTATCAAAAATACTGGTCCTCCGCTGTTGATTTAACACTTTTTGTTACTCAACCAATAGAAAATGGGGAATCATCAATAAATTATGTTTACCACCGACCGTCTGTGCCATCACTAAACTGACAGTGATTCAAAGTTTTAATATGCAAGAATCAAAGGCAACAAAGGAAAAGCTGAACAGAATACCCAAGTAAATATCAATTACCGAACATATTCTAGTGACTTTGCTTGCAAAGATGCGAGTCACTTTATCAAGCACAAGCTGTAAATTAATACGGCCGCCCGTTTTCATTGAGATTGACGGCCAGCCACTTAAGACAGCCAGACAAGACAGCGTTCCATTTAGCCTAGAAGATGCATTCCACCTTTATATGGGACAGAACAGACAACCAGAAAACCAAAAGCTTACTAAAGGATAGCAATTTTTTACGTTCCAACTGAAATTAACTCCCTCAAAAAGTTGACACGGTTAGCGTATTTGACTCAGTTGGCATTAGAGTACTCAGGTGCATAATAACGTCTGTTTGGCGCACTTCGAGAGCGCAAGAAATGGCCTTGGCCCACCTTAGTGGCCTCTGCAAAGTGAACAGGGAGGATGCACCTCTGCCACGCACTGCATCATTCAAAGGCATTCTAAATTACGGACAGGAAAAAAATATCTGTTTCGGCGTCTCATGTTTCTGACTACCGATTTGTACAACAAGGTCTGATTTTCAACAAACTTCTTGCAAAAATTTAAAAGAAAACGTCTCCTGCTAAGCCCTGTCGTGGTTTTCTTTAATTTCAGCACCCCTTTTTATTGATATAACTCTAGGATCTGGCCATCCAGACCGCCGATTTAATCTCATATAGCAAAAGCAATAAGATGGAGAATTGTCTCGGACGTGCCCAAATGCCACAACTTTAAAAGGTATATCTCGCCACATGCTACATGTTTGACAGAACAATGCACAAACGGGTGAACGAAACACCAATGGGTTTACGGATTTCAGGACACAGCCATGGTGGTGCTAAAATGGTTACGTACACTGCTCTTCAAGCAGCACCGACTGAAATCCCGGGAGAAATGCGGACAATACCTTCGTTTTTATCGAAAAAACAGGTGCTTACGCTCAAATAAAGTCGCAATAGTGCCTTCCCGAAAAAAATACCTACGAGAGACAAAGAAGATGAAAACCAACTCGCCTACCTTGTTGTTCTTTTCTGCCGCAAAAATTGTGGTGGCCATGAGACCAAAGTGTTTAAGAAAGCGACAAAGCCGCCTAATCATCCACAAACGTATTTGTGTAAGGGCACTTTTGGCATATTGAGACGCGTTGCGGTAAAGTGGATACTAAAACCTTGAAATATTATATCTTCACTGAGCATTCAGAGAAAATGTCTACCCATCAAACGTCAGTAACCTGTGCATGCGCAAATGGAAAAGGCAATACAATTGCACCACCTTCAAAATTTTGCGACTGATATCATACGTCCAAAGACGTCTCAGAGGGCGTCTGCCAATTTCTTCTCTTAGATAATTAAACCAAAAAACGTACTCCCATGACAAAAAACTGCAATTGTTTATAGAGTGAGGTTGTCTCTAGCTGTCGTTTTTGGGTTCTTAGGTATTATGGCCACCTGCTTAAATTTTTAAGTAGGTTGAATTATCTGTACACTTCTGGTTTTCTACGCACCATCCATCGATTTAGCAGGGACTTTTTGATGGCATTGGAATGCAAAACGGTTCTCCGACCTCAAACACATCCCATTATTGCTAAAATCGGCAAACTAAGGAAAATTTGCCTTTTTAACTACCCACAGGAACTACCGCTTACTTAAAAATTTTAAGTAGGGTGAGTTACCTAATCTCCCTCTCATTTGTACTTTGTTAAGCTTTTTTTCTAGTTTTTTTTTGGTGATACCACTGTAAAATGTCTCTCACTGACCTTACTCGAGGTTAAGGCACAGCCGCCTACATGTAACTGTTTGCCGTTGGTCGGGTGGGGGGTGAGCGATGACATTAAAGCTACCTCTAGAGTCTTCTCCCAAGGTTTGAGTACGTGAGCCAACTTACCCTCGTAACTTCTTTATTGGGCATTCAAATGGGGTTACAATTTCTTCCCTGGCATGCCCCACCCGTCTTCTCCGCTAAACTCACTCGTTTGTTTGCCTGCGGGGCACGCTTCACACTTTCCCCAGACAACCCCACGACACAATCCTACCGTTTATTGAATCTGGTAACTTTGCGGACAAATCCTCTGCGTCGGAGACTATGAAAGACT
Source organism: Ligula intestinalis (assembly GCA_036362985.1). Lineage (NCBI taxonomy): Eukaryota > Metazoa > Platyhelminthes > Cestoda > Diphyllobothriidea > Diphyllobothriidae > Ligula > Ligula intestinalis. The sequence goes on along the minus strand of JAYGXS010000003.1, from coordinate 88,727,641 downwards.
TCACAAGATGCGAATTGCTGAACCCGCGAGAGCAGTTTAGAGAAAAGATGACAATTCTTAAGTTGCGACAAATTCGACAAGACTTCGCCACAGATTTACTTTGTTAAGATTTAAAAACTTGCGGGCCGTGAAGATCGTGCGATCCACGAGTTGCATGATCCATGGTTCACGGGCCCCTGGGCTATAAAAAAGTGCATCGGCTTGTCCAATCCATATTCGGTGCTAAGGTTCAATCATGTCAAAGCAATTCACCACTCCTAGAACTCGTCAGCAGACGCCAAGGCCGGAAAGCCAGATGGTTGACCAATCATCACGTCCAGCTCCACCGTGTGTGACGTCACGACCCACACGCCAGTTACAAACCATTAGCACGCAACCAGACGACTTTCATCGAGAGGAGAGTCGGTTATTGTCATGGTTTGACAGTATAATATTGATTGTATCCTATAAACATTGCAAATCCCTGGACATTAATTGCCCGTTATTGCAAATATATCTGATAAGGAATTTACCGCAGACTAAAAAACTTCCTCAGTGATCACACGTTCTTGTTCTTAAAAATTTCATACAGAAACTTGTATTTTCGCTTGTATTGGACATACGCCTACGGCTTAATAGGTCTTGTGCCCTTTACAACCAGATTCCCCACAACATACGGATAGGTCAGTGAAAACCTTAAAATATGCCATCTTCCCACTGTTATTACAGAACAAGCTTTCATGTAAAATCGGGCGTGTTTTTTCATCGTTTTTGATTTTGTTTCATGATGTGACGGAAAATATATCAGTCCTTCGCTGTTTATATACAGCTCTTTTTGTGAATGTTTGTACACTTTTCGGATACGGTTTGTTGTATTCGTCAGATATCGTACAAACCATCCCGTTCCTCAAGTACGCTATGAAATCCAAACTTAAATCCTCATTGACTATCCGGGCGCAACCTTTACATACCACGTCCAGTGGGTTTTGCATATGTATCTAGGTCTTGAAGTGGGTAAATTAATATCTCAGCAGCTTACGGCACTGGCATCTGACTCTCCAAGACAAATTAATCTAAGCTCCAGTACGAAGCATTTTAGTTCGACTTCCCGGATCAGAAAACAAAGGTATTTATCTGTATGTGTAAAATAGCTAGATCAGTCGAGTATACATTTTTATAGGACGACTGCTCGTTATATATGATTGAGTGCCTAATGAGTAAAAACAATTGTCTTCACATATTGCATGCGTGACATAACGACAGTGGAATAAGCGTTTTCACTTCAAAGAACCAGGGTATTTGGACGTTCATTCTGTGCAAGCATTCACTGTCCCTAAAAATAACACAAGTGATACTTTGATTCTCATTTTTGCTAAAGGTTTAACGCTGATTGATTGCAGACCTTTGCACTTTTAGCTGAAAAGAAGGCTTCAGCTAGGGTCCATGGAATTTGAATTATGGAGATTTTTTAGGCTAAAATGACGTATAAATCCTAAGTTAGATAAAGAGCTCAATATAAAGTCCTCTTGTACAGACGTTTAAATTAAAATGAACATAATTTGTAACTCCTCTCAAAGGATTCACAGCGTCCATCAAGAAAGCTTTGTTGATAGACCTTAGAGAAAGCACTTAAATTAAGCCCGTTAAAGGAGCAAAAGGACGATTTTAGACGCAATCGCTGATTTCTGCTTAATACTTCCAGATGGAAAATTGCTTGATCATTAGCTTAAGATAAAATTAATTGTGTGAGACGATGGGAAGGTGACATAAAAGTGAGTTCTCTCAAAAATAATAAACGGGAAAAAGGTAAATGTAATTGTTCAGTTATTTTTAGCAAATAAATAATTGATAATGTTGCCTGGATCGTTTACAAACAAATAAAAAGGAAATGTGCAAAAGAGACCTCTCGGAAATAAAAAGCATCTTGGTTGCCAAATAAAAGCGCATTGCGTTGGTACGGTGAAGAGTAGATTTTTATTGTGAATATTTGAGGCGTAACGTAGTTACATTTTTCTTGAGCTTACAATTAAAAGTTCACAAATAGCGCAGTCGAAAGCTACATCCAAAAAAGACCCTTCCTCAAAGGCTTGCATGTTTTCTCTTATGAATTATGAATGCATAACAAAGAAATACTTTTTTTCTATAGAAAACCACCACACAAATAAATGAATTTATGAAAGATACTTATTTATGCCAAATACCACGGACACCGGAGACGCGAATACTAGTATGATGAGAAACTCGTAAAAGGAATTTTAGTATGCTGATTGTTATTAAGGCTGACTTCAATGAACCAGTCATTTTTTATGACAATTTGGTCATCGGAATTTATGGGGACTAAGTTAATTATATAGATGCATTGAAAACTGTTTTTTTGCCCTGCATCGAATTCTGTTGACTACTGCGAAGACATTTTCTCAAGGATAGATAATCTGACGGTTTTTGAGGATAACCATTCTTTTGAAGATATTTCGGTCTGAACAAATCAAATTTGTGTGCTAAAGCAGAATGTTACGTCCCCTGGGCGGCGAACAGAAGTGCGATCTTGTTGTTCTAGCATCGGTGAATAAAGTTCCAACTGAAAGGCATATTTTACGATGTCAACTAATAACCCACTATTTATGTTTTCTGAATAAATTTAAACGGTTGCACTCTAGCTGTTTGCGTGGATAAGGAAGACGATGCTTTGATCAATGTATCGATTAGTTTATCGCCCTGAGCTTTCGAACTGTTACAGGAGTCAATCTTCGGAGATTAGAAGCAGCAACTCTTTTCATGCGTCACCTTCGATAGCCAAATCGGTCGTTCTCCCAAATGTATAGCTATTCATATTCCCAGGTGCCGAAAGCTCTTAAAAGTATACGATTACAGAGCGCGCACTCAGAATATGTCTTTTTTACATTTGCCTACCCAGGCTGACTTCATATGCTTGTGTAAAAATATTAATGCATCACGAACATACAAATTGCACCCACAAAAAGCCTGCGACCTACCCCGTCCGAAACAAATAAAATATATTACTATGTTACGTTTGTAACCAGCTTTTTATAATATTTGTCTGATGAAGGCCCATTTCTTCCATCCAAAAGGAATTTTCTATAATTGTTGCCCAGCAATCGAATATTCTTCTTGTCGGCATCCTCGAAAGTAGCATGTACTATCACACAACCCCAGAGTTATGCTTTGCCGGAACTATGGTAAGGAAGAGCATATTTATTTTGCCTAGAGCGACACTCAAAAAACTGACCTTTAAATCAAATCGAAGCCAGTCGCTACATCTATTAAATGAAACGAGCAATTTACTCTACACATATACAACAGAAGTTAAGTATTGTTAAAGTAGTTTCTATTGAGTTTTATCCTCTGATTTCTGTTAAAGAAGGTGGTTCACCGAATATTCTATCTCAACGTGCTAAGGAAGATATTTTTACCTTATGTACGACCCCTTAAAAAGGCCTGTAGGGTATTTGTTACTTTGGTGATACATACAAAATACTCTCGCCTTCCAAACTCTTTTGTATTGACGTTTGGATCCAACTTGAGAACGTTAACCCTGTGAAAATTCCAAAGGGGCACAGTATGGTATTTGTATTGGACGATGAGTAAAATAGCCGTCCTGCTTGGTCGTTTTAGCCCACGTTCCTTATTCAAGGTCCTGTTCCAGTGATCGCATCTTCGTCTTCTGTCCTGCTTTATATTTAAATAATTACTTAGAGCAGGACCTGTCTTTCATTGCAAATAGTAGCTAGTGAATTATGTGGCAAAGGTTCGCTTTCTAATTTTCGTACGTGCTCAAAATCTGCCTTCGACATCAAATGATGTGATATCCCTAGTACAAGGCGTGAGAAGGAAACATGGCAATATGTCATTGGGGGTCTATTTATTTTCTGTGTTGTAAAAAACTATTGTACCATTGGTTTATAACTGAGTTTATGTCTAGCAAAAACAAGAATATATTTTTAAATCTGAATGTTTGCCTTTTTTCTGGAAATTAATGTGATTTCTAATAGCTAGCTTCATCTTATCGTCATTGACATTAAATCAGAAGTTCAGCTTCAAGATGCCATTCATTTGAAACAATACAGCTTAATATACGTATTATTTTATAGAACTACGAAAACATGCTTTAATTTTCGGCCACGTGTGGCCTGCAATTCACTAAAACATACACTTATAATGATGCCTTCCTTAGAACAAAGCGCACAGACCCTCATGGGAATTAAACAAACAAAAATAACAACAGCAAACCTATGCGGAAATACTAAATCAAATTTTTCTCAGGATAACTCATGATTTAGATAAGCAACTGTTGGTCAGACTTAATGACCTCCTGACAGTATGGAAGAAATTTGACGATTCTATTTTTAAGATTAAGATAACCATCTAATACAAGATTCAGATGCTATTTTGCCGTCGTGGTCTAGAGCGTTTGCTAACTGTTTTGGGAGGTTAAGTTGGTTATAGGCATTTTTAAAATTCACCGACGCACACACTGTCTGTAAATGAGAGAAATGGTTAAAACAGCAGCAAAAAATGAGGTTAGATAGTTGTAAGTATCCAGTATCCTGTAACGCTCATAGCAGGAATTTCAATAGCTGCTTGAGGACCATATTTTAATGTATTCTATGATTGACATAATGTCTGGTTACCTAAACACACTTATACAAAAGAAATAAAGTTGCCTAAAAAACGCAAACTGTTTCGTTTCTAAACACGCGTCAATCGTTTCAAGCCATTTAGTCAGATTTTTTCAGTTGGTTTCGCCTCAAGAATATTGGCGAATACGCCAAAAAGCCTTCTACCTTGCCGGAATAGAACGACATGTTCATAAGAAAGCCTTCCTGAGGCGTTCCAGCAGAGGAGCTTATAATAAGACGTATGAAGACTGCGATCACTAGCTCTTTCTCATCGGCAAACTTGTTCGTATTCTATACGCACTCTCCCTTCCTAAAATTAGGAGATAAAGGTCAAATCCATGTGTATTTACTCTTTCACTTCCTCCTGTGGAGTAGGATACGTTGACTGAACAACAAGGCACCTCCATAATAGGGTGCATTAACACATACCTGTCCGGTTAGATAAAGGGGAAACTAGCCAATCTCTAATTATATGTTTGCAGACCTTGTTGATAATAATAATAGAATCGACAATAATGAAGCCTTTAAGGTTGTCCACTGGAGACTAACCAACTCTTTCAAGGGCCTACGCCAACGGATAGCAACAGCCGAGACCGTGCCTATGTGGCTAGCGAATCCATCGCTCTTCTCTCAGCTAAAGCTAAAAAAAAACACTTCCAATTCCGTGACCAACACTATGTGGCGACCTTTTATTGCTCCCACCTCCTATAAACAGTCGTTCATAACATACTACTTACAGTAGTTATCAGTCCATGTACCTGACCCATGACCAATGCTCCTAAACTATCCTTTCTTCCTCCCTTCTCACCAGTCCCAGCGCAACTATCTCTACTTGCCGACCACGTCACGTGAGTGGCGTGAATACGATTAATTGTAATCATAGGGCACTTATTAACCCTGTCCTACTGTACGCCTTTCATCATCCCTGCAAATGTAGTGGCCTCATGGTATATCGCTAAAAAATAGTTAGCCGAATAAACCTTTCATATTTTTATTTATTTTCAGCTACAGTTTTCGAAAAATTAACCGAACGAGCACGGTTAGTACGGGCAAAGTCGGTGAACTTTTGTTATTGAGTTTCGTGTACCTTTAACTTGGTATATTTCAGTCCCGTCAGGATTTCGGCATGAGAATGTATGTTTCTCCAGTCGCTTAAACAAGTCCTTCTATTTTAAGATTACTGCATATGTGATACGTAGTTTTTAAAGTGGGTTTTCATATCGCTACAAATTCACGCTCCCTTTGTAGTTACCATGAAAAAAATTTAATTGTTGCATTATTAAGCCAAGTTAATGTCGTCGATGACAAATTAAAACACAAAAGAATTATGGCAGGTTTTTAAAATATTTACTTTTTCTTAATAGTTTGTATTAACACTGTCGTTGCACCTTCAGGACGGACTTATTCCGATCAATAAGAAGTGTACCATTTTCAATATCCTTCCGAAATATATTGTTAGGTTTACAATCTTGGTAGGCAGGCATCCGAAGATATGTAATTTCAAGAGGACACGTTCTTTGATTGAGTAAATTTTCAACATTGGATCCCCACGTTAACAATATTTTGTAATGCATATAGACTGTGATGGAACAACAACTATTGAGCACTGAGCAACGAACAAGCAAGATGCAGTTAAGAAAGATATTTCTGCAGCTTAACGGTCACACAACGGCAGGTTTATTCAAAAAGAAAGCTACTAATTGTTCGACTAAAACTTAATGAATACGTAAGAGGATGCATTATTTTCGTTTTGCACGTGAACCGAAGGAGAGAAAATACGCAATTCACACATTGGGAATTAGTAGGTCTTTGCAGTATGCCGCTTAAGATTGAAAGTCCTTTAAATATATTTTTTAAATCCACTGCTGATTACAATATGGATATGCCTTTGCTATGGATATCAAACGTGTACCACTTTTATTTTTAACCTTCATTTTCCCCAGAAGAGGAAGAAGAAGTGGAGGCGATTCCTGGGACCTGGTTATAATTAAGCTGACGTTTCGGAAACTCTTTCGTCTCCATCGTCAGAGCCATGTCCATTTCCTGCCGTTTGTCTTGCGAGAATGCGTCCTGTCTTTAGTCGGGTTTCATAACGGTGCCTCTTACGCGCGTGTAAATCGATTGGACCGATCGATTGGAGGTGGTTGTTTGAATTTCCCTCTTCCTCGCGGGTGCCTTCACGGGAATGAGTGCCACCTTTTTTACACGACTCTTGATAATTGAGACTTTCCTCCTTCGTGGGTTTATAGTCGTTTGCGTCTTTTTCGCCTTTGCGGGCGCACCCACGAGCAATTGTGCCATATCGTTTAGGAGATCCTTGTTCGTTGACACGTTCCTCCTTTGTGGGCGTCGGCCGTCTGTCCTGTTTGCCTTCTTTTGCCTGGCCTGTTGCCCCGTTTCGGGCTGAGGTGAGCCCTGCTCGGAGCGCTTGGTAGGCCGGATGAAGGTCCATGGCTCTGTTAAGTGTGCCATTGGAGGACCAACTTTCCAATAGTAATCTGGCCATCTTTTCATTGGCTCGGCCTACTATTCTTGCTTTTTCAAAGGCGAAGGTGTGGTTCTCCTGCTGTACATGCTCATAGACAATAGACAGTTCATTCTTGTATTTGATTGCGAGCTGATGCTCATGCAATCTTGTGCCCAGGCGCCTGCCCGTTTCACCAACATACCTTGCATTGCAATTTTGGCATGGTAAGCTGTAGACCACTGACGATTGTTCTGTCAATGGAAGCGGGTCTTTGGGCTTCATCACTTGCTGTCTGATAGTGGATTCAGGTCTATGGGCCACACCAATCCCAAAAGGTTTAAGGATTCGCGCAGTCGCCTCTGAAACGTTTTTGAAGTAGGGGATTGCGCGCCAAAATTTGGGATCTTCTCCTTTTGACCGCTCAGGGTGCGGCTTCTTGAGGCATCTGCGTATGAAGGACTTCGGATAACCGTTGGCTTGAAATCGTGTATACAAGTACGCAATCTCCTCCTTCCTCCCTTTGTCGTCGCTGCAGTGTGTCTGAACGCGTTGGAAGAGGGTCCTAACACAACTGCGTTTATGACCAACGGGGTGATTGCTTCTGAAGTGGAGAATGCGCATCGTGTTAGTTGCCTTGCGGTAGACCGTTGTCCTTATCTTCCCGTTTTCCAACCTTGTCACTTGTACGTCGAGGAAGGGTAACTGATTGTTGGCCTCTTCTTCCATAGTGAACTGGATGTCGGGAAAGATAGAATTCAACAGCTTCTTAAAAGCCTGCACTTTGCTCCTTTTGATGTTATAATTGAAATGCTAGCACCTTTTCATTTAGCATACAAAAATAACCTCCAATGTTTTGCCAACGAACAAACTAACGAAAAAAATATTTCCTCTACTGGAGACGGAATAAGCTTTCAGAAACAAAAATCATTGAATGTCAAACGAAGTTCAACAATGAATTCTCCCTCAAAAATTGAAGAAAAATAGGAGACCGTAAGAAAATATTAAAAGTTAACTATGAAGATTTATTGATGCAAAAGGGGATTAATCAATAGTCTAGCTAGTCTGCCGCCTGTTAAATTATTATGGAGATAATCCCCCTTGTGATGTAAATCAGTCTGAATGATTGTAAACAGGCACAGACCGAGAGCTGAAACGAATATTTGGCTCAGAGTCCATCAATCATTGCATCCAGAGTAAGTAACCTTCTGCCTGAGCAGTCAGTTTGATGTGTCCGGTATGGTGGATTCCATCGGTGCGGTAGGCTTAGCGGGTTAATCGACCAAATTGTTATTCAATTCATGGCTACCGACGTGCTTTCACAGCTCAGTCGGAAGAGCGTTGGCTGATGTGGATTCGAATGCCACCTAGGCCACGCATTTGCCACAATTCGGTCAACTGTATTAAATAAATCTTTCAACCCCTTCCTTATAAATTATTTATCTTACTCAATTTCAACCGAGATTTTTTAATGTAATTTTGATTGAAACATGGTAATTACAAAGCGTTTTAAAAGCGATTAACCTCCAGTTAATTTGGAGATATTACGATCACATCAGGATGTCGGATTTGAAAAAGTGTATTTTCAGACTGCCTGCAAGAATTGTGTTCTGTAAAAAATCTATACTTAGGTAGTGTTAACATAGGTGAAGGTACAAAGTCCAGATAAGTTATCTCGATCATCATCCCCCAAAGAAGGTGAAGAAGAAAACAAGGCGCTGTCGTGGACCACACTGTAATTGTGCTGACGTTTCGGAAATACACTATTTTCCATCATCAGAGTGGTAAGTTGTATGTTCCTGCTTGCCGCGAGTTGGAATGGCACGCAGCCCATCTGGTGTTGTAGCGATGGCTGATGCACGAGCGCTGAACTGCGTGCTGTCCGTAGATTGGCTGCGGCACCTCCATTGTGGGTGGCTGGCGCCCGTGCTTGTCATCCGTTGCCTGTCCATGTGTCGTTTACGCGTCTAAGTTAACCGGCCCGGTAGTATGACCACTGCCCGACCTCCGCTCTGAGCCAGATGCGCGGATCAGCCCTCGTTCCGGGTCCGGTATCCGTCGGTGGGTAGGTGAGTCATCCCGGTCGTGTGCGCGGCGAAGGTCTCTCTCTGCACGTCCTCGTACATCCCCCGTCGCCTGTCCGTCTGCTGTTGTCGCCATCAGGTCTGTGTGCGTATCGTGTGCACTTGGCCGGCTACTATCGGCTCTCCTTCCATGCTCCGGAGGCTGGACCGGTTGGCATTCAAAGTGTGGACCCGGCTCACATGTTTGGGCTCGTCGGTGGATTGATGACTCATGTCAGCCGTTTGAGTCGCGATTATTTCTCCTCCCCTGCCGCGTCGGCGACCACTGTTGACGAAGTTGCAAGTCGCTCGCTAGCGCCAGCGGGCTCGTCGGGGCTGATTGGAGTCTTGTCCGGAGGGCCTGATAGGCTGGATTTAAATCAATATTTCTGTTGATTGTGCCCACGGATGCCCAACTTTCAAGCACCAATCTGGTCATCTTGTCGTTGGATTGGCCGATGACTTTGGCGTTTTCGAAAGCGAACTTATGCTTCTCCCGGTCCATGTGGCCGTACACCAGTGACAGTTTATCCTCGCGATCGACTGCAAGTTGGTGTTCATGCAGTCTTGTGCAGAGGTGTTTACCCGTTTCATTAGCATACCTTGCACTGCAATTTTGGCATGGTATGCTGTAGACCACTGCTGATTGTTCCGTTGCCGGAAGCGGGTCCTTAGGTCTCATTATCTGCCGCCAGATGGTTGAATCGGGTTTGTTGGCCACTTCAATTCGGAAAGGGTTCAGCAGTCGAGCTGTCACCTCCGAAACATTTTTTACGTAGGGGTTCGCTAGCCAGAACTTTATTTTTCGTCGTCTGGTTGACTTCGGATGGGCCTTCGTCGGCACTCACGTATTAATTTTGCGAATAGCCGTTAGATATGAACAGGGAATTGGGGTAGTTCACCTCCGCCTTTTTCCCGTCCTCAACGCTACAGTGCGTTTGAACGCGTTGGAATAGAGATCTAAAGCAACTGCGTTTGTGACCAATTGAGTGGTTACTTTGGAATTGCAGGATGCGTTTGGTGTTCGTTGCCTTCCAATAGACCGTAGTTTTTATCCTCCCCTCGGAAGTCCTCTTGACATGCACATCCAGGAAAGGCAACCGGTCGTTATCTTCCTCTTCCATCGTAAATTGGATGTCAGGGAATTTAGAATTCAGTAAGGTCTTAAAGCTCTGAACGTCGTTCCTTTTGATTGCGAAAAAGGTGTCGACGACGTATCTGGTTCAGAATTTTGGACAGTAAGCCCGGAAGACTAGTCGTTCTAGCCTCTGCAGGACCGCCTCGGCAATTAGTCCCGACAGGGGGGAGCCCATCGGTGCTCTCTTCGTCTGTTCATAAACCTGGTGGTTGAAGCTGAAATAAGTTCTGAGGCAAGATTCCAACAGCTCAATGACGTGTTGTCATTTAAGTTGCTGGTCCTCGTCCTAATACTTTTCAGTGAGTATTTCATTAATAGTGCTCACGTTGAGGCCAGTTGGAATATAGATGAATAGGGACACCCCGTCAAACGATACCATCATCTCGTCTGAATCTATTTCTAGATCCCTTATGTTCCGCAGAAACTGTTCAGCTGACTTTATAGTAGATTCGGATACCTCGGTGAGGAAGCGGAACCACTTGTAGAGCCATTTTGATAGGCCAAACGTCGGAGTGCCACGCAAGGAAACGATGGGGCGAAGGGGCACTGCAGGCTTATGCTTTTTGGCAGACCGTAGAAACGCGCCATCGCGACGTCTGTGGCTTTTGCGGTCAGTGCTTCTCCTCTTTTGAGAGTCTCGGTCTTCTTCAGCTTTTCAGTCGCCCTGTTAACGCTGTTCACATGCTTCTTTAACCCTCCCGCTCCCGCAAGCTGGTAGGCGTTTTCGTCCCCCAACAGACCTTGTAGCTTCGCCGTGTACTCAGTCTTATCCATGACAACCATCGAGCATCCCTTGTCGGCTGTCAGGGTGACGATATCCCTCATCTTTCGGTTTCGCATAAGTTCTCGGACTTCTACCTCGGAAATCGTCGTCAAAGGTTTGTGCTGGAGGAGGAGAGTTGACACTTGCTGTCGCATGGCGTTCTTACTCTCTTTGTTTGCTTCACACTTCTGGAGCGTCGATTCGAAAGATGAGACAAAGTCTACGGGGCGAGCATCTCTCGTGTTGAACTTAGTGTCGTAGTATAAGACTGCCAACTGTTGTTGAGTGAGAGGACATGATGTAAGGTTATGGACCATGGCACCATCAGCAGGGGACTGATTCGTTGGACCTATTCTGGCGAACTTCTGAAGCAGTTGGCTGTCGCGTAACCGTCGGTGACTCTGTGCGGTATTGAGTATTGTAACTTCTAGAGTTTTTAGCTCGTGTGCGTTAAACAAGGACCTGCAAGTGGAGGAAAGCTGTTGTATTTCTCGTTCACATTTATTGATCCGAGAATGGCAGTCTCGTCGGCAGAGTTTGGTCTTGACTGGCAGGCTGTAGCGGAGGCATTTCGGCAAGACATCCTCATCAAGGCAACGGTGCAGGAACTTCAGCTGGGCATAGGTGGATGAATCTCGTTTGGCAAAAGTCTCCCATCTGCATGCTGATCCTAGGGCTGTACGCTCATAATATGAATAAACATAGGTGAAGATACGAGGTCTAGATAAATTATCCCGATCATCATCTCCCAAAGAAGGCGAAGAAGAAAGCAAGGCACTGTCATGGACCACACTGTAATTGTGCTGAAGTTTTGGAAATACACTATTACCCATCATCAGAGTGGTGATTTTTGTGTTCCTGCTTAGTTAGTTTGTTTATTTTTCGTTGAAGTTCAATGCACTGGTAAATTGTAATACATTTTTCAGAGAAAATGTACAAAAATATTCTTTCTCGTACTCATTCAGTAACAAAGTACGCCTTTTTGGAATTATAAACTTAAAGAGCGCATATCTTTCAGTTTAAAAATACTTTTAAATCAGGTGATTTTTAGGAAAATTAAATATCTTTTCCTAAGGCAATATATCCGTACACTTATTAAGGCTGCTTATACATTTAACAACTTGGCCCACATCAGTTGCATATTAATTGTCAAAATGAAGTTATTATTCATCACGCTATAGGCAAATATTCACTTTTCCCTAGATACACTATATATATGCATGTATTTTACAGACCTTGAATTAAGGCAACGCTGCCGCTGGGTTAAACATTATTCTGCAATTATTACAAATTCTTAAAAGTGAAATATGCACTTTCATTAAACAAGAAAAGTGAATGTAAAGCCATTTGCTTCCAAACAGTACATAAAAACACATTTTTGCATGCTCTCTGTGAAATGCAGTTGAATGTTTGAGGGCAGCAAAAAATAACTGATAAAAAGGCAACCTTATCAAGCCGCCACTTTTTGCTGGAAAGTCCGTTCGAAAGCCTTATTGCATTGAGATTAGTCTGTATGATAATCGCCATCACAACCATACCTTATACATATATTAGAATGGAAAAACACTGTTCAAAATGTAAGTTGACCTTCATGACGTAGGGAATATACTACATACTGAAGGGACAGGATAAAATCTAATTGCACCACAGGTACTACATAAAAGCGCAAACACGTGCTTCGCTGATATGCTCTTGCTAGATGACACAGCTGCAAGGTATTTAAACCATAATCAAGACTCCAGCTATTATTTTTAAGGCATGGCCTAAGTTCCGAAAAAAGCAGTCCGTTCATGTTTCATGTATTATCCATAAATCCTGTTTGTTCATTTGCATCAATTTATCCTCGATCTGCAAAAGCAGTTTATGTTGGGCAACTTATATACCCTTAATGCTAGCCTTTCTCCTACGAAAACGATGGTTATAGGGTTTTGGGGTCGGAAAATAGGATATACAGGAAAGGAAACTCTTAGAAGTAATTGTTAGGTGAAAATGTAGTCAAATTAGTTTTTTGCGGCCGCTGGGAGTAAGATATTCCACTTTGAGCTGCGTACGTTACCAACCTAAATCCAGAACGATAAAATGGACCTCAGGTAAGTTGAAGTAGACAACCTCCAAACCAACATTTCTATTTTTCAGGAATTTCAAGAAACCTGCAATTTGTTAATCGTTATTTCTCGTAATACCTTAAACGATAATACAGATTACAAAAAGCTGCAGATAAAAATCAACAAGATTTCGAAATGAAAAATTAAATAAATGTATATGTCAGTTATCAAAGTATATTTCACTGCTTATCCTAATTTTCCACCCATAAACCCCTAAAACTATCGTTTACATTTGACAAAATGTTAGGACTAGGGATAAATGGGGTGCAGTACATAAAGTGCTGTTGCCCTTTTATCTTCAAAAACCGAATTCGAAGTATAGCTGCCCAACTAAGGAAGGATCCATCAACCTAGTTTGACTGAAGCACGTTAAGCTGTTAGCCAGGATATGCTTTATTATCCGTAGATGTTCAGCTTATTTGCTAACGAGGTGGAAAACACGACTCTGGGTGGCCGATATTTGTAGATATTGGTAGCAAAGGTATCGGCCCCGTGTATTATATTGTCCCTTTTGATACTTGCACCTGAGTGTCTTTGGAGGATAAACCTTTGGTGTCTCGTTTGGGATGTGCCTTTTTGCGTGCCTGTAAGCTGTCCTATCTCAGCAGTGAGACGTGCCTATGGTCCTTTCTCGGGAATTGCATTTAAGTGAAGTCTGCATACAGCAGATAGTGGTAGAGCCACGGCATGTTCTCCCCAAAGACAACAAACCTGTCATTTTCGTTAAAAAACGGCTCTAGATGTCAGTTTGACGGTGTCTGACAGCATTTTTTTTGCAAGTCCCTAGGGATCCATTCTACCATAAATTTGCAGCTTTTTGACTAGCAGCAAATAAGAAACAACTAAAAATGCGTCGCTTCTAAATAAAACCCTATCTTATTGAAAACATTCTGTATGTAGGTTTTCAAATCAGATCTACGTGCGACCACCAGGGCTTTGTCGGAAAATGTACTAAGCCGTGTTTAATTGCCTGCAAATATCTCAAGCGAATTAGGAAATCATGCGGAAAGAGCATTTGGATTCAGTGTGAACATGCACCTGAGATTCGATGACAACAATTCAGCACTTGGAACAATTTTCCAGCTCCGACTATTTTTCACACATTAATTGCCTTTTTGCACTTTGTGAGAATGAATCAAGGCAGAATTTTTTGTCTGTAGCGACACGGGATGTCGTCAGCCAGTTATATCTAAACCTGGTTCGTCCATCACCCGAAGCTCTAACTCGCAAACTGTTCTATCAGAGTCTGACACTCCAACCATTGAATCAGGAACTCGTTGTTTTGCCGGTTTAGATTGGTACATTTTGACACTCCGTTGATAAACGATCACTGGTCTGCCTTTGGCCTCATTCCTGGTCCCTGGGAGCAGCCACACGGTGGCTTTTCATCTAGGCCGATAGAATTTCCTGCAACGACAATGGAGACTGGACTACCTATTTTGGCTTATAAGCATTAAATGCTTCAGCTACTGGCTACTGCGTAGATGCCCGAGGGGCTCACTATCGAGCCCCAAGGCAGAGTGGAACGAGCGCGTTACGGTAGCGGTTGATGAACATTAATCAACGAGTGAAAAGGGCTCCTGCAAAACAACAGACACCGAAAGAGAGACGTAAGCGGAAAGCAGCGTGAATTCCAAAACAAGAACTCCATTCAAAAATATACTTGGCTTGTTTGGGGAGAGGATATAGAAAGTATATCTCATTGTGAGCTGCTGGAACATATGTGATTCATAAATTACGATGTTTATTGCAAAACACTGGATCTTTTCGCAGAAACATTGCGTCTAAAGTATCTTGTTCAAGGAAACAGGGATTATCTTATTTCGCTGCATGAAAAATCCACAACTGTTAGCAGCAAAATACACCCAGCAGAAGAAGAGATGGGAAATTCTGATATATCTTATACGCAAGCCTAGTTTAGTCCCCGTGGATTTCATCTACTTTGCCTAATATAGCAATATGTAGGAGTTAAAATAGAGAAAACATAGCAATGCTTTCCAGAATGTTTGCCGAAAAGGCGGTAGATTTCTACTCACTTGGAATCAAAAATGATGTTCCAGTTGACATGCCGAAAACGAACAACATGAAAAACGCATTCTTGATTAAAACATTACACCGCTCTTTAAAGCTTCCTGTTAAGACGCCATTAACATCCAAACCCCCCCCCCCCCCCCCATATATCACGTCAAAGAAGACCACAATATTTCGTCTTTCTATACTCTGAGCCCAGAATCGCTTCGTTTACACCGATGATACTTTCTCAAATTATCACAAACGCTTGGCTACAGCCGGGGTAACTGCACTCAGGCTACGCAAACTGGACATCTGCTTCCAAAAGAGCATGGAAGATGCGCCAAAGATACCATGGCTATAAGTTGGTCGTTTTAACTACCCGCAGCTAGATACCTTTCCTGGCGGCCAGTTGCCCCGAAGCTGGTCAGATTAATTTCCCTGATTGTTTTCATCTCCTCCCCGCCCTGAACATCAGGCGATTTTTCTAGAAGATCGCATATTTTACTTAATGAATAATTAAATAAATATACAAGCCGGTAAAGGACATATCGAACACAAATGTATGCTTGCCAAAGTGCCTGTTTTGATGGGAATTTTCGCAGCTTTAAAATGCCTAACCAGCTAACCATGCCACTTGTTTATGCAAAACCATATTCACACCAGCAGGTTTACTCTCAGCCGTAAATTGAAAGCCAAATATGATGAGCCAACAGTTTCGAGATTTCGCCGCTTTCTGTTGGGACTTCGCATCAGAAAACCTTCAAAACACCAGCATAACCTGCTTAGACGCGAGACATAAACACGTCGGCCCTCATGTATCGACAGCTTCGCCATCGCGCGTGATGGATGGACAGTTTACATGTTTGAACTTATTTGGTTCCTGCCTGTCAGGGTGAAGTCAATCAGAGGTGGGCACAGCAAAATCTGCAAATAAGTGTACCACCAAGATACTTAGTTCTCACTTAGGAAGGATTTCAACGAAACAACAAGAGGATACCAGCAATGGCACGTATCTCAGCACTCACAGACTGGACTTGCGTGCCACACATAGTCCATCATAAACTACCTGGTAACAGTTAAAATTGAACAGGATTTAAAAAAGAATCAAACATAAAATCAGCAAATAATAAAAAAATAAATCTCCCCACCAACACGTCTCACGAAATTCGCGATTTGAGGCGTACTGCTTGAATAGTAAACAGGTAACATGTGCTTGATGCGTGATAAGTGCACAATAGAAAATAAATTAAAACCGTTTTATATTGTTTTACCAAAATAAAAGCGTTGGAGAAAAGGGATTCTGCAGACTGTTAATGCAACCCCATTGATTAATAAGAGGAATATCCACATCAAGAATACTACAAGATCAATCTCTTTTACCATTTTGTGGCCTATTGGTTAATAAGGAAAGACCATTTCTTTTAGGCGGCCTCACTAGAAATTCCTACCATTTTTTCTAATCTGGAACCTATATGGCTTCGAAATTTAAAACCTTAACGCAAATTGGAAGAACGATTGGGTGCTGCTGTGCTAAAAGACTCTTTACATAAACCTACAGTTTGAATATTTGTCTCTATTCGTGTGGCCAAAATTATTCAGGAACCGAACATTTGAAAACCGCAAGCTACACTTTTGTCGACTGTAAAATTGAAAAAAGGTTAAAAGTTATCACTAAACAAGTACAACATACGATAAATATGTGGATATTTTTAGTAAAATATAATTGAATTTTTTTTAAAAATGTCAAAATTTATACTTATAGGTATCAGTGCATGCTACTTCACTGATACCTTTTTACTCCCGGGATTTCCATAGGCAGCTTGAAGAAGTTTTCAGTGAGAGCCGTGGGATTATATTCGGCATCAGTAATAAAGCTTTACCGAGTGATATTTCAAACATAGGCACTTTTGTATCAACTAGCACGTTTAACTTAATTAATAATGATAAAAAATGTGCAACTGGGTAAAGGATTCATCAAAAGCATACGTATGCTCGTCACAGTGCCTTTTTAACTGGTCAATGGGAACTTCCGCAAATTTAAAATGAATAACTAGCTCAGACCTAGCTATCTAAGACCCCTGGATATGTAAAAAAATATCCCGAAAAGCAATTTGCACTCAGCCGTAAATTAAAAACCAAAATAAATTAGACGCCATTTTCAGTATGCAGCCAAAACGCGTCTAACTGCCATGTACAGACATCGCATTGGAAACAACTCAACACATTAGTGAAAACTACTTAGATGAGAGCCAAACTAAGTCAGTCTTGATACTTCCACAGCTTCGCCCTCTGGCATGATGGATTGACAGCTTGAATGTTTTCCTTAAACATTAATTGGCATTTGTCTTTCAGTTCCACACTCAGCAAAAACATGAACGAAGTCCTGCGGGAAAGTGCCGATTAAGGAAGCAGTATTCCAATGGTTCACGGGACAGGAGTGCTGTTAGGCGGTTCAAGCTGCATCGTCTAATCAAAAGCGAAAACGATCAAAATAATCTTGTAAGAGATACGCATCTCCATATCATGTCCCAATTATGAGAGAAACTGTTTACAACGTTCAAGTACAAAGTTGTATTTTACTTGCAGCAGCTAGCAGTGTGGATGCCAGAAAAAAAACGGTCTTCTACTCAATAACGTTAGGAGGCAGGTCACCTTGTCTAACAGTTGGAGTGCCTGCCATCTTTGTATGTTAAATGTAAATATAATATAAATATAATTATTCTATCCATAATATGCTAATTGCTGAGCAGTCTTCCAGTACAAAGATGCTTCGTTTCCGCCTTGTGTATTTCTGTAAACTAGTATAGCAGCAAACAGTCATAAAATAGTATGCAATATATATGTGATAGGTCCAAAAAACTTATTATTATAAATTTCAGATAAATGACTCTGCTGGCTTCATGATTTTTTTAAATACTATTTTTTTCAGGTACAAACTTGCAGAATGGCATACTGTGGATAAATCAAAAAATATTCGCTAGCATGGCTTATTGTCCAAGTTCTTATAAATTTGTCGAATGATGGAGGTTAATTTATGCAAACAAAGTGTTTGTTTTGTTTTGTGCGCAATGGGGAACTGACAAATTTTAACATCTTTACTGCATATAAACAAATATTGTTTTGTACATTTTAACAATTTGCACAATGTACAACGATGGGAACTAGATACCAAATGAACTACTTTTGTGATGTGCAAAATGAAAAAAGATAAGTGAGTCCTTGTTTTGATATAGCCGCAAGCTGCAGAACTACATTTTGTGATCACATAATGCAAACTTGTATTGAAGTATGATAATATTTTTAAAGGGGTGACGCCCACATTCCACTTTTCTGCGTGGCTAAAAATAACCTCGGAGAGCATTGGTATAGTTCAAAGAAAGTGGAGCTACATCGATTTGCAGCCATTTGCTTATGTATGTTGAGTAATACTGCAATGTATTGCTCCCATTGCCAGTCAACGTATTTCCTAAAAAATTACCCTTTTAAGACAGATTGACGTGCAGAGTCAGCACAGCATCAGCAATAAGCTTAACGTCGATTTGAGATAGGCGGCAAACCATTATTACTAACAAAGTCCGAAAAAGCTGAAATATATGGCTGAAGACGCGTTCACTTAGCCTCGCAATTGATTTTACCGAGAGGACTTCCATCTCAAACCGCTTTCTTTCGGTCCATTCATAATACCCTAATTGCTGGGAACGCTTAAGATTCAACGGGGCTTGGTTCATGTCATTTCTCTTGCTTAAGAATAAAATATATATGGTTAAAAAAACATAAATTGATATTGGGCTTGTTACCACAGTAGCAATTTCGTTTGCTTTTGACTTTTTCTGCATTTATTTATTACTTTCCTGCCATTGGTGAGCAGAAAACGTTTTTTGCCAAACAGTTAAAAAAATGATTTCAATAAACGGCTTATTCTCTCTCTCACTGCCGGTCAATAGAATTAAATGATGCATATTGGATAGAGGACCTTGCTGGCCTTTCAATTTTTAAAAATATTATTTACCCAGAGCTGAACTTGCAGAATTTTTCCGGTTAAATTAGCTACACATTTCTGCAAACATGGCCGTTGGGCTTATAGAAACAATTATAAAATTATTTACCAAGTGATGGTGATTAAAAGAAGAAGAAGAAGAAGAGAATCTTGCTTTATTTACGATCAAGCATCATAAATGTTCCGAAAACAATGGCTCCACTCACGGAGAGCAAAGAATAGGTTAGGTAATGGATCATGGTAAAAGGTAAAAGGTCATATAATACTCAATATATAAGTTTAACAGGGTATCAACATCTACTATGGAGACAGATCGGATTTAAACTTCTCAATTTCCGCTTCTTCACGCGTGAGGTAGCGTGCTAGGAATGGCATTACCGAGTGCTGATATGCTGCTATGCGGCAAGATATATGACGGAAGCCTCGACGCATGGTACGGGAAGACTTCGCGGTCATTAGTTCAATGTGGAGAGAGTGGGTGACCACATTAAGGATGCGATCAGCAAATCGCTTGACCGTTTAAAAGTGGCATTGTACTATAACATCAGCTAAAAACAAAGGAAACACCGGCAGCTGAAGAGAGCATGTGGAGGCTACGTTTCGAGATAACTAGGTCCTTTTAAGTAAGGCGGGATATACAACTGAAGAGCAGTAAAGAATGAGGGAGATAGAACAAAGGCACCCACAAAACGCCAGATTAGGGCTTGTGCTGTGTGATATGAACGCAAGCGGCGGATATGATATAAAAATTTACGGATTTTGATACAAAGTCCTTCTATATGAAGGTCAAATGTTAGGTTGGATGCTAGTGTAACGCCAAGGTATCGGAAATAGAATGCTTCGGTGGGCAACGTCAATATATTCGGGACTGAGAGAGGGTCACAGTCTAAAAATACACTGGACGGACTTTTGCTCAGTAAGTACAAGGCCATTTACTGACGACCATGTTGAGACATGATCTAGGCCATTTTTCAGTATTTGGAAATTTGAATGACTCTTGAGAGGATGGCCAACAACCATATCATCAGCATAATTAACAAACAAGCATTCATTTGGCGATCGTAGGTCAGCAGTGTGGAGAGAGAAGGGATGAGGGGATAATACAGCCCCTTGAAGAACTCCACAGCTGTTGGGAAGGACCATTGATTTTTGCTTTCCGCACTGAACGAATTGAGTGCGGGAAGTAAAATGGTCCCCAAGCGAAGAGACAGCCCATCAAGGAAAGCCACACGCAGAAGTTTTGTTAAGACGTAGATGGCGCGGGATCGTATTAAAGGCTGAGGAGTAGTCAAGCAAAGCACATCCGTATGCACGGCAGTCCTTATCTTAAACTCTTAGAGCAAAACGCACTACCAGAGCAACAGCATCTAGAATACTACGCATAGCCTTATATGCAAATTACAAGGGATTGGAAGAATTGGAGGAAACCTGCATGATGCAGTCTAAAGCGGCTCGTTCAGCAACTTTCAATAGTGCAGAATTGCAGGCAATTGGACAAAACAATTTGGACCAGAAGAGGGTTTTTCGGGATTGAAGTGATTTTCATTGATTGCCACTCATCAGGAATCTTAGAATCCATGAAGGGCAAGTGCCAATGCAGGTGCTTACTGAAAAGAGCAGAATTTCAGGAGAAATTGTGATATCCCATCAGGCCCTGCAGCTGTTGAACCTCGAACCTTTTTTAAGATATTTCATCACTTTTTCCATAGACACAGGAACATAGGCACTTGGAGCTCTATTTTTGACGACATAAAATTTGTGATGGTTGATCAATATGTGATCCAGAGGGGCATCAGCACGAGGGTTGAAGGAAACCAAGTCGTTAAAACCAACCAATGTAAGGGGGAAGATATACACGGTTGAAGTCACCGCTTAAAATAATAACATGCTCGCAAGACAATACAGCAAATTTTTGGGGAAAAAATCAAAAAACGTGACTAAAGCAAGTTGGCATGTAGAGGATGGAATGTAAATACTGACTAAAATGATGCCTGTAGAATTATTTCAAAGTCTATGCTTGCATACTACAGCAATGGCATCGATTAAGTCGTCCAAATAAGAGAAGAAGGACTTAAAATGTGTGCGTCATTGCTGGTTTACAAAAATAGCCACTCAACCACCACCACCTCTGCTGATAGATGGGGATTTTCTGTCCGAGCGAAAAGATGAAAATTGTTGGGGTGTGATGATTTTTGACTCAATATCACTTTTAAGCCACGTTTCTTGCAGACAGATCACTGCAGACTTTCCCTGCTCTTTTTTCCAAAATGAGGCTGATAACTCGACGCTCTTGTTAAACAGGGATTTGCAATTAGTCGACATGAATCCTGAAAGTGTAATTTCATTTAGAGGGTTACGTTCGTTTCCTCGCTGCCAATCTCATCTATGCTTTCTTCTCTGTATGATCATCCTACGGAGAATTTTAGATGTTGGTGAATTGCATATGCGGTAGATTGAGCGTATCTGACACGCATTGCTATTATGTAATGTTGCATGTAAAAATTTGTTTTCGTGCATTTAAAAAGGTGGCAGTTTACTGTAGATATGGCCTTGTGATCATTAATTCGCATAAAGAAAGCAGAGTAATAGCGATAATAAATTCTCACGTGAAGGAGAACAAAAATGGGTGGCTGAAATTCAAAAGCTTCGCAGTAAGAAGTTAAATAAAGCATTTTTTTGTTTTTGCATTATAATGCACTAAAAGAATAACTGTCTAAACCGCATGTAAAAATATATTTCTGAATCAACTTAAACAATGCACCCTGGGAATCAAAATGAGAGGAAATCCAAAATAAACTATTCCTTTTCTTTGGAACGTGTAAGCAAGTGGTTGTGTAAAATATTATTTTTCAAACATACTTGTGAAATGCACAAGCAGTGCACATTCATAACTTTTGTCCATCTACTTATGTTACTTGGGATTTTATTTGCTTAATAGATTTTACTAACTCCTTTGCAGTCAACGAATATATATTTTAAATGTATCGTTTAAAGACAAATTTATATGCACAGTCAGAACCGAGACAGGGCTAAGTTTGGGCTTTGTTAGTAATAGGCAGATAAGCTCGTAATTATTTTCTACATTAGTTATAAGGGAAAGGTATGACTTGAAATGCCTGCAAGCTGCCTTACAGCTAATTACATTGAGTGAGATACCGTCTGCCAATAATTTTTAAAAAAGGACTTGCTAGGGTCAAACATTGGCTCATTCCATCATGATTACTGGTAGGCAGCTTTGTGGATAGGAAAGTTATCCAATGTTCGTTGTCTTAGTGGTTAGAATGTTGGACTTGTAATCAGTGCGTCGCGGATTCGGGCCTTAGGTGGTGTACTGCGGGGGTTGGGTATGACTTGTTGTTGATAGCTAGTGAACGCAAATTTGCCATTTTATTCTCAGACACCGCTGTGAAAAAAGCCTTCTTTTTGCGCTTAGACCGTTGACAACTACTGATATATCAGCAGGGGGCTTTGCGCAGTTTTGTTTTGCAGCATGCACTGTCAGGGGACATTAGAACGGTCATTTTTAGCTGAACAGTAGCCGTTTGGTTTGCAGAGAAGATTGATATAATCAAACAAATAATCAGTCTCTATAATTTCCTCTTTTTTGCATTAAAAATCCTAGAACGGATCCTGAAAGTAAGCAAAAACCTCGAACCTGTCTGCAATATAAGGGAAAGTCAGTTCTTACATGAAATTTGAGGTAAAATTCGGGATTGTGTTTTTGATTGGAACAAACTGTGGTAGAAATTTAATTTGGGTTCCTGTGCAGCACAAGAAAACCCCATCTTCCTGTAATATTAGACGGGTGGTAATAAATTTTAAATGGATGGCACATATCAGGTGAAAGAAAAAATATTAATTTCAAAATTGCAGCGCATAACATAAGAAAATAATAGAAATAATTACATAACCAAGTACAGTTGTCGCCACAGACCATGCAATCTTCATTACTCGACTACCAATGTGAATGCATATAGAAAGATTTAAAAATAATAATGAACTGTATCAGGCATATTAGTGCTTAAAATAACAAATTTTATTACTCAGTGTTTGTTAAGAAAAATAACTTTTCTCGATAATCCCGTGATTTTGGAGACGTAAAAAAGAGCTATACATGAGAAAAATAAATTTAGATATTGTGTTAAATTAAAAACCTGACGAAAAAAATGTCTCTATATAGAAATAAATTTTCTTAATCAAGACAATATGTTAACTTTAATCTCACTGAATGTATTCAACAAAAGTGTGTCATAATTTTCCTTGTTTTAACTGTCTTTTTTTGATAACTTTATAAATTCTGCAGTTGCTTGACGTTTACACCAAAACCTTTTCAATAAGGTAGATATAAAAGGTAGTTTCCGAAATAAAATGTTTTACGATAAAAGTTTTAAAGAATATGGCGAAGTTTTTGATATACGGAAATGCCTCTTAACAGCAAAACACATTGTCGAAGGTAAATCCTGTGCGCACTGGAGTCGTGAAACTACTATACCTAAGATTAAAAAAACGTTGCATAAAAAGTTACCATTAAGAAGTTGCTTTAATTAGATATTCGGCTGACGAACTTCCGCGCATATTAACCTTTTTCCAACGTAATGTCACAATGAAATTTGATACTTTTGAGAATTTATTTAAGTTTCCTGAAGATAAAAGATTCAATTTGATTGAAGATGAAAGAATTTTTTTTCAATTTATAATGGATTAACTTACGCATGAGTAGATTCATTTCATATTTAATTATTTACTGGCGAATTTAAAATAACTGGCCTTATAAATTGCCATTTTTTAAAAAATTATTCTTTCGTCCTTTCCGTTTCTAGATTAAGCAAAAGGGGACCATAAAGTATACAGAAAACTATATTTCTTCCCGACTTATATTCAGTAAGGCCTTATTTGTCTTAAGCTCGTGAGAGCATGTTAAACATTCGGGTTTTACTGAAGGACATTTGAGGTTCATTGCTGCATTCAAACAAACACTCTTCTCTTAATACATTTTGTTCAAAAAAATCACAAGATAGCTTAACATTATTTCCTAAAAACATATGTTCAATGTTACTGCAAACAAATAGGGTTCCTTTAACTTGGCCTCACTTCAATCTGAACCATTTTGGATAAAATTTTCCAGCTCTGGAAGAGATATCTTCTATGCCTATTTTGCTAGTACAGGAGGTCCTTCTTAGCATTGTCAACATTAACGTGCAGTTTGGTTTTCTCTTTCGTAATAGCATAGTTAATTTCTTCCATATGAGACTTCTCCCAATTTCCCAAAAACTAATGGTTATTTCTCTTAATAAAACTAACTAAAAGGACGATTAACTAAGAAAACATCTTTTACAGCATTCAATAAACTGAATAAATCAAAAAAAGTGTTACTAAATATATGGTTAAGTACCAAGTCAAATTTCATTATGAACGTTGTATGTTTTTGGCGACTACGGTAAGTCATAAAAATTAAGCGAAAAACCAATGATTCTGATATACGGGACGGTAATCAATATTTAATAGGTGGCACATATCAGGAGAAGGAAAACATAACTTAAAAACGTACAACTTTTGAAATTATCTAACGTTTGGTATCATAAAAGTGCTCCAACAGTAAAACATGTGACTATGCAAATATCGGGAGTGCTCAAATTTGCTGAGCAATGCATAGAACTACACACTTCCGAGGTTAAAGTAAAGTGAGTAAAAAATAAAACAAAAATGCACATCGCTAATGAATCTAAACTTAAACAGCAAAATTAATTTAAACTGAAAGAAAATAAGTATAGAATGTTCAAATAAAATAAGCTCTACTAAATAAGCTGAGAACTAACTAGCGAAAAATTAAGTCAGTTTCTTTAGGAAAAGTAATCTTACATAAGCTAAGAACTAAAATAAAATAAATAATAATGAACTGTAAACGTAACCACAAACTGAAATAAAACATAAATGTGTTAAATAAACAAACTATCGAAACCAATGTAAAGTAAACTAGTAAAGTTTTTAACTTCAAAAAAACCGCATGTGGCTTAAAAATCTTAAATTGAATTTAAAATTAACTAAAACCAAACTAAATAACTAAACGAAGGTTAACTCAAATAAATCAAAGGTATCTAAAAATACGCCTAAACTCTTGCCAAAATAATACTTTTGAAAAAAAGCAATGACATTAATAAAACTTCCGCCGATTTGTGTATTGATAGTTCACTAGGGTTCATTGGGGATGTTTTCGCAGGAGTTAATGGGGCTTGGCCGGAACGAAGATGCAAGACCGCATATGGAGCAGAACGGCGATAGCTATGACAGCAATTACTGACTTATATATTATTATGGGTCATGCATATTGAAATGTGGGTCTACACGAACTGGAATTCACGCGTACGTTACTTGAGCATTTAGCTCATTTAGGTCCAGTTTACTTTTAAATAAGTAACAGACGCATTGTCATGTCAACTGCAAGCGTAATTATTAACATCGATGATATAATGTCATTAAAATGTTAACTTTGCTGCTGCCGGCTGAGATCGAAAGAGAGAAATCTCAGATGCAATAATACAAGTGAGACCGCTATTTCATCGGAGAATTTCCGTCTGCTAACGTTTATATTCTCGATCGAAATTGGCAAGAAGACGAGCTCAATACGATAGAGCGTTGGACTTCTAGTGAAAAGCTTACGATTTGGATGCCCGAAATGCGCACAATCCGGGCTACAGTATTGTTAACCGACGTCCATAAATTATCAATCTAGCCTTTAATGTCTTTGCCCATAATTTGCATTTGCTTTTACTGCTGGCACAGCTCAAAAGTGAGCCCCAAGACAGAAAAAGACGATTGAGTCCCGTAATCGATCGACTGCACCAACACAAGCGGTTGGATGTGAATGGCTTGTGACGGCAAAAGAGTAGGAAATTATCATTCTAGTTTGCTTTGTTTTTACAGGCTTGGTTTATGCTTCCGCACTACTGGATGCGGTGTGGCTACTTGCGGGGCTCAAGTGTGCACCGCGAGGTAGTATAGGACGGGTAAGTCCTGTGCCCAATTGTTGAGCGTATGTCCTTCACTATTGACAATATCTACAAAATCTGCAATGCAATTGAATTTTCTACCTTAAGATCCAGACCACATACTGCTGGAAATGTCTGCCATCAAAACAAAATTCAAAGAAGGCCTAGTCAAGAAGTGAGGACAAGTTTAAGTTAAGCATATGTGAAATTTTATTTGAGCCAGAGAAGAATGCCTAGATATCCAGGAGCTTCAGCGGCTATGTTTGTTCACTTACTCTACTAGACCGGATATATAGATAAATTAACCACTGCATCCGACGTATCGATCTATTCAAAGGGTTGCGTTCTGAGACTGGTGGAAATTGCTGTCCTCGTAAAGAAATTAGGGGGTTCAAATCACCGACGAAGCAAATTGGCATAATTGAGTGAGGACGCTCTTTTGGTAGGTTAGAGTCCGACTTTTCTGAGGGCAAGAAGGAACTAACCAAAAGCTGAAGACACATTTAATAAGAAGATGGGTCACATTTAATTTGAGCCAGAGAAGACCGCCTGGTTCAAAGGTTTCGTTCGTTCAGTACACTTACTAGAGCAGAGAGAAGGATTACATTAACCCCTCTAGTACAGCTATAAAGATGGTTGGATTCGTTAACGGAGTAGATGCCAAATATTTTATTTAGTCTTATTATATTTTTATAAAAAATGATTTTCCCTGTCTAAAGACTTGTTCTGCAGATGAGTGTTAAGAGAAAACATTCAGTCAGCACCCGTCGATTCTCATGAAACATTGACTGACATTTTGTTAACAAACTTTATTTGTGGGCTCCTGTACTACAGATGGCTAAAGTTGAGTTTGGATGACAGTAAACATTTGATTAGAGTAAGTGTCAATGTTAGAGCAGGGATTATACGTTCTTAAAGGAATTCAGTGCAAAGCCTTCTGTAGTAGCGGTTCTAAATGTCTTTCCCTTTTGAACTTAGTTTCGTCAGCCAGGATTTATTAAATCTTTGAGACGTAAATACTTTTACTCATAAATGTACTTATCGTAGTGGGTTTTATATGATAGGCGAGACCCTTGCAACTGCGCTCTTCCGTCCCGGTTCTGTATGGTAGGATAATAAGTGGGACCCCAGGTAAGAGGAATATTATGTTGTGTATATAGGTTTGTTGAGAATAATTTAATAATAAACATGAACCGGACAAAGGAAGCCTCGTCTTTGCACGCCACCCTGAACTGCATGTACGCGGATGCAAATACATTGGCCGAACGCAAAGGCAATTAGCCACAAGGGCTGCTGAACATTTTCCTACTTGGCTTGTTAAACTAGAAGAAAAAGTGTCACGGTCTTCCAGTACAGGATACTTTTTAGACAGTGATCCCTCTGTTGATATCAACACATCTTTCCGAATTCCTGTTCGAGCACGAACAAGCCGGATCTTGCGCTTCATGGAAGCAGTCTATATACGGCGATCAAAACCAAATTTATATAAGTATTAAGACCATGTGGTTAATCTGCATTTGCCCTTGCAATTGCATGCCATATTGAATAAATCTTTTATTCTTGCTAATTTCCGTCCGTACTTTTCTTTCCCAAGTTAAAATGTGACGTTTCTATCGACCATGAACCTTGCTTTTATTGATTTTGTGGAAATTAAAAAGGCCGTTTTCTCCGAATGTTATGTTAATCATGCAAAGAGAGGAGGCAGTTGACAAGCTCTCCCGAAATGTATTTGTACAAAAAAAATCTGCCGTCTGCGCTAACTTCAGAGTTGTACCCGGGAAAAAGATGCTTTAAAGTGAATAATAGATTGAATGAAGTTAAAAAGTCGGACAAGTGCATGACCACACACCAGGGGGTGGCGTTCTAAGTGTGATGGCGCCAGAATAAACACAGAGTCTGTTGCGCGGTTAGTGAGCATGTCGGTTACATAGAGATGATTTGCCAAACCGGATTATGATACGCAGGCACTGGTGCTCGCGCGGTTTTAAGCGGCCGCTAGAAATTGTGTGTTGCACGCAGAGTAAGGTCACGACATGCTCTCAACTTGACTATTTGCCCTCTGTCACAACGACTCCACCTGACAACAATAAATAATTGCAGAGAAGGTGGAAGAATGTTCTCTGAGACCACTATTTTAATTGCCCGACATTTCGGACTCTCACTCGAGACCATTGTCAAGGAATGAAAACTTACAACTCACTGCGTGATTAAATCAGGTCTGCTGGGAGTGAACTTGAGTTCCCACTGTTTGCGCCGTCGCGAATGACCTTGAGCCTTGCCACTGCAACGCGATATAGGCATCTGGGAGATCAATATGCCTATTAATAGAGTCCCCGTGCGAATGCCATGCCACGCAGCCACTCCATCCATTGTCTAACGTGGCAATGGGTCTTGCTGCCTCATGAACCGGCTTTCTGGCCAAAATCCTCGCAAGTGGAGACAACCGCCTGAAGCGTAATCTGCTCGAGTCCTGGCTCTCAGTCCATCAACAAGCGCAACGATTTTGCGTTCCCATACGGCGTATTTAGACGTTGCCTGAACGAGGGAATCAGTCACGTGGGGAAGACCGGGCCCATCAACAACAACTCTGATGACAGCGAACATAACTATCGCGCAATTACCAAGCCCGCATCTGCGGCAATAAATGAGTCAAACGCGAAGTCTCAAGCCATCATCGTACCAAGAAAGACCTAAGCGCTGGCAGTCATGTATGCGGGCGGCCGCTGCGAACTATAAAAACCGTGCAATGTGTGCATGTTTCAAACTTATCTACGGATGACTCAGACTAACCTTCCACTATCTATGACTAAGGATTCTCGACAAAATCTGAAACGTTTGGAAAATAAACCTCTTGTTCCACTGGTCGCATCTTCTTCTTCTAAAATTCTTCCTGGAACTCGCATATTCACTTCTACGGGAAGTCGACCAAACTTTCACCTCCAGTGATGAGCTTGGTCGCCGTACACAACCGGGTTCCTGCCACCATGCGGATTCGGTCTCGCTGATGGTGTACCCGATTTAAAACACAAACGAGAAGACAAAGGCGCCACAAAAAGTCGACAGTAGTGTTTGACTCTCCACCCTGAAAGACAAGGACCTTGTCTGCTGCATTGTAATATTCCCCTGCTGGAGGAGAAGGGAGTAGCGGGTCATGTGAACCTCAAAGTACACTAGTTTGATCACCTGGATGGAAGTGAGCGTCGGATTGGAGAATAATCGGCCTTAATCTTTGCACCCTTGCCGGAATCAGTGGCTCGTCCGATTTGAAGCTGATAGGAACGAGATTAGACGCAACGGCTGACGTGAAATTCGGTCTTCGGCTAATGTTTGCAGCAAAAACCCTTTTCGGGCGACTGCAGATTAGCCAGAGTGTGTTGGCTTACCCAAACGATATCCTGCCCCTTCTGCCCTAGGCAGGAAAGTATGCGGTAAAAAACTACATATTTAGCCCCAAGGCAGAACATGGGTACAGTAACCAAGAGCTAGTGTTGTGCTACATTTTCGGTAATTATGGTGATTGTAAAGGGTGGAGTTGGAGTTAAAATTGAGATTAAGTCTGAGGTTTGGGTTATTTTTAAAGATAGTAATAACAGCAAGATTTATTGGATCCATGGTATTTCGAGAGAGCTATTCAGTCGCTGTTATTGCAATCTTTAAATTTGCACCTGGGAAACGTTGCTTTAAGTTTGGGTCATTGTTAGTTGAAAGGGTAATGTGAAGAGGGGACGCGACAACTTCATTCGGTGAGATTGGAGCGTATGCCAGCGACCGAACGGTTTTAGTTTAGCCAATGCTCTGTAGACCATTTTAGCAGTCTGAAAACCGAATCTGAAAGGGCGAAATCCTATTGTATTACTGCCTTGTTCATCTCCGTCAGGTTAAGTTGAAATTTTTAATGACGAAAGTTAGGACGGCCAAGCACGTGAGCCATCACCCTTGTCATTCTGAGGTCAAGCCTGACAAATGGCCACAAAAAGACGAAAGAACGCAGTCCCAAAGAGCCGTGGACACGGGCAAGAATGCGACCGAGTTATGCATTTCCTTGACAGCCCTACCGACACCTGAGGGCCGTCTTCAGATCAAGAAAACAATAAAGTCCACACGCCTAAGAATGCTTGCAGAACCGGCAAAGTCCGCGTAACAAGGCCGTCACGTGTCACACTGAGGTCCCTAGCATCATATCTGGATAGGAGCCTCGTAGAGTGACCAATAAAAAGAACTAGGGAACAAGGTCTGCTGGCCCAAAAATGCGAGACTGCGAAGAGGAGGCGCACTCTGTTGCCGAGACAAGCTACTGCCATCGACACGAGAGCGCGCTGCCGATGACAAACTACCAAGCTGCATACGATACCAAGGTGCATACAATACTGAGCTGCAGCCGAGACCAAGCTGTCCACAGGGACGCTGAGAAGTTGAGGTTCACGCACAGAAGCTGATGTACATACAGTGACTGGTACAGTAAACTGTTTCTGGCTATTCTGTCTGCATTCTCTTTCTAACAATCAACTGGGGGAAATAACCAGTGGCGACGCAGATGCTCACGCAAGGTAATAACATTGAGGGTTTTCCCTTAGGGTGAGCACACGTCCTATCCTCGACGGCCTCGGTGAGATTGGAACCTACCGTCAAGAGGATGGCTTTACTTTAGCCAACGCTCTCGCCAACTGAACTAAAAGGCCTTTATCGGGGCTGTGAGGTTATTCACACTTGGGTTAATTTATCTGCTTAACCTACTTCAACGTTTATAATCCACCAATTCTAATACAGTGAGCTGACTCTCTAAAGAGGATATTCTAAGCAATTAAACTTAATCCATTAGACGACATCTAGGCACACATAATTAGAGAGGAGGCGTTGGTAGATTTCATTTGACTCAATTTTGGACAACTCGACGGCCTCGATAGACTTATTTAATAACCTATCATGTCTTCTTCCAATTTTCGGCCTTAAACAAACAAACTTTTAGGTTATGAAAAGTTTCTGATCATGAACTGCTTGGAAACCGGGCAGCATCAATTAAAACCTTACTGCCGGTCGTTACTTATGACATATAGCCCACATCCACATCATAATTGTGTGGACACTGCATGATACCTTTTTACTGACATGGAGGAATTCATGCTTGGAGTAAGGAGATAGTTTTTGCTGGTCCAATCCATACCCGGGGCAAAGGTTCAATCTGGCTAAAGCAAGTCGTCATATTGGGAATGCACGGACCAACGCGTTATCTAACGCCATTGTCAGGGAGCCAGATGGCAGAGCAATCATCACACCCAATCAGACCACTTTGATGAAAGTTCAGCAGATCATGGCCTGCACCCTGGCCATCAAGTGATTAGTGCGCAGGCCGACAATTATCCTCAATCTAGGAGTCGCTCATTCCCATAAGTCTGCGAAAATTCCCATTTTACGATTAAAACGCCGGTTTGGCAAACAATTGTTTTCGGTCATTCATCATCAGGCCGATATATGACATAGGGAATAAAATGGTCAGTTAATTGCAGCGTTTATATGATTGTCAAATTGGGGGGGGGAAAAGGGGGTTAGTGGGTAAGGGTAATTAAGCAGCTGGGTTTTCCCTCGTCTCCTGGAGGCGGGCGTTTGCGCGGGTAGTGCGTTGGTTGCGATGGGCAGAGAAGACGGGGGGATATTCTGACGTTCAGCGGTTGAGGTCTGTATGTCAGCCGCGTAGCTTGCGCTTGACAATTCTCCGTGGCTTCGTCTTCTGTGTTTTCGGACGTCGTGGCTTCAGTAGGCGTGGGATAAACGCTGCAATTGACTGATCATTTTATTCCCTATTGGCCTGATGATGAATGAACGAAAACAATTATTTGCCAATGCAAGTTTTCAATTGCCATAAGGTTGCGGTAGCATAGTGACTGTATTCTATAAAAACGGCTTCTCCCTCTGCATGAATTACCCTTTTCAGCTAATGCCTCTGATGATGTATCCACGATGGATTTCGAAACATCAGGTGGACAAAGCTCTTGTCGCCAGGCTCATTTCTTCTTTTTCTTTTTTGCTGTTCTCCTGAGATTGGCATATTCGCTTGTATCGTCAATTTATGTGCGGCCGTGGAGTAAGGGCTAAAATAAGGTTTGTGGCTATTATTTGGGTTACTGTAAGCTAGCAGTAGAATTGGCCGATTGAATCAAGTAATTTGACCCAATTTCGAACACCTCGACGGCCTCTGTGGTATTGGAACCCAACGTTTTTCGTCAAATGACCTTCGAGACCTCTCCCGGAAGCCGTGAGTTTAATCGTACTTGGGGCAAATTACCCATTCAGCTTGCTGCAATGCCTGATATCCGCAACTTCTTCTGCAGTCAGCTAACAGCCTTAACCGGATCTCACGAATAGAAGTAAATATACCTGCGTTAGTTTCTTGTTGTAAAGAAAAAGAAAACGTGAACTTTGGAATGGAAATTTTATTTTTCTGACCTTTGGGGTCCACACGAGTGGCCATCGTCACAGAAAATGTAAATCAGAAACATTGGCTACGCGTTAGTCGGAGTGGTTGAGGGGGTGACCCTTGTGATTGGTCAACGGCGAACAAAGGAAGGGGAGCCACCAACGCTCAGACACATTCTACAGTACATACAAAATGTGCCAGAAACCACGGCACACTTCCTGCCCAAGCATGCAGGCTTCCACGTCAACGTCACACGCCATGATTCTAAGAATGCGCGCAAGAGTGACTCGATAAGATGGCGAGAATATGAACCAATCACAAGTGCTATCCCCTCCTTTACTCCGATTCACGCGTAGACAACGTTTGCTTCTTTCTCATTTTCCCTGACGGTGGCCTCTCGTGTGGATCCGAAACCTCAGAACACTAAAATTGCCGTTCCAGAGGTCAAGTCTTCTTCTTTAAAACCGGATTTTCCTTGCATTCAGTTGCGAAACCACTAGAGTAGTACTAATTTATGGGAATAAATGGGAATGTTTGAAAAACATAAAAACATTTATTTGATCCAGCTGTAAAAATATCTACCGTCTCAGTAGGATTCAACCTCACGCCAACTAGGGACCGGTTTCGGTACAGCCAACACTCCCAAAGAGTAAATGTTTCCTGTCCTCCCACCTTCAACAGCAACCATCCAACCAGCTACAAACACGGCTGGGCAGCCAACCTTGTAACAATTTGACCTACAAGGTTCCACCGGGAGTCGTATTTTTATCACACTTGGATCAATTCACCCATCTACCCAGTCTACAATTACAATAATTACATAAATTTAGTATGAAAAGTGGACCCCTTTTTACTGCATAAACTATCTGAATGTCTTCCATGACAAAGCAAAGTTGGGTTAAACTTTTAAAACCTATCATGTGCAGATTCATTAGTGAACGAGCCCGGTTAGTGCGTTTAAGCATAACTACCGGGCAAACTAACCACCTTTCATGCAAGTCTATCGCTAGTTTTTTGATTTTCGCATACCTTTTATTGTTCAGAAAGCATAAACGAATGCCCAATTTGTGGATAATTCAATTTCCGGTGGCAATATCGTGGGTACATGCGGCTTTAAGTAAAGATGGTGTAACCGTCCGCCGAACT
Source organism: Ligula intestinalis (assembly GCA_036362985.1). Classification (NCBI taxonomy): domain Eukaryota; kingdom Metazoa; phylum Platyhelminthes; class Cestoda; order Diphyllobothriidea; family Diphyllobothriidae; genus Ligula; species Ligula intestinalis. The sequence continues at coordinate 88,693,938 of JAYGXS010000003.1, read as the reverse complement.
ATTTGGCAGAAGCTATGACTCGATGAGCCTACTGCTTGGGACCTTACGTGACCAAGCATCCAGTTTGCCAAACCACAAACAGGAGCGCCATGAAATGAGACCATGGGCCTAAGCGGTATGTTTCCTGTGTGTACTTTCGACATACCATGAAATCGCGTAGTATCAGAGTAAGTTGGTTTCATGGAATATCAATCTCCGAACGTGATTGCACCATTTTTTCTGAGCATTCAGTTCAGGTCAGGTTTATTAAGGGAAATTCAAGTAAATTTCTTTTAACTCCCTATTGGTAGACAGCAGCTAGAAAATTCGTTGGTTCGGCAAAACATCGCAAAAAAGTGGCAATGCCAGTAAATAAAACTGGGTAAAAATAGCAAAAAGTGTAAAATTTCCTTGGACATTGTTCGAAAGTTCTAGAGGTGAAGGTCATTTGTAAGACTTCCATTTTGTAGGTGAGCAGATATTTGCTTTCACTGGTTGTTCATAGTCTATAAGATTAATATCATTGGGATGACATTGAGCTTTCTTTAAGTAATCAGAGTGGGTAAGCACTGCTGTAGAACGACAGTTGTCAGCCAGTTGATTGAGCAGGATTTCAGGTACCTGCTTCTGCTAATCATGCTTCTAATGATGAAGCCGCGGCGGAGGACCAAACGTCAGGCAAGCAGGATTTCATCCACTTTTAGACTTCCTAATTAATTTTATCCTTCTCGGCCAAGAGTCTCAGATCTTTTGTGCTGCGTGAGCTGTGGTCATAGTTTTTGGCGCATAAACTCTTCGATTATTTCAAATTGGCCATGCCATCAGTGGGCGCGATGTATGTCTCATGATCTAAGTTTCCACATTGTCTGGAAGCCAAGGGTTTTAAGAATAGGTTGTAGACTAGGACCCTCGATGACTTTGTTATGTTGGACGTTGTCTCAATGTGCCGAATTTTTTTTATAAATCCTTATTCTTGTTGGTTTTTGATTTTTGACAGTGTAACTTCACGAGCTTAGGAATAGGTTTGCGTTCCGGGTATTTTTACTGATGAGGAAGAAGGGTTGTCGAGCACCGGATCAATTTGTTTATTGTCCTGAGCCTTCGAACTCCTACAGTAGTCCATTGTCCGAGGTAAAAGTGTTTAATTAAAACAAGCAACAGTTAAAGGGGCACGAACCAATCAACCATTATAGAGGGAAAGAAGGGAGGGTACTTCTTAATCACCAGTGTCGGCCGTGCAAAAAATGGACTCTCAAAAGAGTCCAAAAGCTAAGGAAAATAAACAAATTGATCCGGTGCTTGAAAACCCTAATTTCTCATCCACAATCTTATTTGCCTACCGCATTTGAACGCTTACCCTGGTGTCTCAAAATAAGACCAGATGAAGTTATGGATATAGTCAAATCAAGTCAAGTTTATTGAAGGAAATATAGGCAAAACGCCTTTGAACTCCCTGTAGGTACATAGTATTCAAGAAATGTATCGGCACAGTCGAACATTTCAAAGAAGTCGTTGACAAAATTGTAGGCGACTACTTGCTTGTTTTAAGTAATACACTCACATGTGGTGATGTCAGTTAACACGAGCCAGCACTGTAGCTGAGCAAGAAGAGCAGACAGTGAACAACTCCTAAGGTATGGCTCACAATGCAAGAAGGAATGTAATTAGTTGTTTTTAGGGGAAAAACTGTAGCTCGCGATGAAATTGTGTAAATAATAGGACTAGGATGCTTCTGTGAAGGTTGGCGGCAGCTATGGGGTCCACGACGAGTAATATCTACAACCGAGGGCCATCCGAGGAGGAGACCTCAGAGTCACGAGAACGTCCCGAAGACCGGAGATGCGACCATGATACGCCCTTGCTGTGACAAAAGCAGAGGAACCCGCCATGTCGTCAGCCGTCAGTTTTTAGGTCGACACGAGAAGAGCGTGACAGGGCTGCGTTGCCTAGGACCATAGGACCTATAGGTGCACAAGCTCATATTACCACCTATTATGCTAAAGGAATGTCTTACTTGAAGATATGATCGGCCGGTCTTAGAAAGTATGGTTACAAGAATAAGCAGTCTTAGCAGTGGCATATTACCTCTAGCAGCGGTATCCTAGCCCAAAGTTAATAACGTGTGACACAGTATATGTTTCGTCCCTTTACTTCTCCAACTGTATCCGGCAGTTACGGGTACGCCGAAACCAGCGATAACAACTATCAAGGTGGCATTAAGAGAAATAGCACACAATAAATACACAAACCTTAACAGTGGATATTCCAAGTGAAGAGCAAAGGGAGTCGGTCACAGGGGCATGGATCTGGTTTTATAGGATTCCAGGAGGCAGTTCCTGTGGACTCCCATTTTTCTGAAAACACCAACGTCAACGGGGGGGGCGGACTGAACAGAGACAATACTGTACTGGCAAGGGGTTGGGTTGCAAGCGTTTGAAGTCAGTGGTGGTGGGGTGGCTCGATGAATGGCTCTCAGAGTAGCCGCGGGCGCTGGGTCAAAAAGGGGGGAAAGGGGAACGGACAGCTGGGTCGCCACCGCCTTCAGGGTGGTTGCCATGCGAAATTGAACTGAGAAAATCGAAAGAAAAAGCCAAGACCGGGTGAGGGCAGTATTCAGTCATGTGTATTTGAGTGATTCATGGGCAGCCAGCATTCCAGGGGGAAGGGGGCAGCCTTCGAAAGAGGTAAACAATCATTTTTCAGATCAGACGGGAGTTCTGTTGGAGATCAGCTGTGGAGAATTCCACACTTTTTCAGCCGGAAATAACACAGCTTTTGTTGGACAGAAGTAGGACGGCGGAAAGCAGGGAAAGACCTAACGTGCTGTGGGCCTCAAACATGATTTTACTCGGAACAGCACAACCTCAGATTCGCACTACTTGCTGGGATCGAGGGGATATAATTAGATGTTCTGTAAAGTCCAAACTACAGATAGATACCTCAGTAGGCCTATGTGTAGTCGATGGACGGCAAAATTTAAGACATAAGGGCATGGTAGGACTTATGATATTATTTAATAACGCTTTATTTAACCCATAAGACAATCACTTACCTCATTGGGAATGCATACTGGGTGCTGACTTCTTAAAAACGACGCACAGACCATATAAGAGTATACAATTTACTGGCCTTAGTAAGCGTCATTATTAAACGTAGCACTTAAGTATAGGTGCGTACTTTTAGCAGCAGTATCGTAGTCCGAACCGAGTAGAAATGGACACAGCATGGTGGATAGAGTTGAGAAGTTGGACACCAAGGTAAGCTCTGCTCTGCTCAGGACCCCAAACATGTACCTACCGGGAACCGTTTTAACCCAGATTCACACTTCTGGTTTTGATCAAGGGGTATGAGCCCCAAGCGTTGCCTTAATCAGCGTCACCTCTGGCAAATGATAGCGTCAGTGTGATTACCGGTACAACTATCCTTCTTGTTGAGATTGAGAAGATATGAGCCCAGTGTGGACTTTCATCAGCGTCACTTCAGCCAGAAATAATGTCAGCAATAATTATATTCATTTACACTCCTATTTAGCAATAGCAGAAATAGAAGTAGCGGCACCAGCCTTGGTTTCCTTGAATCTGGCTTGACACCTACTGAAGGTGAGTAAGGGTAACTAGTCAGTTAGTACCAGCACAAATGACTGCTCCCTCTTAAAACTAATTTAGACGGTGTTTTTGGATGAAACTTGCAATCAGTTACTCTAAACAAACATATTACTGATAAGTAGCGAGCAGTATGTTTTAACAAAAAGTAGACTGTAATATAATTAGCTCGCTTCATTACAGATAATGTCTTTTTCTATGCTGATCCAGCTGCATCTTAAACGTTTCCACAGATAGGGACATGATGATGTATGCGGGTAGAGCATTCCATACCTGGATTACCCTTTTAGAGACGAAGAATTTTCGTGTGTTCGATCTTGCGCCAGTCACACGCAATCAAGTAGTAGTGGCCAGCTCAAAAAAATCGTTGGATGCTAGGCAACAATTTTGATCCCGCAGCATGCGAACTGCCTGTATCAGGTCACCGCGCCGCTGTCTGTAATCCAGAGGAAATAAGTCAAGTAAGGAAGGTATACTATTGAAACGCATTTAGCGAAATTAAATGGCAGGAGCCACACGTTTGACCATTGCTCGAGTCGGTGCAAATCTGCCTGCAGATTTGCTTCGTCGTCTTCTCTACGAATGACCTTCCAGAGTTTTAAATCGTCGGCGAACATTGCAGTTTCGCAGTCTAATCCACTTATGCAGTCGTCGATATATACAAGGAAAAGGATAGGACCCAGAGCAGAACCCTGGTAAACCCTGGGGAACCCCACTGTCAACTGCCACCTGCGCCGATCGCTGATCCCCAATGCATACGGTTTGAGTTCGGCCAGTCAGAAAATTTTAGATCCATCGCAAAAGATTGCCTGTCACCCCTATACGTCTAAGCTTGTATAGGAGACGCTGATGCGGCACTGTGTCAAATGCCTTCTTGAAATCTATGAAGACCTGCTGGGATCGAGGGGATATAATAAGCTACAGGTAGATACTGCAGTACGTTAAGATATAGTCTATAAAGAGCAAAGTTTACGACATCAAGGCATGACAGGACTTGTGCTATTATGTAATAAGGCTTGATTTAACCCATAAGCCAATGACTTTACCTCATAGAGATTGGGAGTGCATGCTGGGCGCTGACTTCTGAAAAAGAATACACAGGCCGTATTAAAGTAAACTTTTTACTGGCCTTAGCAAGCGTGATTAGCTAAATTAGCGCTTTAGCATAAGCACGCACTTCTAGCAGCAGTTTTGTAGTGCGAACCAAGAAACATCGGATGTAGCATGATGGACAGAGTGGAGAGGTTGGAAACCAAGGCAAGCGCTGCTGTGCTCAGGTCCCCAAACACGTACTTACCCGGAATACTTTAAACCCAGAGTCACCCGCATTGTTGTGATCAGGAAGGTATAAGACCGAGCGTTGGCTTAATCAGCCTCACCTCTGACAAATAGTAGCGTCAGTGTGAGAACCAGTACTACTACACTTCTTGTTGAGGTAGAGCGGATATGAGCCCATTGCTGACTTTAATCAGCGTCACTTCAGCCAGAAATAATGTCAGCAATAATTATATTCATTTACACTCCTATTTAGCAATAGCAGAAATAGAAGTAGCGGCATCAGCCTTGGTTTCCTTGAATCTGGCTTGACACCTACTGAAGGTGAGTAAGGGTAACTAGTCAGTTAGTACCAGCACAAATGACTGCTCCTTCTTAAAACTAATTTAGACGGTGTTTTGGCCTGAATTTGAGAAAGTGGCATAGGCCTGATCCCGTTCCGTCATCTTGACTTTAAAAGAAGAAGACGAAGAAGAAGAAGAAGAAGAAGAAGAAGATGCGATCATTTGACGAAGAAATTTACTTTCCTTACTGTTCGGAGTCTGCCGAGATTGCAACGAGTAGAAGGTAGCACACGCATGTCTCAAACTATCCTAAGGTTATATATGATTACGAAATCTCGGCAGAATCTGAAACATCAAAAAATATATCTGATTCCGGTGATCTTATCTTCTTCTGAACTGCTTCTTAGAACTCGCATATTCGCCGCTATCGGCTATCGTGACTTTGCCTTGTCACCGGTTCAAACTCGTAGGGGGTTGGGATTAGGTAGACATTTGTGCATCTATTTGACTTAAATCTCGTCTCTGACTTCAGTAACCGTCGATGCTCATCCTTTTGGTACTTACCTTTCGCGCATGCAGTTAAATGGTCTCCCTAATATCCCTCGAATCTGCATCATCCAATTGTCAGGAAAACTAGCCTGCATTGTTCCAAGTCAATGTGGTAGCGTTGAAGCCTTTGATGACAATCCTAAATGAGTACCCTACGCATGCGTTAGATAAGCTGTGCTACAGTCTCCTATGCTTAAACAGATAGCATGTGTGGTTGCTGGTGTCACGTTTTGGTCAAGGCAGTGATGAAAGGGCAGTTTGATGCAATCCAATAGGCGAATTCCCCTCAACGTAGTATAACATGGAGCGGTGAGGGCTGAGAAAAAGAGCTCAGCTTCAGAGAAAATGTCAGTGCTCACGTACAAGAGTATTATTGTTTTTGCCCGGCTCTAACTTACTCAAGCAGATACTGAAGCTGTAGAACAGCAATTTGACGGGGTCGCTGTACTTGTTGGCAGGGGGCTGGGTGATTTTCGTCTCAATCGTTGCGTTGCCCTTCCTGTGGATTTTATCATAGCGTGAGGGCAGTTGGTGTTGTGCTTCGTTTCCATGCTGGAGGCTCCTGGCAATCCTGCTTCCTCTTCCGGTACGTCCGTCGAGGGGCCGTCTTCGTCTGCAATTCTTTAGTTCGGGTTTACCTTGTCCTGCATTTAACTCAAGTTATGGTAGTATACTTTGTAGACCCCGGGAAGGAATAGATGGATGTTAATGGAGTTATTATCTGAGAACCATAACGCAAGCGTCAATCTTGTCTATATTGCATTCCCTCGGCCTACGATGTTCGTTACTTCAATATCGAAGTTGTGGACAATCTCTCCGATGTGTGTTACAAGCTGTGAGTTTAAGTCTGTTCTTGGAGGCGGTGCAGCTCTCCGAAACGTCAGCAAATGCTGAAACTGATTCCGGTGAACCCTTTCATTATCTCTGATTCAGAATTAGAACATGCTATGGCTGGAAAAAAGAGCTTTTTGCCGGATGTTCCGGATTCTGTCAGAAACCCTTAATAATAGGTAACTGTACAATAGTTTGCTATATGCGCAAAAAAGTCTTGCTAAATACCTGCATGTGTCACAATAGTCTACAGTTAACTAAAATTGAGGGTTTCTGACAGAATCCGAAACTTCAGGCAAATATTCTTCGTGTTCCAGCGATCGCAGCTTCTACTTCTAAACGGCTTCCTGTTAGTCGAATATTTGCTCCAACCGATACTCTCTGACTCATATTCCAGTATCGGAAAGGCGAGAGATCCAGGATGAAAATCAGAGGTGTTTAGTGGCTCGCCAGAAGGGATTTGGATTCTTGCTCAGTTTGAGAAAAGCTTGGCCAGTTCTCCGTTTTCCAAGTGTCTACTTCCAATATCGATCTGGGTTTGGAATGACTTACCGGCGTAAGATGGATCGTTTTTTTCAGAATCTTGGTGAGGTTTTCTGAGCGACTAATACTTTCATTTTTTCATCTGTTTCAGTGAGTCAATTAAAGTTCTCCAATTTTTATCCCGGAACTGAATGACAAGAGCAAGAAAACGTATTTACTTCTCCCGATGCAGAAACTTGCGTCTCTGAGGAGAAAAAGATATGCATTGGTCTTCCTAAACAACTGCCGCCTGCGACATATTTTTAATTAGTGCCTGTCAGGCTAGAAGTGTTGTGTACCATCCCTGTCAAATAAATTCACTCACGCAAACACACACGTCTTTTTGGCACACTGAGGAGAGCCTTCTACCAGTCAAAAGGAGACAGCAACACGTCTAGCCCCATCGTAAAAACTGGCGATCTCTGTGTGTTAAGCTACAAGTTTTTGGAGATAGGTGGGTGGGGCAGAAATACTTTTGCATCACTTGCCTTGAAACAGGTAATTAGCAAGAAAGGAAATTTCGGATGTGATGGATGGCCTGTTTTGCAATCTGCATCGGTTAAAAGCATACAACTGCCAAATCTTAAATAATGAAAAGGATGCGGCATATATGCGCAGCAGGTGTGCTATTTGAGTCAACGTTAGACGAAAATATCAAATGTTTTTTTGACAAAAAGAAGTTATTTTGTAAGATTATATAGCCTGCAGAAAAGTCCAGATATATTTCAGTGTTATGTGGATGGTGGCGTCTGAACATGCATCATTCCCGCAACCCCAAATGTCTATACACTGTTCAAGGGATTACTCAGTGAAGGAGAACTTTCGTATTTCAGTTATTTGCATGGGAAAGAAAGAAGGATTGTTGAATACTGCATCAATTTGCTGATTATCTTAACAGGAGTCCATCGTCAGAGATACGAAACAGCAACAAAAGAGAGGCTAGTTATAGTTTGTAGACACCAATCAACTGTCAAGCGTCATCGGGTTGTGAGGGGAAAGAAACCGCAATGAACAGCGGCAGGTGGGGGCAGTTAATCGTCAATGTTTCAACGTTCATCAGCAACGAATAAGTGGGCCCAATTAACTGAGAGGGAAGTCTGGCCGCAACTGTACGTAACTGCGCAAGGCTCAGTACGCCGGTGCCAATTCGGCACACCTGTTGACAGAATTCTTTTCCGTGGATCAGTCTTCGACAAATTATCTGCTCATCTTGTTTCCGGAGCGGGCGAGTACCTTGACGGCCGCGAAGTTATACTCCTGACCTAGTTCATAGGTGTGATCTGCAACTTAAGATATTTCGTCGGCTCGTCGTGCGGCCAACTTGCGTGTATGTATGCGCAATCCGAGCATGCGTTCAGTTTGGCCTGTAAAGTTACAAGGACTGCCTAGGCATGGGATGCGATACACAACGCCAGGTTGTTCATATGGCATAAGCCGGTCTTCTTTTTTATCATCCTGATGCGCCCGATAGCTTTGGATCTGTGTGTGATCCCAACACATAGTCCCGCAGCGATGCGCTCAGTCGCTTCTGAGACGTCCTTGATGTATGACAGAGCGTGCCATATCCTCGGTGGTTCGCCTGTTTGTGTCTTCCGGGGCCGAACGCGTATAGATGGGTTTATAAATGCTTTTGGATAACTATTCTTTATCAATTGATAACGAGGATATCGGGTCTTGTGTACGTTTTCCTACGACCTACTGTAGTGAGTCTGAATTCATTTGAGGAGATTTTTTACGCAGCTCCATTTTTGGGCAGCTGGATGGTTGCGGTAAAAACTGAGAAGTTACCCATATCCGCTATTACTCTTTTATCCCTCATGACCTGATGAACCTAACAATTGATTGGTATGCACGCACTTTAAGAAGTCCCTATTTTGGTGCGGCTTCTTATTTCTGACGATGGACTCCTGTAAGATTTCGAAAGCTTAGGATAATTAGCAAACTGATCCGGTGTTCGACTACCCTTATTTCTTACCCACATTAATTATTTGTATAAATTTGCCCATTGATGTTCTGTGCTCTTAATAAAGTCGACTATATTTTACATAAAGTGTGCATGCATATGTGGTTTCTCGTTAACATTGGGAAGTTAATTATATCGTGAATCAACTTTCCAATTTAGAAGAAGGTAGGTCTCCAGTGCAAAAACATTTTTTCCAATTCCAGAAAAATTGTGAACCTGTCTTGCAGTCAGAGTGCATTGCTGATTTTAAAACTGAAAACTGTACATTCCTTATTGCAAATCTGGTATTAGGAACATATCCGTAGAAGATAGATCCGATCTGCTTACATGCGGTAAAGAAGAAAGTTAAACGTTCTCACACAGTTTTTTAAAGGATATGCACAATTCTGTGTACTTCATGAGAATCATCCATCAATGAACGGAAATGATCACATTTCAATTAATATTTTACAGTTACATAAACTTACCCAATTTTAAACCCCTCAAAATAAAAAGAGCTTTAATTTTTTTCGAGATATTCAGGGAGGCAGACTGCATATCTGGTAAAATGCGAATATAAAATTTGGAGTGCGGGACCTGTTTCAGCCACTTTTTTTCTGCTAATGTCTCTGACGATGAATCCGCAACGGGTGTCGAAACGGCAAGCGAATAAAAGAATTGTCCCAGAGATCAATTATTCTTCTTCTCAGTGAACATATTATTTACTGAGTTCACTTGGGGCGCAAACTGCTGCTTACTAGAAAAGAATGCAGCTCAGATACTGGGTATACCAGGAGTAAATAAGGGTGGATTTGGGCTTAATCTGAAAATTCGTGATGCACAAGGAATTTCCTTTTCTGTTGTATGGTGTGAAAAAATCCTCATGTTTATGCATTTTGTTCTATAAAAGAACATTGGAAAAGATAAAAAAGTTTTATTGAATACGTTCAGAGAACAGAAATGTTTTTTTGCATTAATGAAATTGACGTGAGTGCAAGTATGAGCTAATGCATTGTCGGGGGAAGAAGGGCGAATTCATTTTGAACAATTCAATTTTGCAAATTTGCTAAGTTTCGCACCATAAAATTAAGCAATAAACTTCTAAGGCTATTAATTAATTTTAACCCATCGATAATAACCACTAAAAACAAGAAAATATACAAAAATTTGAAAGAGGTCGTCAATCTTCTCCGTCAAGTCAAGTCTATCTATGCAGCAGTATTAATGAATAGAAGGACTTGAGACAGATCGGACAGAAAACTTTTTGTTTGCTGAAACTCATTGTTGATATTCTTGGATTTAATCAGATAGGTAATCCAATGTACACTTGAGTTTGTAAGGAAATTAAGAAGCTTTGGAAAATATCACACTTTTATTAGTAGAATAAGGTAAATAATGCAAATTGTAATGGATCCGTAACATTTCGGGATTGCTCATCAGTTGCATCCACTCCAATGCGTTGAAGGGTAGCGAATGAGAAAAATACGACATTGAATTGGCACAGAAAGGTCATAGTCACTAAGGCGAATTAGTAAACAAAGAAAGATGAACAAAGTTGAAGGAGCAACGGGGGAAAACGTGGCAGGGGAATGTGCAAATCTGGGGGCCTGTTAATACCAAAGAAGAACTAGGTTAACCATATGCTCCAACTATTTGCATAGGTCCAGTTTAGAGCGTCTTACATAAGCTTCCTCCATGTAGCGCAAGATTCGAGATGTTCGTTCTTGAACAAGAACTCGGAATGAGATTATAGTGTCTGTAGAATGACCCGTGTCCAGCAAGTGTTCCGTTATATAGGCTGGTGTTTCTTGGCTCTGGCTGCCAATTTCTTTTGCGGTCGCCCTATGTATTTGCATCCACAAGTGCATGTCAATTCATAAACGCAGTTGGAGGTGGCGTGCAAAAGTTAGGCATCCTTAACTCAGGGAAGATATCAGGAATTCCGAAAGACATTAATTCAAAAGCCAGCCTGAAATATCTATCTGAATTCAAAACACAAGAAATAGCAGTCAAATTTCAAAAGCCCGTCCTATGCCAGGAAAAAGGAAGCTGTATTTTTATAGGATTATATCGTGGGGTAGTCTGGGGAAAGTGTGAAGTGTGCCCCGCGGGCTAACGTACACCTGATTTTCGGGAAGAGGACGGCCAAGGCATGTCAGAGAACAAATAAGATTCCAATAATTTTGTTCAATAAAAACGTTAAGAGGGCAAGTTGGGTCGCGTACTCAAACCTTGAGAGAAGACACTGAATAAGTTTGATTATCATCGGTAACCCCTCGCCCGACTAACGGCGAATGCGTATGTTGAGGGGTAGTGTGTCCAAGCTCGGGCGAAGTAACAGAGAGACATTTTCCAGTGTTATCACCAACATCAACTAGGAAAAAGTTTAAAGAAGGACAAATGTGGCGAGATTGCGTAAATCATCCTACTTAAAAATTGTAAGTAAGCGATAATTCCCGTGGTTAGTTCAAGGGGCCAACTTTTCTTAGTTTGCCGATTACAGCAATTATGGAATGCGCTTGCCTTCGAAGAACCGCTCCACAGTTCCAAGCCATCCGCAAATCCCAGCTGGATCGATGGGTGGCGTGTAGAAAACCGGAAGATTAAAGGTAATTCAACTTACTGAAGATTTGTAAGTAGTTGATTATTCTAGATATGAAAATATTCGACCAATCGATATAACCTCATCCGTTTTTAAGTGACAGGCGTCACAGTGCAAAGTTGCAGCAAGCCTTATATAGACTGTGGGAGGTTCATCGTTTTCTTATTCTGTGAGGACCTTAACATCG